>CM056606.1:35828388-36155888 GCA_029721355.1 Tegillarca granosa | reverse complement strand
CATGCTAACAACTCCATTTAGAACCCAGTACATTTTGTACATGTTTTATAAGCAGACCACTACAATACTAAACTAATGGTCTATTGGATTTCAGGTCTACTGGATCACTTGTATACTGGACTTCAGGTTTACTGGACCACTGGTATACTGGACCACTGGATCACTGGTATACTGGACTTCTGGTCTCCTAGATCACTGGTATACTGGAATTCTGATATACTGGACCACTGGTATACTGCACTTCTGGTTTACGGACTACTGGTATACTGGACTTCAGGCCTACTGGTATACTGGACTTCTGGTCTACTGGACCACTGGATTACTGTTCTACTGGACTTCTAGACTATATTGGCTACTGGAGTTCTACATTTTTTCAATTAGTATTATTTGTAATATTTCGTGTTCATATTGTTGTTTCTTGGATATTTAGAAATCTCACCGATACATTTGTTTATATTTACGTAATAAAATGATAGTAACGGGGTAGTCCCTGATTTAACAGGTGTACTGCGGTATTTACACCATGATGGAACTTACTGACGTGATAAATACGACAAAATAAATCAAATGTGTACAAATGTGTACGTGTGCTACGTTTACAACAAAACTACTTAAATTTTGTATATAAATTAAATTTAATGTTTTATTAACCTTATTAAATATTTTATATAGTTTTGATGAACATAAAATTAGAATATTTTATCGGAGGTACATGTATTTTATCGGTCATAACATCGATAATATTAACGTTTATATTAAATATCTGCTTGGCATTCTTGGAAGAGTTATCTTTCTTGAGATATATCTATCTTGTGTCATTGCTTGCGAGTATTTACAGATCACTGTGCCAAACAGCTGTTCGAGTGTTCAGAAGCGTTATTTACAAGTCACTGCGCCTCACAGCTGGTCGAATGTTCAGAAGCGTTATTTACAGATCACTGTGCCTCACAGCTGGTCGAGTGTTCAGAAGCGTTATTTACACATCACTGTGCTTCACAGCTTGTCGAGTGTTCGGAAAAGCTATTTACAGATTACTGCGACCTACAGCTTGTGGAGTGTTCGAAAGAGTTATTTACAGATCACTGCGCCTCACAGCTTATCGAATGTACGGAAGTGTTAGTTACAGGTCACTGCCCCTCACAGCTTGTCGAGTGTTCGGAAAAGCTATTTACAAGTCACTGCGCCTCACAGCTGGTCGAATGTTCAGAAGCGTTATTTACAGATCACTGTGCCTCACAGCTGGTCGAGTGTTCAGAAGCGTTATTTACAGATCACTGTGCTTCACAGCTTGTCGAGTGTTCGGAAAAGCTATTTACAGATTACTGCGACCTACAGCTTGTGGAGTGTTCGAAAGAGTTATTTACAGATCACTGCGCCTCACAGCTTATCGAATGTACGGAAGTGTTAGTTACAGGTCACTGCCCCTCACAGCTTGTCGAGTGTTCGGAAAAGCTATTTACAGGTCACTGTGCCTCACAGCTTGTCGAGTGTTCGAAAGAGTTATTTATAGATCACTGCGCCTCACAGCTTATCGAATGTTCGGAAGTGTTATTTACAGGTCACTGGCCCTCACAGCTTGTCGAATGTTCGGAAGTGTTATTTCCAAATCACTGCGCATCACAGCTTATCGAATGTTCGGAAGTGTTATTTACAGAACACTGCGCCTCTCTGCTTGTCGAATGTTTGGAAGTGTTATTTACAGATCACTGCGCCCCACAGCTTGTCGAGTGTTCGGAGCGTTATTTACAAATCACTGCGCCTCTCATCTCCTAGGTTTAAGTCCCAGATTGACAAAGTTTCGCTGTTCACGTATTGTAGATGAGTCGTTTTCTCCTGAGTATCCCGGTTTACTCAATTTTCTCAGAACATACACGACCCTTAATAAGTGAAATGACATCACTTTGATGTAATGCACCGTCACTCCGGCCCTATGTTTTTCAGGCGCTATTTACGTCATGCAGAACGTTGTCTTTTTACCACTCTTCTTGAAACCAAACGTAGGCTTTGAATGCCATTGGAAATCTATTCAAATGTTAAAAAGTTGTGTTGACTGAACACATATTCATTTTGTGTTTTTTTTTTCTGGAAATTTATTGTTAAAAGTTTGGTTATAATGTTGTATATCGTAACTCAGCAATTTTTCATCTTTTCGCGACGACGGCAAGTTTTATCTGTTATGACTCATCAAAGATCAAGTTATTGTATGTGGAACATGTAAGAACGTGTTTTGACCTATCTGTACTAGTGTGACATTGGGCGACTTTATCTCGTTAGCATACAGTCAGACCATGCAGACAAACATTCCATTCCTCAAAATCTCGGTCATGTTTGTCATCCGTTATCCAAAACTATGTATGGATTAAACTATTGGGTCTTGGTCGCCTCTTTTGTTTCTTATTCTGTCATTAACGATATAGAATCAAATATCCTCATGTGTTTTCAGAAAATCCACCTTGCGGAAGCTAAAAGTGTAAACTGTTCGATTTAAGCATGTGGGTCTACTTCATGATAATGGTCCATCAGATACATCTGAGCTTGTGAAGTAATTTTTTAAGTCGGAGAAGGATATGTATTGCCACACCCATCATACTCTTCAAATCTAGCCCTTTTTGACCTTTTCTTAAAAATGAACTAAATAACGGTTGAAAAAACATCAACAGTAACAAATTAGAAACTTACAGGCAAAACTCAAGATACACAGAAACATTGGATAAATCGGACATTGAGTGAGTTTACGGTATAGTTATGAGTGAGTTTACGGTATAGATATGAGTGAGTTTACGGTATAGTAATGAGTGAGTTTACGGTATAGTTATGAGTGAGTTTACGGAAAAATTATGAGTGAGTTTACGGAATAGTTATGAGTGAGTTTACGGTATAGTTTACGGTATAGTTATGAGTGAGTTTACGGAAAAGTTATGAGTGAGTTTACGGTAAAGTTATGAGTGAGTTTACGGGTATAGTTATGAGTGAGTTTACGGAAAGGTTATGAGTGAGTTTATGGTATAGTTAGTTATGAGTGAGTTTACGGGTATAGTTATGAGTGAGTTTACGGAAAAGTTATGAGTGAGTTTACGGTATAGTCATGACCATTTGTCGTTTTACTTCTTAAGAGAAAGCAAACGTGTTACTTGAACATTGTTTTGATGATGGTTTTAATTATATATATATATATTTTTAAATAACAGTCCAATTCAACCCTTTATAACCTCAATATAAACATCAGTTCTTAACAGAAAAATGTATATATAAAACAGTGTCTCACAAGTCAAAAATATGACTGGATATTATATATTTTTAAGGTCACTTGTACTTATTTTTTAAATAATACAAAAGTATTTGACTTATATGTAAATATATTTATCACTATTACTGCTGGTTCAGTCATTCATATTTCAAAGAAAATACCCTCAACTTAAATTTATTTGTTATCATGGATCTATCGGATCACTATAAAATCTTTTGTCATCAGTCGTGTTCAGAATAGCTCTCCTATCGGATGGTTTTACGTCCTCTTGTGTATTACAAACGTTCTCCGAAACTCTGACTTCGGGTGTCAGAATACCATCATGATTGCTCTCAGCAACCCCCAAACTTAAAAGTAATCGTGTCGTTTAGAGTTTCTGAAATCGGAAGATAGAGTACATTGCCTCAGGTAAATGGTCAGTTTTGTTACAAATAAAAATGGGTTGAAAATACACATCAAAAAGATCTAAAAGATATTTGATGGTGCAATGACATAAAAAATTATCAATTAATTAGATCTGAATATCTCTCCAGAAGGTATATAAATAACATTTCAATTAATGAAAAATGACTCTGTAGACGGAACATGATCACCGATTGTATGAAGATATATGATGAATTGGCGAGTTTATTTTCGTAATAATCACGTCTCTTAGGTGTTTGTTACCTATCCTTTGTTTGCTATGATTTATATTCACATTAGCTGAAGATCATTAAAACAATAAACGTCGATTACAAAACCAGATCTAATCAACTTCCGTCGAGTTAATTTCATTTCTTAACACAATCATTTTTTTTAAAGGCAGAAAATATTGACTTAGATTAAAAATAGTATATAAATTATAAACAAAATTATTTTCGTTTATTATTATAAGATGATAAAGTTTAAATTAAAGAGAGAGAGAGAGAGAGAGAGAGGTTAAAGTTAAAGTCAGGTTCAAGTTTGCTAAAACAGATGTTACACTTTTAAACACTGTTGCTGATGTCACTTACACAGACCTTTATATTATATAGTGACTTACTACCAGGCTATAGATTTTGGATTTTTAAATCTTGTGGCTTAACACCAGGAACGATCGTGTTCGATTTCACCCGTGGCACTCGGCGAGGAAGTTGGATTTTTCAAATTTACCTCCCTCCTGTTACATATCAAAACGTTTTTAAGTTATGATGGATGATAAATAAATTAATGGGTTGAAAGAGATTATATTTTTAAAAATTCATTTCTGTCACTAAGGACAACAAGAAGTAAACGCTTTTATTAAAACAACTATCTCCTGCTGCAAAAAGGATTGCGTCATTTCATGTCCTCAACACTAAAATTACGTCTTTAGTTGAAAAACTAATTTGGGCCGGACACTGGTTGAAAAAGGTAGTCTCAACGAGAGTTAAGGTTTCTTCTAAAGCGGTCCTATCTTGTTTTCTTATTTTCTTCTTCTTCTTCTTCTTCTTCTTATTATTATTATTATTATTATTATATTTATCATTATATTTATTATTATTATTATTATTATTATAGATAACAAAATAAACATGTAAGTAACAATCATGTGATTTTGTATTGTGTGTTACATGTAGTAAGATATTTCTTATGTGATAGATTGTATATTTTTTAAAGGATATCTATCTTGATACAGTATATAATATGGCGGTGTTAAAACATTTATAAACCTAAAAATAATATGATACATTATAAACGATTAAGCTACTTGTAGAGAAGCCCATTCCGTAAAATATTCAAGACTTAATCATGACTTACTAGATGTCCACCTCCAATTATAACGAAGATGATAAGGTTTGGATCGATATTTTTTGTTGCACGTTCTGCAAGGTTCATTTTAGAGCCTTTACTTTTTCGTTCAATGTTTCCTACTTTGTTTATAGTTTAATTTTAGCTATTATCAAGTACGTCTTTTTAACATAGAATAATGTGGGTTGATTACGTTCAAGTTTTTATGTCACAGCGTAAATTTTCATACAGAATAAATTTTAACAAAAGTGCAGCATGTGTTGTGCGTGTGTGCGTTTGTATAGAAATCAAATATTGGCAACATTCGATAAAACCACCAGCAACAGTGATGAGACATTACTTATTGATCTTGATAGTTGATATCTTTATTTTTTGTGTTGAGTTCGTGTACACCTATAAAACTGAAAAAAACTCGTGTTTGGCAACAATTGACACAACCACTAACAATTCCAATCAATGATAAACAGTCACATGACAAGAAAAGCAAAACAAACACATAACGAGACTATTAATTCAACAAGCATTCTGAGAGTATTGCAAAACAATACATAGTCCCCTACCGGTCGCATATTTCACTAATCCAAAAGTTTTAGGTAAAATGTACCCGATTATATGGTACAAAGATTTATAGTTATAAATTATACATGTTGTTCAAGATGGCAGATGGAAACGAAACATCAACTTGATCTGTAACTCATCATGGTAGAGTCACATACCAAAAATCAGATCAATATCTCAAAGCATTTAGACAAAAAGAGCGGAAAACTGAAATTTCAGTGAATTTTCAAAGTTCAAAGGGCCATAACTCCCGTAAAAATTAGCAGATGGAAACGTAACATAAACTTGGTCTGTAACTCAGCATGGTAGAGTCACATACCAAACATTAGTTCCATTTCTGCAAGCGTGTAGAAAAAAGTGCAGAAAACTCAATTTTCTGTGAATTTTCAAAGATCAAAGGGCCATAACTCCGCTGTAAATAAGCAGATGGAAAGGAAACGTCAACTTGATCTGCAACTCATCATGGTAGAATCACATACCAAAAATTAGTTCCATTTCTGCAAGCGTGTAGAAAAAAAAGTACGGAAAACTAAAATTACAGTGAATTTTCAAAGTTCAAAGATCCATAACTCATGTTAAAATTTGCGGACCAGAATGAAATGCAAACTAGATCTGCAACTCATCATGGTAGAGTCACATACCAAACATTAGTTCCATTCCTGCAAGCGTGTAGAAAAAAAGTGCCGAAAACTAAAATTTCTGTGAATTTTCAAAGATCAAAGGGCCATAACTCCGGTATAAATTAGCAGATGGAAAGGAAACGTGAACTGGATCTGTAACTCATCATGGTAGAGTCACAAACAAAACGTTAGTTACATTTCTGCAAGCGTGTAGAAAAAAGTGCGGAAAACTAAAATATCTGTGAATTTTCAAAGATCAAAGGGCCATAACTCCGGTATAAATTAGCAGATGGAAACGAAATGTAAACTTGATCTGTAACTCATCATGGTAGACTCATATACCAAAAATCAGATTAACATCTAAAAGCATTTAGACAAAAAGTGCGGAAAACTGAAATTTCAGTGAATTTTCAAAGTTTAAAGGGCCGTAACTCCCGTAAAAATTAGCAGATGGAAAAGAAACATAAACTTGGTCTGTAACTCATCATGGTAGAGTCACACACCAAACAATAGGGTCATTTCTGCAAGTGTGTAGATAAATAGTGCGGAAAACTGAAATTTCAGTGAATTTGCAGCGAATTTTCTTCGGCGAAAGCCGAAGGGGACTATAGGTTTGCACTCTGTCTGTCCGTCCGTCCGTCCGTCTGTCACGCCTCAGTTTTCCACACTTTTTTCTAAATGCTTTTAGATAATGAACTGATTTTTGGTATATGAGTCTACCATGATGAGTTACAAATCAAGTTTACGTTTCCTTTCCATCTGCTAAATTTTACCAGAGTAATGGCCCTTTGATCTTTGAAAATTCACATAAATTTTAGTTTTCCGCATTTTTTTCTACATGCTTGCAGAAATGGAACTAATGTTTGGTTTGTGACTCTACCATGATAAGTTGCAGATCAAGATAGCGTTTCATTCTGGTCGGCAAATTTTTACATGAGTTATGCCCTTTGAACTTTGAAAATTCACTGAAATTTCCGTTTTCCACTCTTTTTTTCTAAATGCTTTTAGATAATGAACTGAGTTTTGGTATATGAGTCTTCCATGATGAGTTACAGATCAAGTTAACGTTTCGTTTCCATCTGCTAATTTTTTTCCGGAGTTATAACCTTTTGAACTTTGAAAATTCACTGAAATTTTAGTTTTACGCTTTTTTTTCTAAATTGTTTTAGATAATGGACTGTTTTTTGGTGTATGAGTCTACCATGATGAGTTACAGTTCAAGTTTACGCTTCCATCTTCTAATTTTTACCGGAGTTAATGCCCTTTGATCTTTGAAAATTCACAGAAATTTTAGTTTTCTGCACTTTTTTCTACACGCTTGCAGAAATGGAACTAATGTTTGGTATATGAGTCTACCATGATGAGTTTCAGATCAAGTAAACGTTTCGTTTCCATCTGCTAATTTTTTTCCGGAGTTATAACCTTTTGAACTTTGAAAATCCACTGAAATTTCAGTTTTCCGCTCTTTTTTCTAAATGGTTTTAGATGATGAATTGATTTTTGGTGTATGAGTCTACCATGATGAGTTACAGATCACGTTTACGTTTCCATCTGCTAATTTTTACCAGAGTTATGGCCCTTTGATCTTTGAAAATTCACAGAAATTTTAGTTTTCTGCACTTTTTTCTACACGCTTGCAGAAATGGAACTAATGTTTTGTATGTGACTCTACCATGATGAGTTACAGATCATGTTTATGTTTCGTTTCCATCTGCTAATTTTTACGGGAGTTATGGCCCTTTGAACTTTGAAAATTCACAAAAATTTCAGTTTTCCGAATTTTTTTTCTAATTGGTTTTTGATAATGAACTGATTTTTGGTATATGAGTCTACCATGATGAGTTACAGATCAGGTTTACGTTTCGTTTCCATCTTCTGATTTTTACCGAAGTTATGGCCCTTTGATCTTTGAAAATTCACAGAAATTTTAGTTTTCCGCACTTTTTTCTACACGCTTGCAGAAATGGAATTAATGATTTGTATGTGACTCTACCATAATGAGTTACAGATCAAGTTTTTGTTTCGTTTCCATCTGCCATCTTGAACAACATGTATAATTTATAACTATAAATCTTTGTACCATATAATAAGGTACATTTTACCTAAAACTTTGGGATTAGTGAAAAATGCGACCGGTAGGGGACTATGTATTGTTTTGCAATACTCTCAGAATGCTTGTTTAAAATAAAATTTAGTTTTGTGTTCAGTGTTGTAACACTTTATGTCACACACGCTCCCTTTTCTTTCTTTTACTGTCAACAAATGTCAAAGACTGGAAACAAATAGTTTCAAACAAGAAACGTCGTAGTGAGTTAAAATCCTGTAGTTTTAATTATGCCATAAAATAAACGATCAGAAACTCGGTGAAAACCTGTCTGTATTTACAGAAATCTTAAAACGTATTGATGTTATCCTTCCGATATTATCATTGAGTTTAAGAATTAAAACAAATGTTGTCGACGTAATGATGTCAGGTGATTTGATTTGTCTATTTGTCACTGTTACACCATCAAACACTAATGGTAAAAAGTCTTTCTTCATTTGGAGAATTCAAGGATTAAAAATACTTCGAAACTTGTCTTAACGATGTCAATTTAATTGATTAATATATCTGTCACTGTTATAAGATCTCTTTTAGTAAAAGTTTTATGTTTGTAACATCATTCGTTAGAGTTTGAAAATTACTTCCAAATTCACAGTTACAATACTCGATGATTGAGTGGTCTATTCTTCAATGTATTAACGGGAAAATGTCCACTGTTTGGTCTTCTTGGCAGAATTCAAGAATTAAGATATAACATATTTTGATATTAGTAATATCAAGTCATATGATTGACTGATGCATTCGTTACTGTTGAAATCCTCTTTTTCAACATTAACGGGGAGAAGTCATTATTTCTTTTTTTTCTACATCTAGTCAAACTATATATGATAAATTGTTTAGCATTTTTCATTACATTGAGTAATGACCCTTCACCAACGACCAAAAGTCGCTAAAACTAACAATTCTTTTTAACCTATTATTTTAATCATTATACGATAAAATGTACAAAATCTTATAAAAATGGATTAAAAAACATGTGTTTCTCAACGAAGCAGTTTTAATTAAAATTTAGTATGACGTATGATATTATAGATAGGATATAGTGAAGCTATTTTACTATAGGCGAATACATCCGCCTATTGAATTCAAAATTTTAAATTTGTAATAATCCATACTGGTATAATGATAGTAGGTAAAAAATGGTTAGAAGTTGATTGATCATTTTTGCAATTTATTGTTATTCTCTATCTATATTACATTTCAAGAAAACGGTTAAAAAACCCAGCAAATTTTGGGAAAAATAAGTATTTTAGGTGCAACAACTCTTGCTACCATGTAAGATATTTCCGTGCTGTACATTTTTGCAATTTATTGTTATTAGCTATCGATAATAGTCTGTAAGAAAATTATCAAAAAAACAATAAAATTTTCAAAAAAACTTTCTGATTTAAATACAATGTATCAATTACAAGGGGATTACAGTAGATATCAATGGGAATTGTAATTCAGTGATATTTTTATTTACACGTATAAACTGGTTTTTAATTGTTTGTTGATAGAAAAATATACCCCTTTATTCATTTTTAAAATCTTAAGTATTATAAATATAAACCGACATTTTAGATCATCTTCTTCTAAAGTTTTTAAAAGCAAATTACCCACAGCCATATTTAATTGTCCTTTAGATAGAGGATTCCCTCAATTTTATTTTTACCTGTATAAGGACAATGCAATATCACTGTTAATCATCACTCAAATCTACAATTTTATTCCTCTTTCGTCCTAGAGACAAGTTAACAAGCACAATTTTGTCCCACCTACATCTTAATTTTTACCGTCCTTCAAATTATAGGTAGCGGTTTTCCAAGTTTTTTTTTTTTTTTTTTTAAAAAAAAAAAAAAAGGTTTGATACTTACAAATAACAAACATAGATTCTTTTTAAATCTTAAAAAAACTATATGTGTATCAAAAAATCAACCGTTAGGAAAGTGTCAATCCAATCCAAAACAACACCTTTCACCACCTTTGTTTAGTCATTTTTGTTAATTTAAAACCAAAATTCAGTCAGACAATATTACCCATCGGTGATTCACTTTTTGTTGGAAACTTAGTTTAATAAAACTTAATAAAGTTAATAAAATATGCGACAAACAATTTTGGGGTTACGACAGATACGGGTTAGCCCGACCCATACGGTTAAACGTTTGCCAAACTGGAGGTAGTAAATCAGTTACATTCAGAACGATCCCAGTGTCAGGTTTTAAGAAATATCAAAGTCAAATTCCAATAATGACGTGCTTTTGAGACGAACGCAAATGACATTAAAGATCTAAGAGAAATTGTTACAGTCCACATTTTTTGAAGACATTTTGGGACTTGGGTCCAAAATGATATTGGAACCTTAGAAGATTACTCTGTAAATATGGGTTATAAGATTTAAAGCTGCATTAAGTTTTCCAAAGAAAGAATTAAAACGGTGCTAATCTAATTAATGATGTTCCTCATGAACAATGTTACATTTGGTTCAACGATGAAAGCTCGAATAAATACAGAAATTACAGTATTTACCCAGCGAGATGCAACATTTGAGATCTAATATTAGAACATGGTTACGTCATCAAAACCCGGGTCATTTAAACACAACTTTCAAAACGGTGACATGCGATAGTTAAACACAGAACTTCTTTGAATTTGTCATTTGTGACTTAGTAAGGGATATATAACACCATTTCAAATACATCTGGATATAAATGAAGGACAATTAATGCAATCTGTCATGTTTCACCTTCGATTCTAGGGTTATCCGTACATCCGTGCGCATGCTCCAAGCTCATAATTACCATCGTAAAACACTGACCAACCGGTCAGAGGATTCCGTTTATTTACAGCTAAAAGAAATGAAATTTTAAAAAATGAATGTCATGGATCATGGTTAGAAGATATTTTTTTTTAAAAAATATATATATTTTCAAAAAAATCAGAAAAAAAAAAAAAATAAGAAAATTGTAAAACTTAATGCAGCTTTAAGACTACTATGTTCACTAGGGCGTCTTCGGCATTTTTATGCATTATTTTCTCAAATGTTTTGTTCTAAACCACGTATAACCCAAACATTATACATATAATTCGTTTGTTTATCAATTGTCAACTTTTAACAATTTTAGCTTCACCAATTCTTCTTAGATACTACCCTAAATTATTACAGATTTACTTAATATTAATTTTGAGAGATAGCCTTATAACATTTTCAATTTATTTTTAGTCTCGCACCAAATCGGTTCTATCCTCAGGGGGCAGATTGGAATTTATTTTTTATAATAAGGTTTTCTTGCTTACTTTATTGTAAAATGAAAGCAATAGTTTAAAGCCTTAGTTTCGTTTTAGCTCTCAAAGCAAACAATACCTCCTCTGTGGCACGACAGAGTGTCTGCATCGAAGCATAACCAGGCCTTTAAGATATTGCCTTCTCGCTTAACGCTCGACATTAGGAGGACAGAATATCGACTGGTTTACCTAGTGCCAGGAAAATGTGACTTGTCTGACGCTCGATATTAGGAGGACAGAGTATCGACTGGTTCACCCAGTGCCAGGATAATGTGACTTGTCTGGTGCTCGACATTAGGAGGACGGAGTATCGACTGGTTCACCCAGTGCCAGGATAATGTGACTTGTCTGGTGCTCGACATTAGGAGGACAGAGTATCGACTGGTTCACCCAGTGCCAGGATAATGTGACTTGTCTGGTGCTCGGCATTAGGAGGACACAGTATCAACTGGTTCACCCAGTGCCAGGATAATGTGACTTGTCTGGTGCTTGACATTAGGAGGACAGAGTATCGACTGGTTCATCCAGTGCCAGGATAATGTGACTTGTCTGGTGCTCGGCATTAGGAGGACACAGTATCAACTGGTTCACCCAGTGCCAGGATAATGTGACTTGTCTGGTGCTTGACATTAGGAGGACAGAGTATCGACTGGTTCATCCAGTGCCAGGATAATGTTACTTGTCTGGTGCTCAACATTAAGAGGACAGAGTATCAACTGGTTCACCCAGTGTCAGGATAACGTGACTTGTCTGGTGCTCAACATTAGGAGGACGGAGTATCGACTGGTTCACCCAGTGCCAGGATAATGTGACTTGTCTGGTGCTCGACATTAGGAGGACAGAGTATCGACTGGTTCACACGATGTTAGGTTTATATGACTGACGGAGTGGTACATACTGATTCGGTGAGTAGCAACTTAACAAAGAGTCGCCTTCGAATGCACACTAGAAAAAGGCAGACCATAGTACACCCTGGCTATTCTTACGCAAACACGAACGGATATTAATGTTTTGAGATTTAAAAATTTGCTTTCATCGCGAATAGCTTAAAAATCGCTTTAAACAAAATAAAAGCAATTTTTTTTCTCGCTGACTACATAAATGTGTCTGTTATAATATATAATTCAAAATGATAAAACTTTTATGATTGTGTATAATTAAATTATATGTCTAGTGGCAAGTTAATTAAATTTCTTTTAATTCTCGCGACAGTCAATTTACAATGATTGAAATAATTAAATAAAATTAAAGAATAAAATGCATCGAGATATCATTCTATGGTCTCTAAATCCCATTACAATGGCAAATGTCTAAAAACACAAAAACGAATTCACAACAAGGTTCTAAAGCACTATACGCAGCACTCTGTAGAATTTTACACTGATATTAAACAAAACTGTTATTATTCGACAGTATGGTTGGATCTATTCTGCATTATGGTTCAGAGGTTCGGGGATTCAATCGTGCCAATGATATAGAAATGGTTTTTAATAGGTGTTGTCGTTATATTTTGTGTTTATCTAAAAATGCTCTCCCAAATTTTATGGGTGTCGAACTGGTCATTTTCCGATAAATATTACAAAAAAAACATAGAATTATAGATATTGGTTAAAATTGTTATTTATTAGGTATTATATAATGCTGTAGTACATGGTAAACAAAATATTTGGTTTTACACGTTCGAGAATTATTGTTTTATTTAGGTTCGAATGACATGTGGCTAGACTTTATAAGTTGCTGTTCTGAAGTTGTTAAGCAGTGCATAAATTGCCAGCAGGGGTTTACAGCCATTAACTCATGCGAAAAATTAAGAAACTGTGTGATTTTGTTTTTTATTTTAAGTATGAATTAGAAGCATATTTATCATATCACTTCAATATATCCTTATTACCAAAATATTTAATGGGGTCGTTATAAAACAGAGATACCATTGTTTATACGTTTTGCCTGGACAAGGATAACTCAATTATTTTTTTTATGACTGTTCTTTACAATATGATATTTTTGTTTCAGTTGCACAATTGCTGCACTATAGAATATCTATTATAAATATGTCATTGTTGTGTATATTGAAAAGTATATTATTTCTAAGTTTCTAACTGTAGGCTTTTTTTTTTTTTTTTTTTTTTTTTTTTTTTTTTTTTTTTTTTTTTTTTTTTTTTGCTATTTGTGAAGTTATTCATTCATTCATTTAGTCATTCATATACGATTTTTTTTTTTTTTTTTTTTTTTTTTGCTATTTGTGAAGTTATTCATTCATTCATTTAGTCATTCATATACGACCATACTTAAAACACCTCATCAATTCAACCATTTGTTAAATCAAGAGATTAACACCTATTCAACAACGATCCTACTTAATTTACAAATGGTTATCAGATACTTTTTATCAACATCGTTGAAATTTTAATAATTACGTTGACATTGTAGCCATTTAGCTATGACAACTGACGTCAACACTTCTTCAGTGGACTTTTAGCTTTTTTGGCTCACTCCTTCTTAAATTGGTATTAACAGAAACTTAGTTTAGTTAAAACATTTAGAAAATTAAGGTGTTATTTTGAAGATCACTTCAAGATTATAATATCTGTGTTTAGTTTTGACAAAAAAAATTATTTGTAATTTCAGAGGATTAGTAAAAGAATGATTTAGAAACTGGGACGGGACCTAAATTATGGTTTTGGTATTTTTGATTTGCAACATCGCTAACTAGACAAATACTAGTTTTAGCTAGAATTACCAGAGGTAAAGATTGATGCTGTCTTAGGGATGATTTTAATTCATATTTTAATTTATTTAGACTGAGTATAAATATATAAAAAAAATACCTGCTAAATTTTGATGTGCCATATGTGCAATGTAACTAAGGAAAGTATTACAACTCATGTTATTAAAGCAACAGTTCCTTATGTAGCGGTCATAAAAATGAAAGGAAGTATCGAATGATTTTTGTAAGTTCATATTGTTATCCCTCGCTCATATACTAAACAATCTTCATTTATTCATTTATTTATTTTGAAAACAACTAAAACAAAATATTTATATATACATTACAAGCTTATACATATTATGCATGCTCAGAATCTGTAAATCTAAACATGAAAGATAGTTATTGACGAACATCTGAATTGGATTTTGCATTTTGGTAAATGGTTGTACATAATTTACGATTACGTCCGCTTTTTGCTAGAAATCAACCCAATGATATATATATATATATATATATATATATATATATATATATATATATATATATATATATATATATATATATATATATATATATGCTTTTACTCCAATGTACAGTTTTCTAGAGGAAGGTTATTATTCACTTTAACCATGTTAGTTTTTTCAATGTTTACAAATTCAATTTTGAGAACATTATGTTTAGTTAAGAATTATCTTTTCCTTTCATGTTAATGAATACTTGACAGTGGTTCTTCGTCTAATGATCGGGTTCTTCTTCCTCTGACGTAGGCTAATGAATAATTATCTTCCATGGAGGAATCTTTGTCAGATGTCGTGAAAGAAATAAAATATGTTGAATGAATACCTGAAATATTGTAAATAAATTGTAGAAATAGCACGAAGCATACAACAAGGTATTGTCAAACGCTTTTTTTAAAAAACTTCTGTCAGTAAACTTATGTCCACATCTAAAAACGTTACCTAACCATTTGCTTTTTATTGCACTATTATAAATTACAGATATTCCAATTAAAAAGTAGAATAGGATTTGACTATGGGTTGGCACTTGGTAATGTGACAAAAGCTCTGACAATAAAAGTTAGATTTTATGGAACTTTTCATTAATGAAAAAGTGTGAATTAAAATATTATGTTGTACCTAACAACTTGCTACTTTAAAATCAGTGTTATTATGTTGTTCTGTGAAAGCTCTTTCTAACAGTTTCTACAATTCATACATACACGTAAAATGGAGTGAATGTAGAAACATATATTTGCTCCGTCTTTGTCTAAAACCCACAAAAAGTGGCTTAATTAACTTTAAGGCAGTCGTAACATATTTACTTATTTGAAAAACAGTTAAATATATCTCTGTTAAATAAAATTTATGAGAAAAATTAAATGGGACTGGCCAAAATTTTCATAATTTTATCAAAAAGCTTTCTTCTCTGGTTTTTTTAAAACTATATTCTTCTAGTCAAAATATCTTTAAGAGTATTTCATAATAATCAACCAATCAGAACATTTCTCGGATCTCATCAGTTACAAATTGTTTTATATTTACGTAAAGTTATACTTGACCTCTGTTTACCATCCATGACATGTCATGTTTGGAGATCTTGTTGTTATTTGATGATGTATATATGTTTCTGGCGGCTTTGTAATCAATTTGATCACTCACTGGTCGAAGAAAATCTTTAAACCCTTCAACAAACAACCAAATAAAAACAAAAAATATCACTAAAGACAATGACGAACGTAGCCTGACAGTCAAGATTCTATTAGCTTATCCAGATGATAACTGTATATATTTAGAACAAGAAAATGACATTAATGTACAGAATGTTAAATCGTATAAAACAAAAACAAATAAAAATAAGTTATAAAAAGCTATAAGTAATGGGTATCGATAAACCATATAATGTTAGTTTCCAACAAATAATTCCAATTGATATCAAAAAGGTTTACATTCTTTTTTGCGGAAAAGTCGTTTTTTTTATTTCGTTTAGTTCTACACAAGCGTTAGTTCAGTTTTACGTATCACCACATACCATTCCGAACCTCACTGTATACATTTCTTAAAACAGTATTCGCACGTTTTTTCAAACTATTTGGTTATTTCCGCTTTAAACAACCAGGTACCATTAAATTGATATAAAAGTCTCAAGCTTTTGCGAATTTTAAGTGCAGAAGCATAAAAACATGCATATATCCTCGAACAAGACACAACCAAAATAAAATATGTCGAAGGTAGAGTTGTAACAAAAGTTGTAAGTCTTATTATGTTAACAATGTTCATTGTTGATATAATTTCGATACTAGAAACATTTATCAATGACAAAATTGTGTCAAACAATGGTTTGTTGTCTTACAGTCGGGAAGGAATAGTTTATAACCATGTATTATATTTTTTAAGAATGTTTTCAGTGGGGCTCGTAATTGTGTTAGGTGGATATCTGGATACAATGTCCTTTAAAAACTGTAGCTCATTTAGTAATGCGATAGTAGTCAAATATAACCCCTTATAATAATGTCATGTGTTACTTTTAGATTTTAATGAAATAATGCATTCAAAATTAGAACATGTCATGTGCTAATTTTGAGTTTCTTATTTCACATACAGATCAAACTTAGCACTTGACAATAGATAACAAAATGCCATAATCCGTTAACGTATGCAAAAATAATATTCATCAATAATCTTTAATAAGTTTCCAGAACATCAAATAAATATCTTTACAAACAAAACATTTCAATAGCTGTGGTAAAAATGTTTCTTTGGAATTAAAAAAAAGAATTAAAAATGAACTAAGCGACTAAAACCATAATCGGAAAATTACTAGGATTTGAAAAATCAAAGCCAAATCAATTTTTTTTAATGAAAATGGGGCAAAATTACCAATTCCATGTGTTATTTTTGGAAGCAGTATTGTAATTAAAGTTCTAAAACAGCAAGTAACATCAATTATAATGCTTAAATTAATTGAAAAAAAATTAAAATAAAAAAAGAAAATTCGCGACAAAATCAAGCAAGTTGCAATACATGTCTTAATCTATCACAAAATTTTATTTCATAAAAATAATTAGGCATCCTAAATTAACTAATCATATCAAATGTCTGACGTCTTTAATAAAATCATCCCAAATTAAAATCAATAAAATAACAAAGCGAATATTTGATTGGAGCAAAATAAAACAATTTTTATAATTGATTTTTATTTCTTCTCTCTGATGTTGATTTAGAAAACAATCAAAGTATCTGTCAAAGATGTAATCGTTAATGTTTTGTCTGACTAACTTTAACTACTGATTGTTATTTACCACACTAATTATAACCGTTATCAGTGTTTTAATCTCCGATACAAGACATTAATTAGAACACAACGTGAGATCTATAACGGTCTATACGATATAATATTCTTTACAAACATACCGCTTATAAAAAGAAAAAGACGTCATTTAAGATCGATTTCTTGAGTAAAGGTGTGTCCAATTTACGTGTTAACTACTAGTGGGAAAATCAGAAAAAAATTGTATCATTGTCATTCCTGTGTTTTTATTATTATTATTATTATTATTATTATTATTATTATTATTATTATTATTATTATTAATTTATTTATTTATTTATTCTTTATTTATTTACTTTTTGTCTTGTGGTAATTTGAAGTAACAGTCTTATTTCGTTTTATGTCTTGTTGCTGTTATTGAAGGCATATTCAAGACAATATACCGTGTTACCATGCTGTTGGTTGTAATTATACCTGCATTCGCTATAAGGTATGAATACTTATATAAATGCGTGCATTATTATATATTGATTTGTAAACTGTTGCTAACAATTTAACAGTTTAAAATTAAAAAACGTTGCTCATAGCACAATTCAGTACGATTATCATGCGGATGTAATCTTAACGGATAATTGTCGAAAATTTAACTTTGAAAGTGATTCTCGATTTTTAAACACCGTAAACGGACTTTTTCTGCGCTCATTAACTTTTGTTTTTTTGTACAAGACTAAATCGTACTAAATTCTACAACTACACAGCAAATTTAAGTTGGTTATAATAGATTTATGTCAGAAGTCGTAAGAAAATATTTCCCACCAAAAGTAAAAATTTAAGTCACAACAATCTCTGCTATCTTCTTTGGTCTGTGGAGTTTAATTTTGTTTTTATTTTAAGAGCATGACTGACAGATTTGGTTTTATGTAATGTTACTTTCTTTGGTCTGTGGAGTTTAATTTTGTTTTTATTTTAGGAGTATGACTGACAGATTTGGTTTTATGTAATGTTACTGATTGAAATACTTATTTTATTCTCTTCGATGGGATTAACGCCTGTCAGCTCATTTAGCCATCAGAACAAAATACAGGTAGTCATCAGCTAGTGATAATATACAGCTGCGGGCTGCATGTAGATCAGTATTTCGTTAAATATGTGACATATTAAACTTTTACACTGTTAGTATTTTTAAATCAAAAGTTTCAATAGAATCTTTTAATTTTTAAAAGTTTATTACTTGAATAGAATCTTAGTAATTTACGACCAATCCATTGTTTCCGAATCCTTTTGCTTATTATATATATATTGTTTCAATGTAATGTTATGATATTTACTTTAATAAAATATTGTTTCAACTAAATTCGTAACGTGTCATTGTCACGTGATCATAACTTATAAACGTTATGTATTTCATAAATAATAATAATACCATGTACTAAACATAACATAACAATACGGAGATTAAAGACGTTGACGAGTCTATGCTAGACATGTTTATGTTGCTATTATCTATACAATTTTGTTTAAATGTATTATTGTTCCTTGTATGTATTTTGTTATGCATTTAGAGAAATAAGAGAATTGAAATTTGAATATTCACTTTACGTTTAATTCCAAAACTGAAACGGAATGTCTTAAATATTCCCTAATCCTGTAGTATATATATATTCAAGTACATACACATTTTTTCTGACATCTTGCTTTCAATGATTGACAGTATCAATTTTTTTTTTAAATGTTCTGATACGTTTTACATACTAATAGCTAAGAATATCGAATTCAAATACTAGTATCTTAATAACACACTAATATCATTAGTTTCACTTAAAACTTCATTCAATAAACAGCTACTTGTATACTTGTATATACTAGAAGCTCATCTTAAATCAGACATCAGGTATTACTTTGTATATGCTAAAATAGTACCATAGATCAAGTTGGTAATTGGATAAAACAGATAAAAATTAATTAGAAATAAAGGTTTTTCTAAAATTCCGAACTTAAAAGAGATCTATATACATATTGATATGCACAACGAAAACAAACTACGTAACTTATCGCAAGTTTAAGTATATATTTACCCCGAACATTATGTTAAGTTAAATTTACCCTGTACACACAAACGCAATATTGCACAGTTCCATGCAGGTTTTCTACCCTTCACATTTGGGACCGGCCGATATACCTCAAATACAATTTGAAAGCAATGCACTTTTAATGAAGTGGAGAAAAATGCAGTGTCCCTTTCGCCGATTTACGCTATGCCCTTTTTGATAAAACAGGACATTTTTGTAAGGTTTTTATGCTTATATTGGATAATGGTAAGTCTTGAAGGTAAAAGTACTTTAAAGGTACTTTATCCTTACTTACATTCTATGTGCTTATGTATGAAGTTTTACACTTTATTGTGTCTCGTAAGTCTCAGTATTGACTTAACATAAATCTTATTTTATATGTAGATAGATAATGGTTTACTTTAAGATGTAGATTAATATGTGACACTCAGATAAACTATTCATTATTATTTGTTTTTCATAAAAACTTAAGTTATAAATAGACTTATAATTTACTATAAACATACCTGTTTTTAAACCAGTCGAAATAATTCTGTGAAAATCTGTGGCATCGTCTTTACTTTCAAACAGAAACACAAACTCTCCTTCACCCGACTGACTACGCTTTCCAACATGAAAACCATATTTGTTTTGTTTACAAGTCGTCCAAAAACTTTTTATGTCATCAAAAGTCCAGGAGAATAACTTAAGACAAGGATCAATGAACAAATCTAAACCATCTATGTTAATTCGAAGTTTGTATCGTCCACTTAGTCGAAGTTTTGATGTAAGCGATGTTGGAACTAAGGTCACTTTGTAGGATTTACCTTAAATTTGAAAATTTAGAATGGTTTTTAAAAACGTAAAATAAATGCAACATTAGGTTTGTTTGTTAAGATATTTAGAAGCTTCTCATTTCCCCGTTTTCACCGGAGATGTTCATCTTAAGACATTGTATCAAAACATCGTATTATAGCTGTATACATATGTGAATTTTAGTATTACGGTTAAAACTGTAAAAAAAAATTTATATTTTTTTTACTAACATTCACAAATTGGTCGTTGTTGGGATATTCGGACATTGATAATGACTCAGAATTTCCAAACCCATCAATGAAAGAAAAAGTAATTATCAATTGTTATAAATATATAACACAAATACCTGTTAAATTTTGATGTGTCATATGTGCACATTTCAGAAAATTGTTCCTCAGAAGTGGCACTAGGGGCCGAAAAGTTTGATGGATAAAAAAACATAAGCCAAACATTTGAAAATTGATGAATCTAAACTTCCAAAATTATATGAATTAAAATCCAGCTAAGGAATGCTTTGCATGACAGAACAAATCTTTATTTCATAAATTTCACAATTTTAGACGGCTGATAAAATTTTGCTAAATGGTACAGTTACTAACAACACAAAGTACTGTCTACTAAGTTATGGATACCCTCGGGTACTGAGCTTTTGATACTTAAGTTGTTAACATTAGGATTTAAACGTTTTGACATTTAATTTTGTTGGACAGGGATTTAATAAGAAGGTCATTTCTAAGCACGATAAGACGCATTTACTTATTAAAATTTGATTAAAACGGTCAAATTCTTAAGAGTATTTGCTCAAACTGTATATTTGTCCGTTTCATTAAACACGTTAAAGGGGAGAAAAACCTCAAGAAGTGCGATTCTATTGCTTGTTGAAATGTCACGTGAAATATTTACATAAATTCTACGTATTACAGTTAAAGAAAAATGAACCAATTAAAATGGAAGAATGAAGTGCGAGTAAGTTCTTAATATCTCTTAATATTAATGCACATGAAATTTGAAATAATCTATATTTGATGATTCACAATATTTGTATACTTAATTATTAATTTCTTCTGTATCTACAACAAAATGACATACCTCTTTCATTAAGAGACATTCTTTTTTATGTATAGGGCAGACGTAAAACCTCAACCTCAATGACCTGCAAAGTAAGATTGTTTATTTTAAATATATTACTTATAAATTATAACTTAAAATTTGCAATAATTATAAAGTACTAAAGGGATGAATAATCACTACTTTGGCTAAAGGCTAAAATAATATTATTGGCAGAAGTAATAAATAAAAAAAAAAACAGAGAAATACTAGTCCATGTCCAAATCACAATCCCATCCACCAACCACCCCCCCCCCCCCAAAAAAAAATATTAAATTAAATTTTTAAAAAAATTAAAAATCTTTGAAAACTGACAGAGTAATATTTTTGAGTATTGAAAATATCTAGAGTTCATTAAACAATTTCTTATTTTCCAAAGGAAGTACAAAAGTTTGTGCTACAAAATCTTGCATCAATGGTGCTTTGCAAACATTATCCCTTGTCAAAGCAGACCGAGCAAAATCCTGCAATTTTTTTGAACAGATTGTTGACTAACAAGGAACGAACAATGCGTAAGATAATTACTGGACAGATTGTTGACTGACAAGAAACGAACTGTGCGTCGGAAAATTAGTGGACAGATCGTTGCCTGACAAGAAACGAACAGTACGTAAGATAATTAGTGGACAGATTGTTGACTGACAAGGAACGGACTGTGCATAAAATACTGAGTTAACAAATTGCTGACTGACGAGAAACGAACAGTCCGTAGGATAATTAGTGGACACATTGTTGACTGACAAGGAACGAACTGTGCGTAAGATACTGAGTAAAGAAATTGTTGACTGACAAGAAACGAACAGTGCGTAGAATACTGAGTTAACAAATTGCTGACTGACAAGAAACGAACAGTGCGTAAGATAATTAGTGGACAGATTGCTTACTGACGAGGAACTAACTGTGCGTAGAATACTGAGTTAACAAATTGCTGACTGACAAGAAACGAACAGTGCGTAGGATAATTAGTGGACAGATTGCTTACTGACAAGGAACGAACTGTGCGTAGAATACTGAGTTAACAAATTGCTGACTGACAAGAAACGAACAGTGCGTAGGATAATTAGTGGACAGATTGCTTACTGACGAAGAACTAACTGTGCGTAGAATACTGAGTTAACAAATTGCTGACTGACAAGAAACGAACAGTGCGTAGGATAATTAGTGGACAGATTGCTTACTGACAAGGAACGAACTGTGCGTAGAATACTGAGTTAACAAATTGCTGACTGACAAGAAACGAACAGTGCGTAGGATAATTAGTGGACAGATTGCTTACTGACAAGGAACGAACTGTGCGTAGGATACTGAGTAAACAAATTGTTGACTGACAAGAAACGGACAGTGCGTAGGATAATTAGTGGACAGATTGCTAACTGACAAGAAACGAACAGTGCGTAGGATAATTAGTGGACAGATTGCTTACTGACAAGGAACGAACTGTGCGTAGGATACTGAGTAAACAAATTGTTGACTGACAAGAAAAGAACAGTGCGTAGGATAATTAGTGGACAGATTTCTTACTGACAAGGAACGAACTGTGCGTAGGATACTGAGTAAACAAATTGTTGACTGACAAGAAACGAACAGTGCGTAGGATAATTAGTGGACAGATTGCTTACTGACAAGGAACGAACTGTGCGTAGGATACTGAGTAAACAAATTATTGACTGACAAGAAACGAACAGTGCGAAGAATAATAAGTGGATACATTGTTAAATGACAAGAAACGAACAGTGCGTAGGATACTTAGTAAACAGATTGTTGACTGACAAGAAACGAACAGTGCGAAGGAAAATTAGTGGACAGATCGTTGACTGACAAGGAACGAACAGTACGTAAGATAATTAGTGGACAGATTGTTGACTGAGAAGAAACGAACTGTGCGTAGGATACTGAGTAAACCAATTGCTGACTAACAAAAAACGAACAGTGCGTGGGATAATTAGTGGACACATTGTTGACTGACAAGGAACGAACTGTGCGTAGAATACTAAGTTAACAAATTGCTGACTGACAAGAAACGAACAGTCCGTAGGATAATTAGTGGACAGATTGTTAACTGACAAGGAACAAACTGTGCGTAGGATACTGAGTAAACAAATTGTTGACTGACAAGAAACGAACAGTGCGTAGGATAATTAGTGGACACATTGTTCACTGACAAGGAACGAACAGTGCGTAGAATACTGAGTTAACAAATTGCTGACTGACAAGAAACGAACAGTGCGTAGGATAATTAGTGGACAGATTGCTTTCTGACAAGGAACGAACTGTGCGTAGAATACTGAGTTAACAAATTGCTGACTGACAAGAAACGAACAGTGCGTAGGATAATTAGTGGACAGATTGCTTACTGACAAGGAACGAACTGTGCGTAGGATACTGAGTAAACAAATTGTTGACTGACAAGAAACGAACAGTGCGTAGGATAATTAGTGGACAGATTGTTGACTGACAAGAAACGAACAGTGCGAAGAATAATAAGTGGATACATTGTTAAATGACAAGAAACGAACAGTGCGTAGGATACTTAGTAAACAGATTGTTGACTGACAAGAAACGAACAGTGCGAAGGAAAATTAGTGGACTGATCGTTGACTGACAAGGAACGAACAGTACGTAAGATAATTAGTGGACAGATTGTTGACTGACAAGAAACGAACTGTGCATAAAATTCTGAGTAAACAAATTGTTGACTGACAAAAAACGAACAGTGCGAGGGATAATTAGTGGACACATTGTTGACTGACAAGAAACGAACAGTCCGTAGGATAATTAGTGGACAGATTGTTGACTGACAAGGAACAAACTGTGCGTAGGATACTGAGTAAACAAATTGTTGACTGACAAGAAACGAACAGTGCGTAGGATAATTAGTGGACACATTGTTGACTGACAAGGAACGAACAGTGCGTAGAATACTGAGTTAACAAATTACTGACTGACAAGAAACGAACAGTGCGTAGGATAATTAGTGGACAGATTGCTTACTGACAAGGAACGAACTGCGTGTAGAATACTGAGTTAACAAATTGTTGACTGACAAGAAACGAACAGTCCGTAGGATAATTAGTAGACAGATTGCTTACTGACAAGAAACGAACAGTGCGTAGGATAATTAGTGGACAGATTGTTGACTGACAAGGAACGAACTGTGCGTAGGATACTGAGTAAACAAATTATTGACTGACAAGAAACGAACAGTGCGAAGAATAATAAGTGGATACATTGTTAAATGACAAGAAATGAACAGTGCGTAGGATACTTAGTAAACAGATTGTTGACTGAAAAGAAACGAACAGTGCGAAGGAAAATTAGTGGACAGATCGTTGACTGACAAGGAACGAACAGTACGTAAGATAATTAGTGGACAGATTGTTGACTGATAAGAAACGAACTGTGCGTAGGATACGGAGTAAACAAATTGCTGACTAACAAAAAACGAACAGTGCGTGGGATAATTAGTGGACACATTGTTGACTGACAAGGAACGAACTGTGCGTAGAATACTAAGTTAACAAATTGCTGACTGACAAGAAACGAACAGTCCGTAGGATAATTAGTGGACACATTGTTAACTGACAAGGAACAAACTGTGCGTAGGATACTGAGTTAACAAATTGCTGACTGACAAGAAACGAACAGTGCGTAGGATAATTAGTGGACACATTGTTCACTGACAAGGAACGAACAGTGCGTAGAATACTGAGTTAACAAATTGCTGACTGACAAGAAACGAACAGTGCGTAGGATAATTAGTGGACAGATTGCTTACTGACAAGGAACGAACTGTGCGTAGGATACTGAGTAAACAAATTGTTGACTGACAAGAAACGGACAGTGCGTAGGATAATTAGTGGACAGATTGCTTACTGACAAGAAACGAACAGTGCGTAGGATAATTAGTGGACAGATTGCTTACTGACAAGGAACGAACTGTGCGTAGGATACTGAGTAAACAAATTGTTGACTGACAAGAAAAGAACAGTGCGTAGGATAATTAGTGGACAGATTTCTTACTGACAAGGAACGAACTGTGCGTAGGATACTGAGTAAACAAATTGTTGACTGACAAGAAACGAACAGTGCGTAGGATAATTAGTGGACAGATTGCTTACTGACAAGGAACGAACTGTGCGTAGGATACTGAGTAAACAAATTATTGACTGACAAGAAACGAACAGTGCGAAGAATAATAAGTGGATACATTGTTAAATGACAAGAAACGAACAGTGCGTAGGATACTTAGTAAACAGATTGTTGACTGACAAGAAACGAACAGTGCGAAGGAAAATTAGTGGACAGATCGTTGACTGACAAGGAACGAACAGTACGTAAGATAATTAGTGGACAGATTGTTGACTGAGAAGAAACGAACTGTGCGTAGGATACTGAGTAAACCAATTGCTGACTAACAAAAAACGAACAGTGCGTGGGATAATTAGTGGACACATTGTTGACTGACAAGGAACGAACTGTGCGTAGAATACTAAGTTAACAAATTGCTGACTGACAAGAAACGAACAGTCCGTAGGATAATTAGTGGACAGATTGTTAACTGACAAGGAACAAACTGTGCGTAGGATACTGAGTAAACAAATTGTTGACTGACAAGAAACGAACAGTGCGTAGGATAATTAGTGGACACATTGTTCACTGACAAGGAACGAACAGTGCGTAGAATACTGAGTTAACAAATTGCTGACTGACAAGAAACGAACAGTGCGTAGGATAATTAGTGGACAGATTGCTTTCTGACAAGGAACGAACTGTGCGTAGAATACTGAGTTAACAAATTGCTGACTGACAAGAAACGAACAGTGCGTAGGATAATTAGTGGACAGATTGCTTACTGACAAGGAACGAACAGTGCGAAGAATAATAAGTGGATACATTGTTAAATGACAAGAAACGAACAGTGCGTAGGATACTTAGTAAACAGATTGTTGACTGACAAGAAACGAACAGTGCGAAGGAAAATTAGTGGACTGATCGTTGACTGACAAGGAACGAACAGTACGTAAGATAATTAGTGGACAGATTGTTGACTGACAAGAAACGAACTGTGCATAAAATTCTGAGTAAACAAATTGTTGACTGACAAAAAACGAACAGTGCGAGGGATAATTAGTGGACACATTGTTGACTGACAAGGAACGAACTGTGCGTAGAATACTGAGTTAACAAATTGCTGACTGACAAGAAACGAACAGTCCGTAGGATAATTAGTGGACAGATTGTTGACTGACGAGGAACAAACTGTGCGTAGGATACTGAGTAAACAAATTGTTGACTGACAAGAAACGAACAGTGCGTAGGATAATTAGTGGACACATTGTTGACTGACAAGGAACGAACAGTGCGTAGAATACTGAGTTAACAAATTGCTGACTGACAAGAAACGAACAGTGCGTAGGATAATTAGTGGACAGATTGCTTACTGACAAGGAACGAACTGTGTGTAGAATACTGAGTTAACAAATTGTTGACTGACAAGAAACGAACAGTCCGTAGGATAATTAGTAGACAGATTGCTTACTGACAAGAAACGAACAGTGCGTAGGATAATTAGTGGACAGATTGTTGACTGACAAGTAACGAACATTGCTTAGGATAATTAGTGGACAGATTGTTGACTGACAAGAAACAAACAGTGCTTAGGATAATTAGTGGACAGATCGTCGACTGACAAGAAACGAACAGTACGTAGGATAATTAGTGGACAGATTGTTTACTGACAAATAACGAACAGTGCGTAGGATAATTAGTGGACAGATTGTTGACTGACAAGTAACGAACAGTGCGTAGGATAATTAGTGGACAGATTGTTGACTGACAAGTAACGAACAGTGCGTAGGATAATTAGTGGACAGATTGTTGACTGACAAGGAACGAACAGTGGTTAGGATAAATAGTGGACAGATCGTTGACTGACAAGGAACGAACAGTACGTAAGATAATTAGTGGATAGATTGTTGACTGACAAGAAACAAACAGTGCGTAGGATAATTAGTGGACAGATTGTTGACTGACAAGTAACGAACAGTGCGAAGAATAATAAGTGGATACATTGTTAAATGACAAGAAACGAACAGTGCGTAGGATACTTAGTAAACAGATTGTTGACTGACAAGAAACGAACAGTGCGAAGGAAAATTAGTGGACAGATCGTTGACTGACAAGGAACGAACAGTACGTAAGATAATTAGTGGACAGATTGTTGACTGAGAAGAAACGAACTGTGCGTAGGATAATTAGTGGACAGATTGCTGACTGACAAGAAACGAACAGGGCGTAGGATAATTAGTGGACAGATTGCTTACTGACAAGGAACGAACTGTGCGTAGAATACTGAGTTAACAAATTGCTGACTGACAAGAAACGAACAGTGCGTAGGATAATTAGTGGACAGATTGTTGACTGACAAGAAACGAACAGTGCGAAGAATAATAAGTGGATACATTGTTAAATGACAAGAAACGAACAGTGCGTAGGATACTTAGTAAACAGATTGTTGACTGACAAGAAACGAACAGTGCGAAGGAAAATTAGTGGACTGATCGTTGACTGACAAGGAACGAACAGTACGTAAGATAATTAGTGGACAGATTGTTGACTGACAAGAAACGAACTGTGCATAAAATTCTGAGTAAACAAATTGCTGACTGACAAAAAACGAACAGTGCGAGGGATAATTAGTGGACACATTGTTGACTGACAAGGAACGAACTGTGCGTAGAATACTGAGTTAACAAATTGCTGACTGACAAGAAACGAACAGTCCGTAGGATAATTAGTGGACAGATTGTTGACTGAAAGGAACAAACTGTGCGTAGGATACTGAGTAAACAAATTGTTGACTGACAAGAAACGAACAGTGCGTAGGATAATTAGTGGACACATTGTTGACTGACAAGGAACGAACAGTGCGTAGAATACTGAGTTAACAAATTGCTGACTGACAAGAAACGAACAGTGCGTAGGATAATTAGTGGACAGATTGCTTACTGACAAGGAACGAACTGTGTGTAGAATACTGAGTTAAGAAATTGTTGACTGACAAGAAACGAACAGTCCGTAGGATAATTAGTAGACAGATTGCTTACTGACAAGAAACGAACAGTGCGTAGGATAATTAGTGGACAGATTGTTGACTGACAAGTAACGAACAGTGCGAAGAATAATAAGTGGATACATTGTTAAATGACAAGAAACGAACAGTGCGTAGGATACTTAGTAAACAGATTGTTGACTGACAAGAAACGAACAGTGCGAAGGAAAATTAGTGGACAGATCGTTGACTGACAAGGAACGAACAGTAGGTAAGATAAATAGTGGAGAGATTGTTGACTGAGAAGAAACGAACTGTGCGTAGGATACTGGGTAAACCAATTGCTGACTAACAAAAAACGAACAGTGCGTGGGATAATTAGTGGACACATTGTTGACTGACAAGGAACGAACTGTGCGTAGAATACAAAGTTAACAAATTGCTGACTGACAAGAAACGAACAGTCCGTAGGATAATTAGTGGACAGATTGTTAACGGACAAGGAACAAACTGTGCGTAGGATACTGAGTAAACAAATTGTTGACTGACAAGAAACGAACAGTGCGTAGGATAATTAGTGGACACATTGTTCACTGACAAGGAACGAACAGTGCGTAGAATACTGAGTTAACAAATTGCTGACTGACAAGAAACGAACAGTGCGTAGGATAATTAGTGGACAGATTGCTTACTGACAAGGAACGAACTGTGCGTAGAATACTGAGTTAACAAATTGCTGACTGACAAGAAACGAACAGTGCGTAGGATAATTAGTGGACAGATTGCTTACTGACAAGGAACGAACTGTGCGTAGGATACTGAGTAAACAAATTGTTGACTGACAAGAAACGAACAGTGCGTAGGATAATTAGTGGACAGATTGTTGACTGACAAGAAACGAACAGTGCGAAGAATAATAAGTGGATACATTGTTAAATGACAAGAAACGAACAGTGCGTAGGATACTTAGTAAACAGATTGTTGACTGACAAGAAACGAACAGTGCGAAGGAAAATTAGTGGACTGTTCGTTGACTGACAAGGAACGAACAGTACGTAAGATAATTAGTGGACAGAATGTTGACTGACAAGAAACGAACTGTGCATAAAATTCTGAGTAAACAAATTGCTGACTGACAAGAAACGAACAGTCCGTAGGATAATTAGTGGACACATTGTTGACTGACAAGGAACGAACTGTGCGTAGAATACTGAGTTAACAAATTGCTGACTGACAAGAAACGAACAGTCCGTAGGATAATTAGTGGACAGATTGTTGACTGACAAGGAACAAACTGTGGGTAGGATACTGAGTAAACAAATTGTTGACTGACAAGAAACGAACAGTGCGTAGGATAATTAGTGGACACATTGTTGACTGACAAGGAACGAACAGTGCGTAGAATACTGAGTTAACAAATTGCTGACTGACAAGAAACGAACAGTGCGTAGGATAATTAGTGGACAGATTGCTTACTGACAAGGAACGAACTGTGTGTAGAATACTGAGTTAACAAATTGTTGACTGACAAGAAACGAACAGTCCGTAGGATAATTAGTAGACAGATTGCTTACTGACAAGAAACGAACAGTGCGTAGGATAATTAGCGGACAGATTGTTGACTGACAAGGAACGAACTGTGCGTAGGATACTGAGTTAACAAATTGCTGACTGACAAGAAACGAACAGTGCGTAGGATAATTAGTGGACAGATTGCTTACTGACAAGGAACGAACTGTGCTTAGGATAATTAGTGGACAGATTGATTACTGACAAGGAACGAACTGTGCGTAGGATACTGAGTAAACAAATTGTTGACTGACAAGAAACGAACAGTGCGTAGGATTATTAGTGGACAGATTGTTGACTGACAAGAAACGAACAGTGCGTAGGATAATTAGTGGACAGACTGTTGACCAACAACAAACGAACAGCACGTAGGACAAATAGTTTACAAATTGTTGACTGACAAGAAACGAACAGTACGTAGGATAATTAGTGCACAGATTGTTAACTGACAAGAAACAAACATTGCTTAGGATAATAAGTGGACAGATTGTTGACTGACAAGAAACGAACAGTGCGTAGGATAATTAGTGGACAGATTGTTGACTGAAGAAACAAAAAGTGCGTAGGATGATTAGTGGACAGATTGTTGACTGACAGTAACGAACAGTTCGTAGGATAATTGGAAAAACAGATTGTTGACTGATAAGAAACAAACAGTTCGTAGGATAATTAGTGGACAGATTGTTGACTTACAAGAAACGAACAGCACGTAGGACGAATAGTCGACAGATTGTTGACTGACAAGAAACAAACAGTGCGTAGGATAATTGGAAAAACAGATTGTTGACTGATAAGAAACAAACAGTGCGTAGGATAATTAGTGGACAGATTGTTGACTGACAAGAAACGAACAGCACGTAGGACAAATAGTGGACAGATTGTTGACTGACAAGAAACAAACAATGCGTAGGATAATTGGAAAAACAGATTGTTGACTGGTTAGAAACAAACAGTGCGTAGGATAATTAGTGGACAGATTGTTGACTGACAAGTAACGAACATTGCTTAGGATAATTAGTGGACAGATTGTTGACTGACAAGAAACAAACAGTGCTTAGGATAATTAGTGGACAGATCGTCGACTGACAAGAAACGAACAGTACGTAGGATAATTAGTGGACAGATTGTTGACTGACAAGTAACGAACAGTGCGTAGGATAATTAGTGGACAGATTGTTGACTGACAAGAAACGAACAGTGGTTAGGGTAATTAGTGGACAGATCGTCGACTGACAAGAAACGAACAGTGCGTAGGATAAATAGTGGACAGATCGTTGACTGACAAGGAACGAACAGTACGTAAGATAATTAGTGGATAGATTGTTGACTGACAAGAAACAAACAGTGCGTAGGATAATTAGTGGACAGATCGTTGACTGACAAGGAACGAACAGTGCGTAGGATAATTAGTGGACAGATTGTTGACTGACAATGAACGAACAGTGCGTAGGATGATTAGTGGACAGATTGTTGACTGACAAGAAACGAACAGTGCTTAGGATAATTAGTGGACAGATTGTTGACTGACAAGGAACGAACAGTACGTAAGATAATTAGTGGACAGATTGTTGACTGACAAGGAAGCAACAGTGCGTAGGATAATTTATGTACATGTTAAAGGAATATGAGATCATACATAATCTAAATACCTCAATATACATAACAACTATGACACTTTCATTGTGTATATAAAAATTTATCAAATTGAAATACATTTCTGAAGACACTAAAATTCATTGAAAACATTAAAGTAGTGTTTTAGTATCCTAAAGCGTAATGTCTCTTTATTTACTTCAATATTAACTTTTATTATGCTAGTGGGATTTTACAGATTTTATTAATTTATCCTTTTTAAGATTTTTCTTAGAAAAGTTTGATTCCTTGATTCTGTCTTATAATCAATGTTAAATAAAAGTTATAGGAAAAACAAAACTCTCAGGAATATATGTTTTGTATGTATTTAGGAATTATAAGTTCAATGCCAGAACTTTTTTAATGAAATAAATATGGAATAGCAACTAATCTCTTATGGTCAACAATGAAGATTTAAACTGTAAAAATTTAATCGTTTTCTTTTTTGGTTAATTTCTTTTGTGGTCTGACATTTGTTGTTGTTCTGGTATAAAATGGCTCTGTATGTCACATGATCATTGGCGACAAGCACAAACTTTGTATTATTGTATTGATAGATGACCTGAATTGTTAATTTTATTAATTGAATGTATAAAGAACATGTTATTATTTTTTCTGGAAAATGAATCGATATTTGCAAACATAATTTGGTCGTTAGCTTATTATGCAATGAGCAAAATATAACTAATGGAAAATCAATTTTATTTTTACAATTATACTTTTAAGTAACAAGAAAAAAGTTATAGTTCAAAGTTTTTATAATTAAAAAAGTGATGCTTTTCTCGGTCCTGGTAACGTGAAGCCAGTAAGAGTAAAATATTTTTTCTTGGATGAGTTCACAGTTCATAAAGCTATTATATACAGTAACGACGCTGTTGCGATTGTAATGTGTCGTGTTCCTGATTTCTTTAGCTGGAGCGATAATAATGTGTCGAGTTCTTGACTCAATTTGGTTGTTGCGATTGTAATGTGTTGTGTTCTTGATTCGATTGGCTGTTGTGATTGTAAAGTGTCGTGTTCTTGATTCGATTGGCTGTTGCGATTGTAGTCTGTCGTGTTCTTGATTCAATTTAGTTGTTGCGATTGTAATGAGTCGTGTTCTTGATTCGATTGGCTGTTGTGATTGCAATGCGTCGTGTTCTTTATTCAACTTGGATGTTGCGATTGTAATGTGTCGTGTTCTTGATTCGATTGGCTGTTGCAATTGTTATGTGTCGTGTTCCTGTTTCGATTGGCTGTTGCGATTGTAATTTGTCGTGTTCCTGATTTCATTGGCTGTTGTGATTGTAATGTGTCGTGTTCTTGATTCGATTGGCTGTTGCATTTGTAATTTGTCGTGTTCTTGATTCGATTGGCTGTTGCGACTGTTATGTTCCGTGTTCCTGATTTCATTGGCTGTTGTGATTGTAATGTGTCGTGTTCTTGATTTCATTGGCTATTGCGATTGTAATGTGTCGTGTTATTGATTCGATTGGCTGTTGCAATTTTTTTGTGTTGTGTTCCTGATTTCATTGGCTATTGTGATTGTAATGTGTCGTGTTCCTGATTTCATTGGCTGTTGCGATTGTAATGTGTCGTGTTCTTGATTCGATTGGCTGTTGCGATTGTAATGTGTCGGTTCTTGTTCCGATTGGCTGTTGCGATTGTAATGTGTCGTGTTCTTGATTCGATTGGCTTTTGCAATTGTTATGTGTCGTGTTCCTGATTCCATTGGCTATTGTGATTGCAATGTGTCGTGTTCTTGATTCGATTGGCTTCTGCGGAGTATTTGTGTTTTAGCTGTTAATTTCCTTTTTCATTTATAAAAAATGCTAATTTATCTTTTAAATGACTTTTATTATAGATTTGTTCTTTAACAAAGTTATCTGATTATTACGATACACAACGTCTTTGATATAAACGTTTCCAATCGAGAAAATACAAATTACAAAGTGTGAACTTATAAACTTGGCTTATAAAAATAATAACGTGCTATTTTGATCTGTTATTAATCCATCTTTAAATATCTTTAAAAAGCGGTTTTTTTCTCTTTAAATTCACTTGTTAATTTGTTTTGTTTTTATAATTTCTTTTTATTTTATCAATAAAATTTGAAAATTTGTTAAGTCGCGATGATTATTATTAAATATCGATTAAAATCGAATTTTATATCAAATTTTGTAACAAAAATACTTTTTGTAAACCCTGAAACAAATTCCAGAACGTAGAAGAAAACTTAAACGGTTTAAACGGAGGTCAAGTTTTTAATTTAAGAAATTTAAAACAACTATAACCCTAAATAAATACAAACTTCATCTTGTCTTAATGTTTCCATGGTAACATCAACGAATCTATATCAGGAAGCAAAAATATTTACAAAATAGTACTTACAATTAAATGTAATTGCTTTTATCAGAAAACTAAACATACTAACGTCTGTTAAATCCATCAAAGAGGTAATGTTATTATCAATTTAAACTTTTAAAAAACGGAAACTTGCTTTAAATGTTTTTGGTTTTTCCAAATGAAAATTGATTGTTAAGTTGAATTTAATGTTGTTTTATATCCCATCAGCCATTTCTAACTTTTCGAGACAAGAGCAAGGTTATTTATTTTTAAGGATTTGTAAAGGAAAATTTTAATTTTTCCTTTTTTAAGCACCACGATTGACTTAAAAGTTATTTCCTCATAAATTGTTTTGACCACTGCCGGAACTACTTGTTTTTGTAAACAATCGCGGAACAAATTCGTGCAACATTTCCTTGTTGTTCACCTTGAACTAATTTGTTTAAAAACATTGAATGTTTTGCATTCGACTTTCTTTTTTTAGTATTTTTAATTATAAAATTTAATTATAAGCAATGCCTTTAAATTTTATTCGGTCTTTTGAGGAAGAACTTAAATCAAGACTGTGCACCTTTTTGCAAAAACCCGCTACGCGTGATTTATGCATAGTGCAGAGTCTTCATTAAAATTATTTCTCAATGGACCGAATATAAATTAAAGGCAATGCCCACTCAAGTTCTGATATGAGTGAGATGTGCGAGTGTGTATGATAGACTGGCTTGTACTAGTATAAACACAGTGACTTTCTGATATGAGTGAGATGTGCCAGTGTGTATGATGGACTGTCTTGTACTAGTACAAACACAAAGTGACGTACTGATATGAGTGAGATGTGCGAGTGTCTATGATGGACTGTCTTGTACTAGTACAAACACAAGTGACGTACTGATATGAGTGAGATGTGCGAGTGTGTATGATGGATTGTCTTGTACTAGTACAAACACAAAGTGACGTCCTGATATGAGTGAGATGTGTGAGTGTGTATGATTGACTGTCTTGTACTAGTACAAACACAAAGTGACTTTCTGATATGAGTGAGATGTGCGAGTGTGTATGATGGACTGTCTTGTACTAGTACAAACACAAAGTGACTTTCTGATATGAGTGAGATGTGTGAGTGTGTATGATGGACTGTCTTGTACTAGTACAAACACAAAGTGACTTTCTGATATGAGTGAGATGTGTGAGTGTGTATGATGGACTGTCTTGTACTAGTACAAACACAAAGTGACTTTCTGATATGAGTGAGATGTGCGAGTGTGTATGATGGACTGTCTTGTACTAGTACAAACACAAAGTGACGTCCTGATATGAGTGAGATGTGCGAGTGTCTATGATGGACTATCTTGTACTAGTACAAACACAAAGTGACGTACTGATATGAGTGAGATGTGCGAGTGTGTATGATGGATTGTCTTGTACTAGTACAAACACAAAGTGACGTCCTGGTATGAGTGAGATGTGCGAGTGTGTATGATGGATTGTCTTGTACTAGTACAAACACAAAGTGACGTACTGATATGAGTGAGATGTGCGAGTGTGTATGATGGACTGTCTTGTACTAGTACAAACACAAAGTGACGTACTGATATGAGTGAGATGTGCGAGTGTGTATGATGGACTGTCTTGTACTAGTACAAACACAAAGTGACGTACTGATATCAGTGAGATGTGTGAGTGTGTATGATGGACTGTCTTGTACTAGTACAAACACAAAGTGACTTTCTGATATGAGTGAGATGTGCCAGTGTGTTTGATGGATTGTCTTGTACTAGTACAAACACAAAGTGACTTTCTGATATGAGTGAGATGTGCGAGTGTGTATGATGGACTGTCTTGTACTAGTACAAACACAAAGTGACTTTCTGATATGAGTGAGATGTGCGAGTGTGTATGATGGACTGTCTTGTACTAGTACAAACACAAAGTGACTTTCTGATATGAGTGAGATGTGCGAGTGTGTATGATGGACTGTCTTGTACTAGTACAAACACAAAGCGACTTTCTGATATGAGTGAGATGTGCCAGTGTGTATGATGGACTGTCTTGTACTAGTACAAACACAAAGTGACTTTCTGATATGAGTGAGATGTGCGAATGTGTATGATGGACTGTCTTGTACTAGTACAAACACAAAGCGACTTTCTGATATGAGTGAGATGTGCCAGTGTGTATGATGGACTGTCTTGTACCAGTACAAACACAAAGTGACTTTCTGATATGAGTGAGATGTGCAAGTGTGTATGATGGACTGTCTTGTACTAGTACAAACACAAAGTGACTTTCTGATATGAGTGAGATGTGCGAGTGTGTATGATGGACTGTCTTGTACTAGTACAAACACAAAGTGACTTTCTGATATGAGTGAGATGTGCCAGTGTGTATGATGGACTGTCTTGTACTAGTACAAACACAAAGTGACTTTCTGATATGAGTGAGATGTGCCAGTGTGTATGATGGACTGTCTTGTACTAGTACAAACACAAAGTGACGTACTGATATGAGTGAGATGTGCGAGTGTGTATGATGGACTGTCTTGTACTAGTACAAACACAAAGTGACGTACTGATATCAGTGAGATGTGTGAGTGTGTATGATGGACTGTCTTGTACTAGTACAAACACAAAGTGACTTTCTGATATGAGTGAGATGTGCCAGTGTGTTTGATGGATTGTCTTGTACTAGTACAAACACAAAGTGACTTTCTGATATGAGTGAGATGTGCGAGTGTGTATGATGGACTGTCTTGTACTAGTACAAACACAAAGTGACTTTCTGATATGAGTGAGATGTGCGAGTGTGTATGATGGACTGTCTTGTACTAGTACAAACACAAAGTGACTTTCTGATATGAGTGAGATGTGCGAGTGTGTATGATGGACTGTCTTGTACTAGTACAAACACAAAGCGACTTTCTGATATGAGTGAGATGTGCCAGTGTGTATGATGGACTGTCTTGTACTAGTACAAACACAAAGTGACTTTCTGATATGAGTGAGATGTGCGAATGTGTATGATGGACTGTCTTGTACTAGTACAAACACAAAGCGACTTTCTGATATGAGTGAGATGTGCCAGTGTGTATGATGGACTGTCTTGTACCAGTACAAACACAAAGTGACTTTCTGATATGAGTGAGATGTGCGAGTGTGTATGATGGACTGTCTTGTACTAGTACAAACACAAAGTGACTTTCTGATATGAGTGAGATGTGCGAATGTGTATGATGGACTGTCTTGTACTAGTACAAACACAAAGCGACTTTCTGATATGAGTGAGATGTGCCAGTGTGTATGATGGACTGTCTTGTACCAGTACAAACACAAAGTGACTTTCTGATATGAGTGAGATGTGCAAGTGTGTATGATGGACTGTCTTGTACTAGTACAAACACAAAGTGACTTTCTGATATGAGTGAGATGTGCGAGTGTGTATGATGGACTGTCTTGTACTAGTACAAACACAAAGTGACTTTCTGATATGAGTGAGATGTGTGAGTGTGTATGATGGACTGTCTTGTACTAGTACAAACACAAAGTGACTTTCTGATATGAGTGAGATGTGCGAGTGTGTATGATGGACTGTCTTGTACTAGTACAAACACAAAGTGACGTCCTGATATGAGTGAGATGTGCGAGTGTCTATGATGGACTATCTTGTACTAGTACAAACACAAAGTGACGTACTGATATGAGTGAGATGTGCGAGTGTGTATGATGGATTGTCTTGTACTAGTACAAACACAAAGTGACGTCCTGGTATGAGTGAGATGTGCGAGTGTGTATGATGGATTGTCTTGTACTAGTACAAACACAAAGTGACGTACTGATATGAGTGAGATGTGCGAGTGTGTATGATGGACTGTCTTGTACTAGTACAAACACAAAGTGACGTACTGATATGAGTGAGATGTGCGAGTGTGTATGATGGACTGTCTTGTACTAGTACAAACACAAAGTGACGTACTGATATCAGTGAGATGTGTGAGTGTGTATGATGGACTGTCTTGTACTAGTACAAACACAAAGTGACTTTCTGATATGAGTGAGATGTGCCAGTGTGTTTGATGGATTGTCTTGTACTAGTACAAACACAAAGTGACTTTCTGATATGAGTGAGATGTGCGAGTGTGTATGATGGACTGTCTTGTACTAGTACAAACACAAAGTGACTTTCTGATATGAGTGAGATGTGCGAGTGTGTATGATGGACTGTCTTGTACTAGTACAAACACAAAGTGACTTTCTGATATGAGTGAGATGTGCGAGTGTGTATGATGGACTGTCTTGTACTAGTACAAACACAAAGCGACTTTCTGATATGAGTGAGATGTGCCAGTGTGTATGATGGACTGTCTTGTACTAGTACAAACACAAAGTGACTTTCTGATATGAGTGAGATGTGCGAATGTGTATGATGGACTGTCTTGTACTAGTACAAACACAAAGCGACTTTCTGATATGAGTGAGATGTGCCAGTGTGTATGATGGACTGTCTTGTACCAGTACAAACACAAAGTGACTTTCTGATATGAGTGAGATGTGCAAGTGTGTATGATGGACTGTCTTGTACTAGTACAAACACAAAGTGACTTTCTGATATGAGTGAGATGTGCGAGTGTGTATGATGGACTGTCTTGTACTAGTACAAACACAAAGTGACTTTCTGATATGAGTGAGATGTGCCAGTGTGTATGATGGACTGTCTTGTACTAGTACAAACACAAAGTGACTTTCTGATATGAGTGAGATGTGCCAGTGTGTATGATGGACTGTCTTGTACTAGTACAAACACAAAGTGACGTACTGATATGAGTGAGATGTGCGAGTGTGTATGATGGACTGTCTTGTACTAGTACAAACACAAAGTGACGTACTGATATCAGTGAGATGTGTGAGTGTGTATGATGGACTGTCTTGTACTAGTACAAACACAAAGTGACTTTCTGATATGAGTGAGATGTGCCAGTGTGTTTGATGGATTGTCTTGTACTAGTACAAACACAAAGTGACTTTCTGATATGAGTGAGATGTGCGAGTGTGTATGATGGACTGTCTTGTACTAGTACAAACACAAAGTGACTTTCTGATATGAGTGAGATGTGCGAGTGTGTATGATGGACTGTCTTGTACTAGTACAAACACAAAGTGACTTTCTGATATGAGTGAGATGTGCGAGTGTGTATGATGGACTGTCTTGTACTAGTACAAACACAAAGCGACTTTCTGATATGAGTGAGATGTGCCAGTGTGTATGATGGACTGTCTTGTACTAGTACAAACACAAAGTGACTTTCTGATATGAGTGAGATGTGCGAATGTGTATGATGGACTGTCTTGTACTAGTACAAACACAAAGCGACTTTCTGATATGAGTGAGATGTGCCAGTGTGTATGATGGACTGTCTTGTACCAGTACAAACACAAAGTGACTTTCTGATATGAGTGAGATGTGCAAGTGTGTATGATGGACTGTCTTGTACTAGTACAAACACAAAGTGACTTTCTGATATGAGTGAGATGTGCGAGTGTGTATGATGGACTGTCTTGTACTAGTACAAACACAAAGTGACTTTCTGATATGAGTGAGATGTGCCAGTGTGTATGATGGACTGTCTTGTACTAGTACAAACACAAAGTGACTTTCTGATATGAGTGAGATGTGCCAGTGTGCATGATGGACTGTCTTGTACTAGTACAAACACAAAGTGACTTTCTGATATGAGTGAGATGTGCCAGTGTGTATGATGGACTGTCTTGTACTAGTACAAACACAAAGTGACTTTCTGATATGAGTGAGATGTGTGAGTGTGTATGATGGACTGTCTTGTACTAGTACAAACACAAAGTGACGTCCTGATATGAGTGAGATGTGCGAGTGTGTATGATGGATTGTCTTGTACTAGTACAAACACAAAGTGACTTTCTGATATGAGTGAGATGTGCGAGTGTGTTTGATGGATTGTCTTGTAATAGTACAAACACAAAGTGACTTTCTGATATGAGTGAGATGTGCGAGTGTGTATGATGGACTGTCTTGTACAAGTACAAACACAGTGACTTTCTGATATGAGTGAGATGTGCGAGTGTGTATGATGGACTGTCTTGTACTAGTACAAACACAAAGTGACTTTCTGATATGAGTGAGATGTGCGAGTGTGTATGATGGACTGTCTTGTACTAGTACAAACACAGTGACTTTCTGATATGAGTGAGATGTGCCAGTGTGTATGATGGACTGTCTTGTACTAGTACAAACACAAAGTGACTTTCTGATATGAGTGAGATGTGTGAGTGTGTATGATGGACTGTCTTGTACTAGTACAAACACAAAGTGACTTTCTGATATGAGTGAGATGTGCGAGTGTGTATGATGGACTGTCTTGTACTAGTACAAACACAAAGTGACGTACTGATATCAGTGAGATGTGCGAGTGTGTATGATGGACTGTCTTGTACTAGTACAAACACAAAGTGACTTTCTGATATGAGTGAGATGTGCGAGTGTGTATGATGGACTGTCTTGTACTAGTACAAACACAAAGTGACGTTCTGATATGAGTGAGATGTGCGAGTGTGTATGATGGACTGTCTTGTACAAGTACAAACACAAAGTGACGTACTGATATGAGTGAGATGTGCCAGTGTGTATGATGGACTGTCTTGTACTAGTACAAACACAAAGTGACTTTCTGATATGAGTGAGATGTGCCAGTGTGTATGATGGACTGTCTTGTACTAGTACAAACACAAAGTGACGTCCTGATATGAGTGAGATGTGCGAGTGTGTATGATGGACTGTCTTGTACTAGTACAAACACAAAGTGACGTACTGATATGAGTGAGATGTGCCAGTGTGTATGATGGATTGTCTTGTACTAGTACAAACACAAAGTGACGTCCTGATATGAGTGAGATGTGCGAGTGTGTATGATGGACTGTCTTGTACTAGTACAAACACAAAGTGACTTTCTGATATGAGTGAGATGTGCGAGTGTGTATGATGGATTGTCTTGTACTAGTATAAACACAAAGTGACGTCCTGATATGAGTGAGATGTGCGAGTGTGTATGATGGACTGTCTTGTACTAGTACAAACACAAAGTGACTTTCTGATATGAGTGAGATGTGTGATTGTATATGATGGACTGTCTTGTACTAGTACAAACACAAAGTGACGTCCTGATATGAGTGAGATGTGCGAGTGTGTATGATTGACTAGTACAAACACAAAGTGACTTTTTGTTAAGGTACTTGATTATCAATAGAGTGTAACACTGACAAGAATACCACTCTCCAGATCGCATTGTATTGGTAGCAGTAGAATCAGTCAATGCTTTGTACACTTATGCTAAGCCTCCCCCCCCCCCCCCGCCACACACACACACACACACACATCTGACATTCCGCTTTTAAGGTGGACGCTATACTTCCCAATCACCGAGACGATCAGATAGAAATGGAGTTAAGGCAAGTTAATATACAAGTAATTTTCATAGTTTTCAAAAGTCAATGCAGGCCAAGTGCATTTTAGTGTAAGTAGTATATATATAACACAAATACCAGTTAAATTTTGTTGTGCCAAATATCATTATATAAAAGAAAATACATAAATTTAAGAAAATAAAAAAAAGAGGGAATAAATATATAACAGGAAATAAATAACAGAATAAAAAAGATAAAGTTAAAAAAACCGCGGGAAATTATATATATATATATATATAGGAAGGTAAAACGCACTGGTGTGACTGATTAAAAAATGACCTTGCAGGGGCAATGATTACACTGGCAGCAAAGTACCGTTAGGTACGTTCTTTTGACTATAAACATCCGGTCACTTAGTGTCAAAACAATGTGGACATGTAAAACATTATAAGACATTATATAAATATAAAATACTCACCACTGAGTGAATAAGCAATATATCTATGACTATTATTGTTGTTTAACTTATAAGGGCTTTAACTTCCGATTTTTATCTCAGCCATCAATACATCCGATACAAACCCCTTATAGGAAACAGCTCACAAACTGTTGAATATTAGGTGTAGTATTTAATTTAAAAATAGTTTATTTTATTAAATCATTTTCTGTGTCAGGGTTAGTGTCTTATTTTCGGTATCAGTTGTTGTCGTTTGTTATATATAAATTAGTAAACGAACCAAACTTAATGCATTGGAGCCACGATGCTTGTACAACAATGGAGCCACCATATCTGTACTACATTTGAGGCATGATACCTGTACTACATTTAAGGCACGACACCTGTGTTACAATTGAAGCACGATACCTGTCTTACATTTGAGGCACGATACCTGTACAACATTTGAGCCACTATACCTGTATTATTTTGGAGCCATGATGCCTGTACTAAAATTGAGCAACTATACCTGTGCTACATTTGAGCCACCATACCTGTATTACATCAGAGCCACCATACTTTATTTCATTAGAGCAACTATACCTGTATTACAATGGAGTCACAATACCTGTATTACATTGGAACCACGGTACCTGTATTACATTGGAGCCACGATACCTGTACTACACCGTAGTCACGATACCTGTACAACATTGGAGCCACGATACCTGTTTTACATTGGAGCCACCATATCTGTATTACAATGAAACCCTGATACCTGTACTACAATGGAGTCATGATACCTGTATTACACCGTAGTCACGATACCTGTATAACATTAGAGCCACCATACCTGTATTACATTGGAGCCACCATATCTGTATTACAATGGAATCCTGATACCTGTACCACAATGGAGTCACGATACCTGTATTACATTAGAGCCACCATACATATATTACACTGGAGCCACAATATCTGTATTACATTAGAGCCACCATACCTGTGCTACATTGGAGCTACGATACCTCTATTACAATCGAACCACGATATCTGTATAACATTGTAGCCACGATGCCTGTAGTACAATGGGGTCACGATACCTGTATAACATTGGAGCCACGATACCTCTATTACAAAGGGGTCACGATACCTGTATTACATTGGAGCCACCATACCTTTGTTACATTGGAGCCACGTTTCCTGGGCTTCATCGGAGCCACGATGCCTGTAGTACAATGGAGCCATCATATTTTTACTACAATGGAGCCTAATACATGTACTATATTGGAGCCACGATACCTGTACTACATTGGAGCCACGATACCTGTGCTACATCGGAGCCACGATGTCAATAGTACAATGGAGCCACCATATCTCTACTACATTGGAGCCACGATACCTGCTGACAGACAACACAGATTTAATAGTGTAAGAATTTAAATTTGTCTTTTTAAATAATGTCGGCATACTGAAAACATTTAAGTTGAGTAGTCATAAGTTTACCAGGGGTCAATTTCTAAATAAGACTTTCCTTTTTCAAAAAAGTGAAAATGTATTGAAATTATTAACAAATTTCCTAATTAACATATTTATAGTAGTACATGTTGTATAAGATTATATTATGGACAATCGAACATAAATGTATTAACTTTTTGTTAATATTTTGTCCTTTCATATTCCTTAAATACAGACAGAGACAATTTGGCTGAATTTATATTTCTCTTTCTTGATAAAGCTTGTCAGTGTGAAATCAGTAGTGAAATGAGCTCAAGGCATCTACAGAACAGAAATTGTAACGCAATCAACCAATTTGTAACATTTTTAAATTCGATAAATTTCTAAAGTTTTAATTTAAAAGTGACACAGTTTCACACAAAAAAAATAAATGAATCATTATTAGATGAACTGCACGTGTAACACTATGCTATTTCCAATTACCGTCATTATTGGAACGAAAATTAATGACCGAGCTCTTCATTAATTTTATCCAGCTTTAGAAATTCACAACCGGTAGAATCTGTCTTTTATGAAGGATGACTGCATACAAACAACTGTTTCGCTTATAATTTTCTTGAACACTTTATCATTTATAGCCGAATAACAATAAAACAAACAAAGGCAAATAACTAAGTTCATTTATCTTTACAGACCTTTGTTAATCAAAACTGGTGTTTAACTGTTTATGTATTAAGTGCCAAGTTCAAAAATCATCTTAAAACATTATTCTTAAATAAATAATAAATGCGATCAGATATATCGCATTATTGAACACATAATTTCGTCTAAGAAACTGCTGTATAGCCGTTTTAAAACACAATTTGGGACAACTAAGCGATGTGGATTTTATTGACAATTGGTATTATGATTTGGTCGTTATAGCTGATTTTATTTCGTCATTAATTTCAATTCAATCAGGATGTTTAATACTGCGACTAAAAGAGTTAAAGAGAAACTAATGTAGTATAGGGTACGTAAAAAGAGAATTATACTTCCGGAGTCAGAACCTCTGTAGTACCACCTAGAGCTATGATACATGACTTAGTTAGTGAGTTTCTGTTTATAGACGAATCAGCATTATTGCAGCTATTCGCGCCTAGAAAATGTTAAAAATTAAAATATATCAATATTGATCAGAAGTAAATTAAATAAGATTTTAAAAATATTAAACTGTTAAAAAGCCAGTTATATCACAGATTAGTTGTTAATTAGAGACTGGATAATATCTTATAATAATTATATCTTATAATTGATTTCCCGTAGGTTGTTTAAAATCTTATGTCCATGGACATTTTAAAAATGATCTTGCATCGATGATACTGAATAAAAAGTATCCCTTGTAGAGGCAAAGTCAACCAAATCCAGCAAAATGAGCTTTATAGATTGTTGACCCTGACTCAGGAGGTTGTTCTCCCTTCAAAAAAATGAATGGGTAAAATAACTATGGCCGATTCTACAGCGTCTAAGGACAACACATTCACGTCTACTATACTGAGACAAAGGTGTAAATCCTAGACAAGTCTGGACATAATGTAACTTGTTATGTTCCTGATTGTTCCATTGCTTTAACCAATGATCATTGATATAATTATATATCAATGGCTTAAAATCAGTATGAAGAATTAAACAAGAAGTCATTGGTTTGGATAATGCTGCTTTAGCAGCTGAATCGGCTTTGGTGTTACCTTTTAAACCAACATGGCTAGGCAACCAACAAAAATTTATAATTTTATTAAAATCTGAAACAGCATTCGTTAAAGACGTATGCAGTTCAAAAATTTCACGAATTAGGGGGTGATCTAATTTTCGAAGGACTGATAAAGAATCTCAGCTGTAAATAAAGAACTTTCATTTGGAAGACGCATATTTATTGTTTCGTCTCCAACAATGGCAGTAACAGCTACCCGACCACTAACTTTTGATCCATCAGCATATATTAAAAACCAGTACCGCAATTCCTGTCTAATTACAACAGGAATCAACCGTGTATATTTATCTTTAATCTGAGCGAATTCCTGCTGATAAACTTCTTCACTTGTTTCCGACTTTTTAAATTTTGTGAGATCCAGATTGACGTCTGGCTTATCAAGCCAAGGAGGATCATCTGTTAGTTTGTGGTTTTTAATTACTCCGATACATAAAGGCGCAATAGCTAAGGAGGATCATCTGTTAGTTTGTGGTTTTTAATTACTCAGATACATAAAGGCGCAATAGCTAAGGAGGATCATCTGTTAGTTTGTGGTTTTTAATTACTCAGATACATAAAGGCGCAATAGCTAAGGAGGATCATCTGTTAGTTTGTGGTTTTTAATTACTCAGATACATAAAGGCGCAATAGCTAAGGAGGATCATCTGTTAGTTTGTGGTTTTTAATTACTCCGATACATAAAGGCGCAATAGCTTTGACCTTTTTATTGTAGAGGTCATGATAAAGAGTTTAAAAACACAATCAAATGCCGGATTAGACGGATTTGCATACAATTTTGTAGCATACTGCAGAGATAGTTTATTGCGCCGTTAATGCAATGGAGGCTCATTAGCCTCAACATATCAACTATCAATTGGAGAAGTTTTATAAGCTCCTAAACAAATACGTAAACCTTGGTAATGAATTGCGTCAAGTTCTTTTAAATATGATTTGCGAGCAGATTCACATATAATGGATCAATAATCAAGTTTTGATTTAATATGTAAAATGTACAAATGAAGTAATGTAGGTTGATCACAACCCCAATTTGTATTGGATACAACTTTTAGAATATCTAATGGTTGCTTCCACATCGATCGTTATGAACTGTCCACGAGAAATCATTTAAAAAAACCTAGATTAAGAATTGACAGATATAAGGATGAGTAAGTAAGTGTCGCACTGATAAAAATGTTTTTGATCCATCATTTAATAAACAAAAATCATTATTTGAAAGCAATGTTTCCATTATTTTTCCTTTAAGATTTAAAATTAATTTTAAAATCAAATTTATAAATTGAGCTTACGGTTATGGTAATTTGAAGCGTTAGGCGAACTGCCACTGCTTAGAGATTAGTTGTCAAAGTAATTGGACTATGAATAGTGCCATTACGTACAAAAATTGCTGCACCTCCGGAAGTTTTTTCGGTAATTTGTGAAAAAAAATGATGCTGTTTATAATATCTGAAAGTATCTCAGTATCCGATTCTTTAACATATGTTTCTTGAAGACAAAATGCTACAAGGTTAAAATCTTAGCTTACAGTGCTACTTCATCTAAATTATTTCTATAACCTCTGCAATTCCACTGAATTATATTTGTATTATTCATTTTTTATTTGGTGTTCTTATTGGAGAAATTGGCTGCAAGGATGAAGCGCATTCTATTTCTTCATTTGATGATAAAACCCCTGCAAGAACACGAAGTCGATAAACAAAATGTTTCGACTTAACGGTCGTAAAACCATCTTTATCAGGAAAGTCTCTTTTTATTATTTTTCTCTGATGTAGGGACCACTGCGGTAGCTCAGTTGGTAGAGTGCTCGCTCCGTCAGTGGGAGGTCTGTGGTTCGAACCCCGACCGGGTCTGACCCAAGACTTGAAAGTGGGTAGTGTCTGCTCTTTCGCTAAGCACTCGGCATTACGAAATGAAAGTCACGGTTCTTTCGGATGGGAAATTAACATAAACGAGGTCCCGTGTCACGGTAGGGCGGGCACGATAAGGAACCCTGCTGTATAATGCCATTAGCGCAACGCACAGGCAAAATTTCTGCACTTTCGCCTATAGCTGGCGACGTCTCGATATAAGTGAAATATTCTTGACTGGGACGTTAAATACCATAACTTAACTCAACTCAACTCTCTGATGTAGGTTTCTCCTGATCAGGTGTTATTTTTGTTTCGTCAGCAGCAGAATTATTCTGTTTCCATAACTGTTAACATTTTTTTCTGTTTGAGTTGTTGCGGTAGAAGTGTTAATTTTCTTCTTAGTTTGATTTATGTTTGTTGTTGTATTTAATAAACTAAAATCTGTGTGACAGGCAACACTTTTATATGTATTAGAAGAAGAACCTGATACTATTGCAGCATATGATGTGCTTGGACCTTTCTGCTCCTTCATATATAAGGTTTTAGCTTCACCATAAAAGATATTTTGATTAATCTTAAGTTTTAAAATTTCATGTTCTCACTCTTCAACAATGAACAATTCCTGGAGAAGGCCATATGATTTCCCCCACAATTTGCACATTTTGGAGTAAAGAAACAGCCATCAACAGCATGGTCTTTTGAACCACAGCGACAGCAGGGGCGTATTTGTTTGGTCGATTCTGGACGTCCTGGAGAGGTAAATGTTTGTTTGTTTGCACTCGGTAGAGATTCTGGAGCTCTCCAACCTCTCCATTTTCACACCCTAGTAGAAAGTGGAGAGGTCATGTGACAAATGGCGACACTTAAAGATTTAGAGTTGGAGTGTGAATGCTGCACAGAGCATTTCACAAATATAACATCATTTATGCAGAATACGTGTATTGTTATACTAGTAACAGTAAACGTTACCGCACAAGTACAGAAACATGTAAGCTCGAACAACTTTTTTTGACTTTGTAAGTTGATTATTGTCGATAGTAATAGCAGCGAGTTACTGATGTTTTTTTTTTTTTTTTTTTTTTTTTTTTTTTGAATAGGTGAACAGTCCCGCTTTGAGTTGATGCTTCATTTTGTCCAGACAAATACATAATTGGCCTTAGCTCGAAGCTTGTGTCATTCATATTTTACATTGCCTTCGCGCGCAAACAGAGTGAGATATACCGCTTCGATGTGTTTGCATGTTTGTATTCCATTTAGAATTAATTTAAATATGCAAGTTATATGTACTACACACATGTACACATGCACGAAAGATTTAAAAATGACGAAAAAACTAGCATGCAAAGTCAGGTACCGGCGGTTGTAGTTGGCAACCAGTCGCATTGATTTAAAATAATGCACAAATCTGTACTCTGTTTCATGTGTTGTGTTTAAAATATTAAGTTAATGATAAAACTAACTATTTGAAAAAAATCGATTGGTTTTAGATTTCGCATGGTAATTATATTTTAAAATTTGCAATGCAAAATGTGATCATTAGACATGTTAAATATTATTCTAGTCCAGCTTCGATGTTTATGCAGCATGCACCAAAAACATTTATCTAGTACCCCATAGACAGAAAAATACAGTTATTAAACAATTGGATATTAATACATAAAATAATCAATTACTATATGCAACGATTTTACATATTTTTGGAACCACTGCGGTAGCTCAGTTGGTAGAGTGCTTGCTTCGTGAGTGGGAAATAGTGGGTTTGAACCCCGAACGGATCTGACCTAAGACTTGAAAGTGGGAAGTGACTGATCTTTCGCCAAGCACCCGGCATTACGAAATGAAAGTCACGGTTCTTTCGGATGGGAACTTAAAATAAACGAGATCCCGTGTCACGGAAGGCGAGGCACGATAAAGAACCCTCCTGTATAATGCCATCAGCGCAACGCAAAGGCAAAATTTCTGCACTTTCGCTTATAGCTGGCGACGTTTCAATATAAGTGAAATATTCTTGACTGGGAGGTTAAACACCATGACTCAATTCAACACATATTTTGTGATAATGTATACATAGGAAGATTGTAAGGTCTGTGTTTGGTAAAATACTTCTTAAAATAAATTTTAATTTTATTGGTTGACAGCAGCAAGTTAAGCTGAACAAGATATTTATTTAAAATGAACAAATTGTCGGGTTATTTACAAGTTCGAAAAAGTGTGGGTGAATGTGTGTTTAAAACAAAAATGAAAGGAAACACGTTATTATTATTTTTCTCTATAAGAGTAAAGTATGAAGAAGTTGGATTATATACAGCAGAGAAGTTAATCTATTTCTTTTCAAACTGATTACAGACTACAAAAAAGTTTAAAAACAAACAAACAAACAAACAAAATTTAGGACTTCAAAACCACCAGAATTAACAGAAAAGCAAAGATCCAGAATACATACGATTTACTCGGTCCGCAAAAAATACCAAAAACAAAAAATCATAGAATGAGTAAAATAAATCTAAATATCAGAACACTAACTTTCTTGACATTTAAGATTTATATACATGTACCTACACACGTTTTATATTTATACACCTTTTATTGTATCGTATTTAGTTACATTGGATGTGGTTAAGAACTTTTTTTCGGTTGACAAAATCATTCTTGCTATTTCAAAATCTCTTGCAAATACTGTTTCAATCACAACGAATCTTATTATTTTGTTATACTATTTAAATTAGACAAGATAAAAATAGTTAGAGTAGTAAATTAACCAATAAGGGCCTTATATTTGTAATTACAAAACTGATTAATTAAAGTGACAGCTCAATAGAACGTTGACTTCTGACGCCATTGGTTGCTAAGCGATGTGTAATGAGCACATCATTTCAGTGTTGTGTAGTTCAAACTTTGATAGTTGATTAGCAAGATTCATAAGTAAAATATCCTGTATCAAAGATAATTAAATGAACTTAGGATACATTTAGTACAGACTTAGTGGTTATTCAAAACTAAAATGATAAATGCGTCGTACTTTTTGTGCTGTTAAAAAAAGTTTATATAGTGCTATGTAACACATTAAGATTCTAAGACTTTCCACTTGATAAGTTTATTGACTTAAATACTAAAGGAACAATTTGAATTATGGGCAGATTTGGACCTCTCAACTCATTCTGTAATACACTGTAGTTTAAAAAAATAACACAAAATACCTTTATCATTTTATAAAAATAATTGCAAATACATCTTAGATTTTAAAATTCGTGTCAAAATTTTATTATTAATTTTTTTTTACAAAATTTCTTTTGTCGATTTGTATCAATATTTATTTTTAATATAAACGCCCTTTTAAATTCTGGAATTTTATAACTACAGTCTGTGTATGTCTCCTTCTCTTGTTTTGTTTGGCTTTTACTATTACATGTATTTGCTTCTACTTTTGGTTGTGTTAGCTTCACACTAAATGTTTTTTCAGTTATGATTATTCTTTCCTCCTTTATTAGTCAGAATCATGTTGTTAAATAAAATATAGGATTTCTGGATTTATTTTATACTTTCTTGAACACTTTATCATTTATAGCCGAATAACAATAAAACAAACAAAGGCAAATAACTAAGTTCATTTATCTTTACAGACCTTTGTTAATCAAAACTGGTGTTTAACTGTTTATGTATTAAGTGCCAAGTTCAAAAATCATCTTAAAACATTATTCTTAAATAAATAATAAATGCGATCAGATATATCGCATTATTGAACACATAATTTCGTCTAAGAAACTGCTGTATAGCCGTTTTAAAACACAATTTGGGACAACTAAGCGATGTGGATTTTATTGACAATTGGTATTATGATTTGGTCGTTATAGCTGATTTTATTTCGTCATTAATTTCAATTCAATCAGGATGTTTAATACTGCGACTAAAAGAGTTAAAGAGAAACTAATGTAGTATAGGGTACGTAAAAAGAGAATTATACTTCCGGAGTCAGAACCTCTGTAGTACCACCTAGAGCTATGATACATGACTTAGTTAGTGAGTTTCTGTTTATAGACGAATCAGCATTATTGCAGCTATTCGCGCCTAGAAAATGTTAAAAATTAAAATATATCAATATTGATCAGAAGTAAATTAAATAAGATTTTAAAAATATTAAACTGTTAAAAAGCCAGTTATATCACAGATTAGTTGTTAATTAGAGACTGGATAATATCTTATAATAATTATATCTTATAATTGATTTCCCGTAGGATGTTTAAAATCTTATGTCCATGGACATTTTAAAAATGATCTTGCATCGATGATACTGAATAAAAGTATCCCTTGTAGAGGCAAAGTCAACCAAATCCAGCAAAATGAGCTTTATAGATTGTTGACCCTGACTCAGGAGGTTGTTCTCCCTTCAAAAAAATGAATGGGTAAAATAACTATGGCCGATTCTACAGCGTCTAAGGACAACACATTCACGTCTACTATACTGAGACAAAGGTGTAAATCCTAGACAAGTCTGGACATAATGTAACTTGTTATGTTCCTGATTGTTCCATTGCTTTAACCAATGATCATTGATATAATTATATATCAATGGCTTAAAATCAGTATGAGGAATTAAACAAGAAGTCATTGGTTTGGATAATGCTGCTTTAGCAGCTGAATCGGCTTTGGTGTTACCTTTTAAACCAACATGGCTAGGCAACCAACAAAAATTTATAATTTTATTAAAATCTGAAACAGCATTCGTTAAAGACGTATGCAGTTCAAAAATTTCACGAATTAGGGGGTGATCTAATTTTCGAAGGACTGATAAAGAATCTCAGCTGTAAATAAAGAACTTTCATTTGGAAGACGCATATTTATTGTTTCGTCTCCAACAATGGCAGTAACAGCTACCCGACCACTAACTTTTGATCCATCAGCATATATTAAAAACCAGTACCGCAATTCCTGTCTAATTACAACAGGAATCAACCGTGTATATTTATCTTTAATCAGAGCGAATTCCTGCTGATAAACTTCTTCACTTGTTTCCGACTTTTTAAATTTTGTGAGATCCAGATTGACGTCTGGCTTATCAAGCCAAGAAGGATCATCAGTTAGTTTGTGGTTTTTAATTACTCCGATACATAAAGGCGCAATAGCTAAGGAGGATCATCTGTTAGTTTGTGGTTTTTAATTACTCAGATACATAAAGGCGCAATAGCTAAGGAGGATCATCTGTTAGTTTGTGGTTTTTAATTACTCAGATACATAAAGGCGCAATAGCTAAGGAGGATCATCTGTTAGTTTGTGGTTTTTAATTACTCAGATACATAAAGGCGCAATAGCTAAGGAGGATCATCTGTTAGTTTGTGGTTTTTAATTACTCCGATACATAAAGGCGCAATAGCTTTGACCTTTTTATTGTAGAGGTCATGATAAAGAGTTTAAAAACACAATCAAATGCCGGATTAGACGGATTTGCATACAATTTTGTAGCATACTGCAGAGATAGTTTATTGCGCCGTTAATGCAATGGAGGCTCATTAGCCTCAACATATCAACTATCAATTGGAGAAGTTTTATAAGCTCCTAAACAAATACGTAAACCTTGGTAATGAACTGCGTCAAGTTCTTTTAAATATGATTTGCGAGCAGATTCACATATAATGGATCAATAATCAAGTTTTGATTTAATATGTAAATTGTACAAATGAAGTAATGTAGGTTGATCACAACCCCAATTTGTATTGGATACAACTTTTAGAATATCTAATGGTTGCTTCCACATCGATCGTTATGAACTGTCCACGAGAAATCATTTAAAAAAACCTAGATTAAGAATTGACAGATATAAGGATGAGTAAGTAAGTGTCGCACTGATAAAAATGTTTTTGATCCATCATTTAATAAACAAAAATCATTATTTGAAAGCAATGTTTCCATTATTTTTCCTTTAAGATTTAAAATTAATTTTAAAATCAAATTTATAAATTGAGCTTACGGTTATGGTAATTTGAAGCGTTAGGCGAACTGCCACTGCTTAGAGATTAGTTGTCAAAGTAATTGGACTATGAATAGTGCCATTACGTACAAAAATTGCTGCACCTCCGGAAGTTTTTTCGGTAATTTGTGAAAAAAAATGATGCTGTTTATAATATCTGAAAGTATCTCAGTATCCGATTCTTTAACATATGTTTCTTGAAGACAAAATGCTACAGGGTTAAAATCTTAGCTTACAGTGCTACTTCATCTAAATTATTTCTATAACCTCTGCAATTCCACTGAATTATATTTGTATTATTCATTTTTTATTTGGTGTTCTTATTGGAGAAATTGGCTGCAAGGATGAAGCGCATTCTATTTCTTCATTTGATGATAAAACCCCTGCAAGAATACGAAGTCGATAAACAAAATGTTTCGACTTAACGGTCGTAAAACCATCTTTATCAGGAAAGTCTCTTTTTATTATTTTTCTCTGATGTAGGGACCACTGCGGTAGCTCAGTTGGTAGAGTGCTCGCTCCGTCAGTGGGAGGTCTGTGGTTCGAACCCCGACCGGGTCTGACCCAAGACTTGAAAGTGGGTAGTGTCTGCTCTTTCGCTAAGCACTCGGCATTACGAAATGAAAGTCACGGTTCTTTCGGATGGGAAATTAACATAAACGAGGTCCCGTGTCACGGTAGGGCGGGCGCGATAAGGAACCCTGCTGTATAATGCCATTAGCGCAACGCACAGGCAAAATTTCTGCACTTTCGCCTATAGCTGGCGACGTCTCGATATAAGTGAAATATTCTTGACTGGGACGTTAAATACCATAACTTAACTCAACTCAACTCTCTGATGTAGGTTTCTCCTGATCAGGTGTTATTTTTGTTTCGTCAGCAGCAGAATTATTCTGTTTCCATAACTGTTAACATTTTTTTCTGTTTGAGTTGTTGCGGTAGAAGTGTTAATTTTCTTCTTAGTTTGATTTATGTTTGTTGTTGTATTTAATAAACTAAAATCTGTGTGACAGGCAACACTTTTATATGTATTAGAAGAAGAACCTGATACTATTGCAGCATATGATGTGCTTGGACCTTTCTGCTCCTTCATATATAAGGTTTTAGCTTCACCATAAAAGATATTTTGATTAATCTTAAGTTTTAAAATTTCATGTTCTCACTCTTCAACAATGAACAATTCCTGGAGAAGGCCATATGATTTCCCCCACAATTTGCACATTTTGGAGTAAAGAAACAGCCATCAACAGCATGGTCTTTTGAACCACAGCGACAGCAGGGGCGTATTTGTTTGGTCGATTCTGGACGTCCTGGAGAGGTAAATGTTTGTTTGTTTGCACTCGGTAGAGATTCTGGAGCTCTCCAACCTCTCCATTTTCACACCCTAGTAGAAAGTGGAGAGGTCATGTGACAAATGGCGACACTTAAAGATTTAGAGTTGGAGTGTGAATGCTGCACAGAGCATTTCACAAATATAACATCATTTATGCAGAATACGTGTATTGTTATACTAGTAACAGTAAACGTTACCGCACAAGTACAGAAACATGTAAGCTCGAACAACTTTTTTTGACTTTGTAAGTTGATTATTGTCGATAGTAATAGCAGCGAGTTACTGATGTTTTTTTTTTTTTTTTTTTTTTTTTTTTTGAATAGGTGAACAGTCCCGCTTTGAGTTGATGCTTCATTTTGTCCAGACAAATACATAATTGGCCTTAGCTCGAAGCTTGTGTCATTCATATTTTACATTGCCTTCGCGCGCAAACAGAGTGAGATATACCGCTTCGATGTGTTTGCATGTTTGTATTCCATTTAGAATTAATTTAAATATGCAAGTTATATGTACTACACACATGTACACATGCACGAAAGATTTAAAAATGACGAAAAAACTAGCATGCAAAGTCAGGTACCGGCGGTTGTAGTTGGCAACCAGTCGCATTGATTTAAAATAATGCACAAATCTGTACTCTGTTTCATGTGTTGTGTTTAAAATATTAAGTTAATGATAAAACTAACTATTTGAAAAAAATCGATTGGTTTTAGATTTCGCATGGTAATTATATTTTAAAATTTGCAATGCAAAATGTGATAATTAGACATGTTAAATATTATTCTAGTCCAGCTTCGATGTTTATGCAGCATGCACCAAAAACATTTATCTAGTACCCCATAGACAGAAAAATACAGTTATTAAACAATTGGATATTAATACATAAAATAATCAATTACTATATGCAACGATTTTACATATTTTTGGAACCACTGCGGTAGCTCAGTTGGTAGAGTGCTTGCTTCGTGAGTGGGAAATAGTGGGTTTGAACCCCGAACGGATCTGACCTAAGACTTGAAAGTGGGAAGTGACTGATCTTTCGCCAAGCACCCGGCATTACGAAATGAAAGTCACGGTTCTTTCGGATGGGAACTTAAAATAAACGAGATCCCGTGTCACGGAAGGCGAGGCACGATAAAGAACCCTCCTGTATAATGCCATCAGCGCAACGCAAAGGCAAAATTTCTGCACTTTCGCTTATAGCTGGCGACGTTTCAATATAAGTGAAATATTCTTGACTGGGAGGTTAAACACCATGACTCAATTCAACACATATTTTGTGATAATGTATACATAGGAAGATTGTAAGGTCTGTGTTTGGTAAAATACTTCTTAAAATAAATTTTAATTTTATTGGTTGACAGCAGCAAGTTAAGCTGAACAAGATATTTATTTAAAATGAACAAATTGTCGGGTTATTTACAAGTTCGAAAAAGTGTGGGTGAATGTGTGTTTAAAACAAAAATGAAAGGAAACACGTTATTATTATTTTTCTCTATAAGAGTAAAGTATGAAGAAGTTGGATTATATACAGCAGAGAAGTTAATCTATTTCTTTTCAAACTGATTACAGACTACAAAAAAGTTTAAAAACAAACAAACAAACAAACAAAATTTAGGACTTCAAAACCACCAGAATTAACAGAAAAGCAAAGATCCAGAATACATACGATTTACTCGGTCCGCAAAAAATACCAAAAACAAAAAATCATAGAATGAGTAAAATAAATCTAAATATCAGAACACTAACTTTCTTGACATTTAAGATTTATATACATGTACCTACACACGTTTTATATTTATACACCTTTTATTGTATCGTATTTAGTTACATTGGATGTGGTTAAGAACTTTTTTTCGGTTGACAAAATCATTCTTGCTATTTCAAAATCTCTTGCAAATACTGTTTCAATCACAACGAATCTTATTATTTTGTTATACTATTTAAATTAGACAAGATAAAAATAGTTAGAGTAGTAAATTAACCAATAAGGGCCTAATATTTGTAATTACAAAACTGATTAATTAAAGTGACAGCTCAATAGAACGTTGACTTCTGACGCCATTGGTTGCTAAGCGATGTGTAATGAGCACATCATTTCAGTGTTGTGTAGTTCAAACTTTGATAGTTGATTAGCAAGATTCATAAGTAAAATATCCTGTATCAAAGATAATTAAATGAACTTAGGATACATTTAGTACAGACTTAGTGGTTATTCAAAACTAAAATGATAAATGCGTCGTACTTTTTGTGCTGTTAAAAAAAGTTTATATAGTGCTATGTAACACATTAAGATTCTAAGACTTTCCACTTGATAAGTTTATTGACTTACTGTAAAACATGAAATTTTCGCGTGCATGTTATTTTCGCGTAATTCGCGAGTTAGTAAAAAATCGCGAAAATAATGTGCGCGAAAATAAAATTCATAAAACAAAAATAAATGGACTGTTCTTGGTTACTATTGGATTTGTAAATATGGGTGGTATGTTTATGTTCTGCCTTGATTTATCTCTAAAGCAAGAATAAAACATAAAGATTAAATAATTTTACTCACATTTTATTCAGATTTAAAAATTAAAATCCATAAAATCACAATAAGATCCATTAAAAGTTTCGAGCACTAAAACACATGATGAAAATATTAAAACACGTTAAAATCCAAATATGGAGCACTAAAACACTTTAAAAACACGAGAATCTAATTAAATATGTTTCAGAATTCCTGCCTTATCCCATCCTTTTGTGAACAGTTCGTTTTGGCATTTAATTTTGTCGAAACTGTGCAACATCCAACGTGCGTGTAGTGGTTTCATTGCCGTCATTTTAAGGTCAATGTTAATGTCATCAGGATGTTTCCCATCTCTCATTGCAGCAGAAACCTTGTCTGCATAAAATTCAATAAAACAATCCTTTATTGCCTCTTTAAATTCTTTATTTCCACTTAAATCCAGGGGTTGAAGTTCGCCTGTACAACATGCCGGTACGAAAATAGTTCTTATATAGATTTAGATGTGACGAGTTCATTAATTTTGGAGTAAAACTCGTCTCGTAAATGTTCAAAATTTTCTGGTAATTTTTTTGCTGCTCGGGTACCTTTCCGTTTGGTAAATCCAAGACGATTTAATATTGATTGTGACCATGATCTGTTTAATTCTACTGGACCCCCGTATTCACTTAATAAACTCCTGTCTCTTAATTTTAAAATTCCCCGCGCCGTAGCAATTACTATGTGTCTATTTACCACACCGCCCGCGGCTCGAATTCCAAGAATATGTTTACACACTTCTGCATCTAAATTATGCAGCAATAGAGGACGTCCACGTTTAGATGGTGACAGTGTCTCGATAAGGTTATGATCCTTAACCTCGGATCGAGAGAGAACTTTGTGAAATGATTTTCGTATCGATCTAACAGTACTCTCATTAATTTTAGTCTGAAGTTTTTCACTAAAATACTTTGCAGCTTTAGAATTGCCATTTTCTATGGCGTAACGAGCTATTTTAGCACGATTTTCATCTGAATACGAGACATAATTTCCCCTTTTGCGTTTTCGACTTCCTGGACTTGGTGTACACGGGGGAACATTTTCCAATTCCGTTTCAATTTCAGCATTTGCTGCAATACACGCAGATTGGTCACTTTCGTCATTTAGACTATTGGGATCTGGTAATCCTGGAATTTCTGGTTTCGGCAAAGAACTCAATTTTTTCTCGTCATTTGCTTTTTTAAGCCACTGATACATGTTGATATCTAGCGTGTCTTACACAAACTGATTTAAGCTTTATTATAATCGAGAGATGTTTGTAAACACAGTTCACAGGTGAGTTGTACATGATTACGAGAAAACAGGCACATTTACATACATACCTACGATTTTTACACGGGGGCTCACGCCGGGATATCGCGAAAAATTCATGCCGCGAAATGACTTTGATAGAAATATCGCGAAAATATCATGTCGCGAAAATAAAGTGTTTTACAGTAAATACTAAAGGAACAATTTGAATTATGGGCAGATTTGGACCTCTCAACTCATTCTGTAATACACTGTAGTTTAAAAAAATAACACAAAATACCTTTATCATTTTATAAAAATAATTGCAAATACATCTTAGATTTTAAAATTCGTGTCAAAATTTTATTATTAATTTTTTTTTACAAAATTTCTTTTGTCGATTTGTATCAATATTTATTTTTAATATAAACGCCCTTTTAAATTCTGGAATTTTATAACTACAGTCTGTGTATGTCTCCTTCTCTTGTTTTGTTTGGCTTTTACTATTACATGTATTTGCTTCTACTTTTGGTTGTGTTAGCTTCACACTAAATGTTTTTTCAGTTATGATTATTCTTTCCTCCTTTATTAGTCAGAATCATGTTGTTAAATAAAATATAGGATTTCTGGATTTATTTTATACTTTCTTGAACACTTTATCATTTATAGCCGAATAACAATAAAACAAACAAAGGCAAATAACTAAGTTCATTTATCTTTACAGACCTTTGTTAATCAAAACTGGTGTTTAACTGTTTATGTATTAAGTGCCAAGTTCAAAAATCATCTTAAAACATTATTCTTAAATAAATAATAAATGCGATCAGATATATCGCATTATTGAACACATAATTTCGTCTAAGAAACTGCTGTATAGCCGTTTTAAAACACAATTTGGGACAACTAAGCGATGTGGATTTTATTGACAATTGGTATTATGATTTGGTCGTTATAGCTGATTTTATTTCGTCATTAATTTCAATTCAATCAGGATGTTTAATACTGCGACTAAAAGAGTTAAAGAGAAACTAATGTAGTATAGGGTACGTAAAAAGAGAATTATACTTCCGGAGTCAGAACCTCTGTAGTACCACCTAGAGCTATGATACATGACTTAGTTAGTGAGTTTCTGTTTATAGACGAATCAGCATTATTGCAGCTATTCGCGCCTAGAAAATGTTAAAAATTAAAATATATCAATATTGATCAGAAGTAAATTAAATAAGATTTTAAAAATATTAAACTGTTAAAAAGCCAGTTATATCACAGATTAGTTGTTAATTAGAGACTGGATAATATCTTATAATAATTATATCTTATAATTGATTTCCCGTAGGATGTTTAAAATCTTATGTCCATGGACATTTTAAAAATGATCTTGCATCGATGATACTGAATAAAAAGTATCCCTTGTAGAGGCAAAGTCAACCAAATCCAGCAAAATGAGCTTTATAGATTGTTGACCCTGACTCAGGAGATTGTTCTCCCTTCAAAAAAATGAATGGGTAAAATAACTATGGCCGATTCTACAGCGTCTAAGGACAACACATTCACGTCTACTATACTGAGACAAAGGTGTAAATCCTAGACAAGTCTGGACATAATGTAACTTGTTATGTTCCTGATTGTTCCATTGCTTTAACCAATGATCATTGATATAATTATATATCAATGGCTTAAAATCAGTATGAGGAATTAAACAAGAAGTCATTGGTTTGGATAATGCTGCTTTAGCAGCTGAATCGGCTTTGGTGTTACCTTTTAAACCAACATGGCTAGGCAACCAACAAAAATTTATAATTTTATTAAAATCTGAAACAGCATTCGTTAAAGACGTATGCAGTTCAAAAATTTCACGAATTAGGGGGTGATCTAATTTTCGAAGGACTGATAAAGAATCTCAGCTGTAAATAAAGAACTTTCATTTGGAAGACGCATATTTATTGTTTCGTCTCCAACAATGGCAGTAACAGCTACCCGACCACTAACTTTTGATCCATCAGCATATATTAAAAACCAGTACCGCAATTCCTGTCTAATTACAACAGGAATCAACCGTGTATATTTATCTTTAATCAGAGCGAATTCCTGCTGATAAACTTCTTCACTTGTTTCCGACTTTTTAAATTTTGTGAGATCCAGATTGACGTCTGGCTTATCAAGCCAAGAAGGATCATCAGTTAGTTTGTGGTTTTTAATTACTCCGATACATAAAGGCGCAATAGCTAAGGAGGATCATCTGTTAGTTTGTGGTTTTTAATTACTCAGATACATAAAGGCGCAATAGCTAAGGAGGATCATCTGTTAGTTTGTGGTTTTTAATTACTCAGATACATAAAGGCGCAATAGCTAAGGAGGATCATCTGTTAGTTTGTGGTTTTTAATTACTCCGATACATAAAGGCGCAATAGCTAAGGAGGATCATCTGTTAGTTTGTGGTTTTTAATTACTCCGATACATAAAGGCACAATAGCTTTGACCTTTTTATTGTAGAGGTCATGATAAAGAGTTTAAAAACACAATCAAATGCCGGATTAGACGGATTTGCATACAATTTTGTAGCATACTGCAGAGATAGTTTATTGCGCCGTTAATGCAATGGAGGCTCATTAGCCTCAACATATCAACTATCAATTGGAGAAGTTTTATAAGCTCCTAAACAAATACGTAAACCTTGGTAATGAACTGCGTCAAGTTCTTTTAAATATGATTTGCGAGCAGATTCACATATAATGGATCAATAATCAAGTTTTGATTTAATATGTAAATTGTACAAATGAAGTAATGTAGGTTGATCACAACCCCAATTTGTATTGGATACAACTTTTAGAATATCTAATGGTTGCTTCCACATCGATCGTTATGAACTGTCCACGAGAAATCATTTAAAAAAACCTAGATTAAGAATTGACAGATATAAGGATGAGTAAGTAAGTGTCGCACTGATAAAAATGTTTTTGATCCATCATTTAATAAACAAAAATCATTATTTGAAAGCAATGTTTCCATTATTTTTCCTTTAAGATTTAAAATTAATTTTAAAATCAAATTTATAAATTGAGCTTACGGTTATGGTAATTTGAAGCGTTAGGCGAACTGCCACTGCTTAGAGATTAGTTGTCAAAGTAATTGGACTATGAATAGTGCCATTACGTACAAAAATTGCTGCACCTCCGGAAGTTTTTTCGGTAATTTGTGAAAAAAAATGATGCTGTTTATAATATCTGAAAGTATCTCAGTATCCGATTCTTTAACATATGTTTCTTGAAGACAAAATGCTACAGGGTTAAAATCTTAGCTTACAGTGCTACTTCATCTAAATTATTTCTATAACCTCTGCAATTCCACTGAATTATATTTGTATTATTCATTTTTTATTTGGTGTTCTTATTGGAGAAATTGGCTGCAAGGATGAAGCGCATTCTATTTCTTCATTTGATGATAAAACCCCTGCAAGAACACGAAGTCGATAAACAAAATGTTTCGACTTAACGGTCGTAAAACCATCTTTATCAGGAAAGTCTCTTTTTATTATTTTTCTCTGATGTAGGGACCACTGCGGTAGCTCTGTTGGTAGAGTGCTCGCTCCGTCAGTGGGAGGTCTGTGGTTCGAACCCCGACCGGGTCTGACCCAAGACTTGAAAGTGGGTAGTGTCTGCTCTTTCGCTAAGCACTCGGCATTACGAAATGAAAGTCACGGTTCTTTCGGATGGGAAATTAACATAAACGAGGTCCCGTGTCACGGTAGGGCGGGCACGATAAGGAACCCTGCTGTATAATGCCATTAGCGCAACGCACAGGCAAAATTTCTGCACTTTCGCCTATAGCTGGCGACGTCTCGATATAAGTGAAATATTCTTGACTGGGACGTTAAATACCATAACTTAACTCAACTCAACTCTCTGATGTAGGTTTCTCCTGATCAGGTGTTATTTTTGTTTCGTCAGCAGCAGAATTATTCTGTTTCCGTGTTTTAAAATTTCTATTCTTTGTTATTTCATAACTGTTAACATTTTTTTCTGTTTGAGTTGTTGCGGTAGAAGTGTTAATTTTCTTCTTAGTTTGATTTATGTTTGTTGTTGTATTTAATAAACTAAAATCTGTGTGACAGGCAACACTTTTATATGTATTAGAAGAACCTGATACTATTGCAGCATATGATGTGCTTGGACCTTTCTGCTCCTTCATATATAAGGTTTTAGCTTCACCATAAAAGATATTTTGATTAATCTTAAGTTTTAAAATTTCATGTTCTCACTCTTCAACAATGAACAATTCCTGGAGAAGGCCATATGATTTCCCCCACAATTTGCACATTTTGGAGTAAAGAAACAGCCATCAACAGCATGGTCTTTTGAACCACAGCGACAGCAGGGGCGTATTTGTTTGGTCGATTCTGGACGTCCTGGAGAGGTAAATGTTTGTTTGTTTGCACTCGGTAGAGATTCTGGAGCTCTCCAACCTCTCCATTTTCACACCCTAGTAGAAAGTGGAGAGGTCATGTGACAAATGGCGACACTTAAAGATTTAGAGTTGGAGTGTGAATGCTGCACAGAGCATTTCACAAATATAACATCATTTATGCAGAATACGTGTATTGCCGCAGGTATGTTTGTAGTTGATTTGTTACGTTGATATTTTCATTACCCATTTGATACATATACAACGTAAATTAACAATGTCATCAACTCAAAATAATGGCCTGTGTACTCGCCCTTTTTTAACAGAAACTAATGCCTTTAAAGAACATAGCTTGTTTGATTAGTGTTTAACGTCGCATCCAGATTTTATCACTTATTTGTGACGGGGGCAAGGTAAACAATTTGTTTGGAAGAAACTTCAGTTTATGTCCCCATTTTGACCGATTTCGCTACTATTTGGCACAATATGGCAATAACCACGGGTTAAAACGATCGCTGTTGTCTTCATAGAAAGGTATGGAGTAACCTTGCTGTTTTTTATATTGACGCCTGGGAAACATCTCAAAAATTTATTTACAATATTTAGTAAAATTTACTTGTTTTTAAATCTTGTGGAAAATCTACAACTGTGCATTTGTAAATCGATTTTGTAAAATATATTCAAATATTGTATCTTTGTTATTGCTCTGTATAGAGAGACTTGTCATGTCAAATAGTAGCGAAATAGATATGATCATAATATGAACATTTATAAACCGTCTTTAATTCATTGATACCGTGTTTAACAGTGAAGATTTCGAAATAAATTGAGTCTACTTTTCCTTTTTGTAAAAAGATATCAGTTCAACCAAAAAAATAATATCAGAATAAAATTTAAATGAATTTAAACGATGTTCTCTGTCAGTGAGAAGAAATAATATGTTTTCTTTTTTCCCAATTTTTATCCCATTTTTTCCACTCTCACATTGATATCCATTACTTATTCTGCAGACATGCGGAGAAAAAACACTGGTAATTTCTGTTTAATTTTATTTTGCAGGAAGAAACTCGCCCGAGATGTCTTCATCCACATCAGGAGCAAGCAGCAGTGAACAGGGCGCTACAATCACTACCTTTTGCAATGATGTGGCTACAAAGCTCTTGATTAAAGAAGTAAAGGAGAGACAGAGCTATACTAACAAGGGAAAACAAACGAAGAAAAAAATGTTTCAAGACATAGCAGAAGTTCTCAAACAAAATGGATTCAACTTCACATGGAAGCAGGTTCAAGGAAGGATGAAAACTCTTACAACAGGACTTAAAAAAACAACAGACCACAACTCAAAATCAGGTAATGATCGAAAAGTATGTGCCTATATGGATGAACTCTCTGATCTTTATAAAGGTAACCCTTCAATAAAACCAAAGTCTGTTTGTGGCACAAATGTTTTTAAAAGGCAACTTGTTTCTCAGTCTGTGGAATGATCTCAGACTGATAGTTTGCAAGATAGTTCTGTGTCTGTTGACTCGGAAGACGATGATAATGTACTGAAGGAGGACACTACACCACAAGTTAAGAAAAAAAGTATCAGTTTCCTTCGCATGAAATTGTTAATTTTCTTAAAGGTTATACAGAGCAACAGTCAAAAGAAAGGGCGGCGGAAAAAGAAGCGAGATTAAGCATGCACAAAGAGAAAATGGATTTGTTTCGAGATTTCGTTGCAGCTATAAAGGACAAAAATGCTAAAAATTAAAAAGCAAGAAAAAAATAATAATTATAATAAATTAATGGAAAAAGGGTTTTTTTCCAGTTACCAAACTGATCACCTGTATACTTATTAATGGCAACAGAAAACAAATAATTGAATATGTTTTGCCTCAATTATGTTTTATTTGCGTTCAAGTAAGCAGAATATAACTTTTATCTTTTAATTTGTTTTTAAATTTTGTTTAATATTTTATTTGTAGAGGTAAACTTGTTGGATTTACCAGAAGAAGAAGTTATAGTTATTATACTACAGTATTTGTCTGTACTTGAGATATTGATTTGTTTGAGAAAAGTTTGCACAAAACTGCAAAATGTTATCAGAAGAAATACAATTTTATATACATATTTATTATATAATCTACTCAATAATCCATGTAATACGGTCATACAATAAAAATCGTATTGAATGAGTGTGACGTCATAAAAGCGTGTGAATTAGGTTATATCCTTACGCACTACGCACGGGTACTACTTTTACTATAACAACAAACATGGCTGACGTAAACATTGGCGATAACGTTTACATAGACGGTAAAGGCACTGGTGTGGTAAAAGAAATCATACCCCGGGGATTTGCAACATGTTATGATGTGTTAGTGGATGGGACCGATTTTCAAATTGAGCTTACTGAAGATAGGATAATGAAAATACCAAATATTTACCCACCTGCAGCTCCAATGCAGACGACGTCAACTTCGACGTCGATTAATAACATCGATAATGACCACCATAGATTCAAAAACATAGATGAAAACGATATTGAGAACTTTATTCTACACCAATCAAACAAAAACACTCTTTCTAAAACACTGTCAGATCTTAAAATATTCCAAACTTACTGTAAAACAATCGATGAAACTAGAAATATTCAGGATATTCCATCAGAGCAACTTTCACCAATATAATGCAGATTCTTCATCGCAGTCCGCAAAACTGATGGATCAGAATATGAACCAACTAGTCTTAGATCCATGATGGCCAGTTTTGACCGGCAACTGAAACGTTTCAATAGCCCACACCTCATTGTTACTAGTCCCATTTATGCACAAGTCCGTGAGGTAATCAAAAGCAAACAAAAACAATTGAAGCGCGATGGTAAAGGAAATTTGTCACATCGCAGTGATGCAGTCACCGATGATGAAATTGAAATTCTATGGCAAACTGGTCAGTTCGGTACTGGAACACCAGATTACAGTATTACAAACACTGTGGTTCTATAACACAGTCCATTTTGGTCTTCGTGGTGCGACTGAACACCGTGACATGTGTTGGTCAGATATAACTTTGAAACAAGAGCCGAATGGTCATGAATATTTAGAATTTGAAGAACGTCAAACGAAAACTAGAACAGGAGAAAATCCTAGAAATACAAGGGTTATTAAACCGAAATTGTGGGCCAACTTGGAAAATAAAAACAGATGTCCAATCCATGTTTATAAGTTTTATTTTTTGCGTCGTCATACATCGTACTTTAAACCTACAGATCCATTCTATATTGCAACATCAACTAAAAACTCACCTTCTTTAATGGAGACATGGTTCAAACGTGCACCAGTTGGAGTAAATAAACTTAATTCCATGATGAAAAGAGCCATCAAAGGTGCCGGTATTGAGACTGACAAACACTTGTCAAATCATAGTGCAAGGAAATACCTGGTGCAAAAACTAAATGACAATAACATCTCTGCAAATCAAATATGCAGTCAAACAAAGTTTAGATTTAAAAATGTTTTATTGCCTCCTCGAACAGAACACAGTCTGCAGTTAATACAGAGGGTGAGAAACTACAAATACAAAAATCACAATGCAAATAACACAGCATAAAATAAGACATAAACACAGCATAAAACATGACCTAGAATTAAATAAAATGAAACCTGAAATTCAAAATACAAATAAAAACAAATTATCATTACAAATGCAAAAGTTCAAGAAAAACCAATTCCACAAATTATACTATGCCATATCCAAAACATCGACGATACCAAATTAAACTGTCCAACAAAAATTCAACTGTTTATTATTTTAAAAATGTACATGTCAAAAAGCGTGCGAAATAAAAAGTAAATAAACAGATACTTTTACAGCAAATAAACGATAATTATAGGAATAACAATAACAGTCCACAGTATTTAATAATCAGAATGATGTTCATTATTTTTTGATAATTTACTGCATATAAAACTCACTCTTTGAGGCGTCTAACTTGCCGGAAAACTGACAGCTTCATCTGGAGACATCACACGCACAATACTTGAAATCGGATGACGTAAACAAACACTAATAGTAAAAACGAAACTGTATGTACCGGAATCCGGCAACATCACACTCCCCTTCTGATTTCTTACAGAAATCACTCTTGCATATTAAACAAATGAAACATTAAAACATGAAATAAATGTTGATACACAATAATAGTAAATTGTGAAGACTCTAAATAAGATAAAATATTAACTGCTTGTAGTCTTTTATGCACAAACAAAACAGTCTCTGTTTTCACAGTTCACAAAAGTTCAAAACATATTTCTAAATCACTTAAAAAGTCTCTAAATAATGAACACTATATCTTGAATTGACCAAATCCTGAGAATATTCTAAAATGTAGAAAGTCTCTAAATGTACACTAAGTCTCTGAGTGCTTACTTTAAGTCTTTGATTATACACATATCTTTGAATGTTCACAAGTCTGTATATGTTCACTAAATGTTCACTGAATACAAATGTTCACTAAATGTTCACTGAAAGACAAAATGTTCACTAAATAATCACTGATAGACAGAGTCCAAAAGTTAAGAAATGTTTACTGGAAAATCAAAGGAACAAGTTTATGAACAGGCCTGGTATACTGTACATTTTTATCGTCTCTATTTACACGGATCTCAACTTCTCTAATATGTCCATCAGCAGAGGGAAATGTCCTATTTACAACAGCTATGGGCCACATATTTCTTGGTGTATCTGCATCTTTCATTAACACCACGTCGCCTACTTTCAAATCTGGCTGATCTGACATCCACTTACGCCGCGGTTGGAGTGAAGAAATATAATCTCTCTCCCATCTTTTCCAAAACATATTGGCAAGAACCTGAACATGTCGCCATTGTGATCTAAACATCTCCTTCGGTTCCAACATTGGAATGGATTCTGGAAGGTTTTGCGTCTTATGAGTAAGTATCATATTTGGTGTTAAGATAACAGTATTTTCAGCATCTTCAGTTACAGGTGTTAAAGGTCTTGAATTAACAATAGCACATACTTCTGCAAGAAATGTAGAAAGTGTCTCATGGGTCAAAGTCTTGATATTATTTTTAAGAAGAACACCATCCAATAACCTGCGAACAACACCAATCATACGTTCCCAGGATCCACCAAAATGGGAAGCATAAGGTGGATTGAAGAGCCACAAGGAACTGTTTTCACTAAGAAACTTTTGAACTGGTCCATCTTCAACAAACTGGTGCAGCATTTTCAATTCATTAACAGCTCCCACAAAATTGGTTCCTCGGTCGGAGCGAAACTGGCGGACAGGACCTCTAATGGCAAGAAAACGTCTGAGGGCATTGATGAAAGATGAAGTGCTGAGTTCCTCTACTACCTCTATGTGGATACCTCTAGAGACTAAGCAACTGAATAATATGGCCCAACGTTTATTTCTGGCAACTCCTCCTCGTGTGCGTCTGGCAGTTACTTCCCATGGTCCAAATGTATCAACACCTACAAATGTAAAAGGCGGTCCTGGTGTGAGTCGATCTTCTGGGAGACTAGCCATCTTTTGTCCACAAAATGAGCCTCTTAGTTTGCGACAAGTCACACAATGATAAATTTCAGAAGAAATAAGACGCTTAGCACCTATTATCCAGTATCCTTCTGTTCGTACTTTTCCTTCGGTGAAATGGCGGCCTTGATGGTAAACAGCATTGTGGCAATGACGTATAAGTAACACTGCAATGTGGCTTTTCTTAGGTATAATAATAGGGTGTACATTCAAGTTAACTAAATTCACAGCTGCTGCAAGTCTTCCACCAACACGTAGTAGACCATTTGAGTCCAGAAATGGTGACAGTGAAATGATACTGCTATTTTTTGGAATAGAAAGACCTCTAGATATACAACTGATCTCTTCTGCAAATGCATTTTCTTGTGCCACCTTTAATATCAAAGTCTTGGCTTGATGAGAAGAATGAGCATCCATGGATTTACTGCAGTAATGCCAACAGCTGTTTGAGTGTTCACATGGAGCCTTTTTAGATTTCACGACATGTTGTAGTATAGATATAGCATTCACAAGACTTGACCATTTAGAAAACATCTCGAAGCGAGGCAAAATTGATCTCTTGGAGCTATTTGTTGATTGGATCTTGTTGACATTAATTGTGGGCCTAACCTCTTTATCTGTATCTGGTGACATCACAGGGTATTCATCAACTTGACTAATTGGCATATTTTGATGAAGTATATTTGGTCCATTAATCCACATACTGTTTTGGAGAGTCTGTGCTTGGAAAGAACGAGTAGCTAAATCTGCGGGATTATGATCAGTTGGTACATGGCGCCAATGGTCTGGTCCATTAAAAGATCGAATTCTATTGACTCGATTAGCAACATAAACATAAAATCTTCTGACATCACTGGCTATGTAACCTAAGGCAATCAGGCTGTCTGTGTAGAACCAAAAGTCATTATTATCTAATCCAAGCTGCTCCTTGATAAACTCCGCAATTTCTACAGCTAATACAGCAGAACATAACTCCAAACGAGGTATTGTGTGCCCATGTGAAGGAGCTACTTTAGCCTTTCCAAACAGAAAACTGGTATCACTTGACACCTCGTCTTTCCAAAGCTTTAAATAAGCTACAGCAGCTATGGCATCTTTGGAGGCATCAGCAAATATGTGGACTTGTACTCGAAAAGCATTTATAACAGAGTACATGCTGTACATACGAGGAATACTAAACTTTTCAAGGAAGTGAAGTGATTCCACCCAGGTAGTCCATCTATGCAGAAATGTGATGTCAAGCGGTTCATCCCAATCCATTTTCTTATCTGACATCATTTCTCGAAGCAGCATTTTTCCTTGTATTATAACTGGACTAGCAAAGCCAAGTGGATCAAATAAACTGTTAATAGTGGAAAGGACTCCTCTACGGGTGAATGGTTTAGAATCCACATCAATCTTAAAGAGAAAAGCGTCATCATTAATATTCCAGTATAAACCAAGGCTTCTTTGGATTGGTAGATCATCTTGTCCTATGTCGAGATTCTTCAAATCAGTAGCAAGATCATGTTTTTCGAACTGCAACATGACTGTTTTGGAGTTGGATGCTATCTTATGTAGTCGAAGTTGTCCCCCTTCCTTCAAAGCACTCTGTGTTCTTTTCATCAAATCAACAGCAATCTCATCACTGGGACAGCTAATTAGTCCATCATCCACATAAAAGTTGTTACAAACAAAATCTCTCACATCTGAATCACTATCCTCCACAGAGCGACGAAGACCATAAGTAGCCACAGCTGGAGACGGGCGATTACCAAAACATGAACAGTCATCCGGTATTCAACTAAGGGTTTAGAAAGATCATTTTCAGGATGCCAAAGAAAGCGAAGATAGTCCCTATGTTCTGCATGCACTCTGAAGTTATGGAACATTTGCTCTATATCAGCTGTTAATGCAACTTTTTCACGGCGAAATCTTAACAGGATACCTTGGAGGTTGTTGTAAACATCTGGACCCTTGAGTAAAACTTCATTCAAAGATACACCTTTGTAGCGTGCTGATGAGTCAAAAACCATGCGAACTGAGTCTTTCTTCTTACGATGGTAAACTCCGAACATAGGCAAGTACCATCTCTCTTTGTTTTCTGGAATAAAGGGTGCTATTTCTGCATGGCCTCGGTCAAAAATTTTAGTCATGAACTGTGATACATGTTCCATCTTGACAGGATTATGGCGTAAGCTACGGTCAAGAGATTCAGCACGGGTTACAGCCTGGTGTTTGTTGTCGGGCAATGGAGGTCTGCTAGAACGAAATGGTAATGGCGCTGTCCATCTTCCATCTGGATCTTTTTTGAAACCCATATCCATGGTGTCTAAAAATCTCTGGTCATCAATTGAAATGGCGATCTTCTCGTCTAATTCTGTTTTTACAAAGATGTTATCCTTCACAACTAGTTTACTGTCACAAGGCTCAAACAAGGAGGGACGGCCATTTCCTAATAAGCACGTTTTGTTGACTGAAATATGGTTAGATACATGGAGCTCATCTAAGCAAACTGAACCAATGATAACCCAGCCAAGTGGAAGCTTCTGTGCATAAGGAACTCCGCCTTCACAATAACGTTGGTCTTCAACAACATGTGCAGCAATCAAATCTCTCCCTATAAGGATTTCAATATCAGCATCAGCAATGAGATCAGGAATGGAATCTACAATATCCTGCAGGTGAGTATATTGCTCAGCAATGTGACACGATGGGATTTCCTCTCTGTTGTTAGGCAGTTCAGGACATTCTATAAGTGTCGGCAGCTTGAAGGCACAGTTTCTGTCAATAGATTCAATAATAAATCCTGGAGCTCTTCTACCAGTTGTTACAACTTTGCCGGAACATGAAGCCAAAGTATACTCAGATGAAGGTCCATTCTGATGGAAAGCATCAAAAAATGAACTGGATGCTAGACAATGGTTGCTTTGGTCATCAATCATAGCATACACTATCCTAGACTGCTGTTCTAAACCTTCTGGATACACTCTAGCAGGAACTATCTTGGCACATGACTTACTGGTTCCAGTTGTAGTACCACAAACTTGAGTGCAGGTGGAAGAAATTTTACTAGTGGTTGCCTCCCCTTCATGGACTTTTACACTTTCATGGAGTGCTGTAGGATGTGAGGATGCCTTACAAATACTGCACTGGATGGTGGCTTTACAATTTTTAGCTCGATGTTTCTTAGGACCACAACATTTTATACATATACCATTAGCCATGATAAACTTCTTTCTGTCCTGCATAGATTTCAGACGAAAACCATTACAATCATTTAGCAAATGTCTAGTATGATGAAATGGACATCTCACAGCTTCAGATACAACAGTTGGCTCTGTTCCTGTCTTTTTTGAGACAACAGGTAAAGTTGATGAGGCATTACGATAAGTACGTGGTTGCAATCTTTCTGTATTGTCAAAATTGAAACTTGGGTCATTCTTCATCTTGGCAAGATCTTTTATGAAATCAACAAAGAAAGTGAAGGGTGGTTACACTGCAGCTTGACGTTTCTTATACTTTGTAGCTTCAACTGTCCATTTCTCTTGAAGGTTAGGTGGTAGTTTAGCAACTAGCGAGTTGATTCCAGTAGGCGAGTCGAAATATCCAAACATCACAGCATACTGGGGTTGTCTTTTAATAGAATTGATCTCAGAAGCCAAATCTGCTAAATTATACAGCCTTTTGTAATCATGGTTGCTAATCTTAGGAAAGGTAGCAATATTTCGTTTAAGACTACTCTCTATTAACTCTGGAGATCCAAACCGTTCTTCAAGTCGTTCCCAAACTAAATTCAGTGCCGTCACTGGATCTGCGGCATTACATTTGCGAATGGTGGCTGCTTGTCTTGATGAGTCTGTCCCAAGCCAACGAATCAGTAGGTCAAGCTCTTCTGATGGTGTAGCATCAAGCTCAGTCATTATAGACTTGAAAGTTAATTTCCATGCTAAATAAAAACTGGGATTATCATCATACTTTGTAATTCTAGATAATATGAGATCTTTCTTCAGAAGGAACTTGGTTATGTCTGCAATTGGTTCACTTTTTCTGTCATCTGAAGACTGTCTGTTGTCATAATGACTGCTGGAACAATTAAAATTGTTGTCAAGATGTGTAGATCTGGCAGTATCAAAACGTAGAGCAGGCTTTTCAGACATAAAAGGTGAAGCAAGGGGATTCAATTGAGACTGTACTTCTGTGTGACCTTGAGGTGCTGAATCTAGCCGGAAATGTGGTTTAGGCAGTTGTAATTGAGATGACGAAAAACGTGGCTTGAAAGCAGACTGAACAGTAGTAGTTTGTGTAGGATAATGCTGACGGGGAAACTCGTGTTCAGATGTAGATATATAGGTGTGTCTAATGTCAGGTTCCAAGTTAATAGTATGTTGACTAGATGTCTGAACTGGAAGTGGCTCTGTTACAACTGGCTGCTGTTGAGAAGCTATGTTTACATCCACACTCGATAAAGGTAAAGCTCTCTTAGGATGAGTGGTCACATCAGGGTTGTTTATATTGTCCTCAAAGCTATTTGTCACTTCTAGATCAGGATCTCTCATGCATGAAATAGGATCAGGCAGACTATCAACATATTCTTGGGTTCTGGCATGCTTCTTACTAGATGTTACTGAACCAAGTTCTAATTTAACTGCAGTATTCTGGATGGCATCAATCTCAGCTTGTTTAATCTCGATATCTTGCTGGAGTTTTAGAGCCTGCAACCTAGATTCAAGAGCTACTTTCTGTTGAATAATATCAGCTTCTGCATCCAAAAACTTTTTCCTGATAACAGTAGCATCGAGCTCAGCTTGTTTGCGCTCCACAACACTGGATTTTTTGGATAAAGAAGATGAAGATCTTGTAGAATGGCCATCTTTGCTCTTAGATGATGGGTTAAGCAGTAAGCTTAATCTTTTGAATGCCATGTCAACTTTACAATCAACTGTTTCCTTTATAAGATTGTGTGCTGCTTCTTCACCATAACTTTCTGTGGTCCGCACTGTCCTCAAGTATTCAATAAATTTAGTTGATAATTCACAGTATGCCCTGTAGCATGAATCAATCAAATTGCGCACTGACACAAGCGCATTTGAATCAGTCTTAACTTCATCAATATGTGAGATGCCGGCATTGAGATCATTTTTAACCTCACGCAGCTGGCTGGCATACTTACTGACTCGAGACTGGAACTCCTCCCTGGCAGGACTGGTCAATATGCGTTGTCGTGTTGATCTTCGAGTTTCAAGTTCTGGAACTGAATGTACACTCATCATGGAATGAGACTAAACTTGTGTATATTTTACTTTGTGCTTGAGCTTAATAAGAATTGGAGCTGGGTGCCAAAACTTCTTGCTGTTGGTTGGAGCTGGACATTATAGGCAGGAGCTGGACGACAAGATTTCTCACTATGCAGTCAAACAAAGTTTAGATTTAAAAATGTTTTATTGCCTCCTCGAACAGAACACAGTCTGCAGTTAATACAGAGGGTGAGAAACTACAAATACAAAAATCACAATGCAAATAACACAGCATAAAATAAGACATAAACACAGCATAAAACATGACCTAGAATTAAATAAAATGAAACCTGAAATTCAAAATACAAATAAAAACAAATTATCATTACAAATGCAAAAGTTCAAGAAAAACCAATTCCACAAATTATACTATGCCATATCCAAAACATCGACGATACCAAATTAAACTGTCCAACAAAAATTCAACTGTTTATTATTTTAAAAATGTACATGTCAAAAAGCGTGCGAAATAAAAAGTAAATAAACAGATACTTTTACAGCAAATAAACGATAATTATAGGAATAACAATAACAGTCCACAGTATTTAATAATCAGAATGATGTTCATTATTTTTTGATAATTTACTGCATATAAAACTCACTCTTTGAGGCGTCTAACTTGCCGGAAAACTGACAGCTTCATCTGGAGACATCACACGCACAATACTTGAAATCGGATGACGTAAACAAACACTAATAGTAAAAACGAAACTGTATGTACCGGAATCCGGCAACATCACATCAAATAATGCAAATTTCTGGTCACCGTAATATATCCATTAACAATTATTCTCACATAAATACCGATCAACACAAAGAAATTTCCAAAATACTCCATGGAAAGCCAGCACAAACTAGATTAAATCCACACAATCAACTAGTACAACATCCATCAGTTCAAAACTTCGCGCTTTCGCAACAGTCATCATCAAATAATCAACAATCAGTAAAGCATTTACACGGCGGATTCCAAAGCATTTTTGCAGGACCAGTCACCGGAGGAAACATTCAAATCCATATTCATCAAAACAAATCACCACTTCCTAAAAAACGGGCTAGAATAATCGTGGATAGCAATTCCGAGTAACACATGTCTGAAAATTCTTGTCCATGTTGTTGACATTCCAGAGTGCGCGCGCTATGACGTCACACAATTAACCTAGTTCACAGTTGTTTGTTTTTATTCGTTTGTTGATTCATAAGTAAAGCTGATACTTTTGTATTTTTTTAAAAAGAAGATATAATGTATTTAAATTGAAAATGTTTGTTTTGTTTTGTGTATCCTGCGGACAGACTATTGTTTACATCTAATATTTCAGCAGGATTACTTTTGGCGCATGTACACACTTATTGTCTTTCGGTCAATCAGCTGTTTTCTTATAATAAGAAGACAAGTTTTAAATCTACGATAAACCCGTTTTTATGGGATTACAGTATAACCTGTGTATAAGGGACACCCAAGGGATTGGACAAAAGTGTCCTTAATGGACAGGTGGACTTTATGTACAGGGTCACAAATGACGCAAAGGAAATTCGCCATACCAGTGCTTGACAAAGGACTTTAAAACAGTTAATTTCACAATTATTCTACATAAAATATTACTTAAATTAACTTATTAACTTAAGCAAATAAACTTGTAAGAAGAATTTAATAATTTATTTCAATTTACAGTGGTTTTTGAATTTAATATTATCCAAAACAAGTTGAACCATTGTAGCTTTTGCAGATAACATCTTGGTACAAGTGAAATCAACATATTTAATAAAAAACAAAAATATTATATAAATTAAATAAAATTTATTACCACTAAATTGTAACAAAAATTGACAGAAATTTAATTCGATGTCAGTATATCACACCTCACCACTTTTTTAAAATGTATATGCTTTAAATTTTAATTGTCGTATCTACATGATAACTTCAACACGTTGCTCTAATGTTAAAGCTTTCCAAGCTGAAAGGAGATTCGACATTTTCAAAATTCTCAAAATATGTGGTTCTCGCTATTACAGTATTACTCTATTGTATGGCGATTGATGTAAATGATTGTTACCCTGTTAATATATCACAAACAATAATCTGTTGACACAAAGACATGTCCAAGCTGAGTAAATAAAGACCATGCTCTTTAACTGTTAAGTAAACATCGGCGGTTTTTGCCATCCATCTTTATAAACATATCCAGGAGTCATAATATCCATTTTAATTCATCGATCCACGCTCCCGAACCCAATTGGCAATAATAAACACAATGTCGGCATGTTAAACACATTAATTCGCTTAGAAATTAAACTTGAAAGAAGAATATCTCCAACACGAACACTTCCGGTTGTATTGAAAATACGAGTTATGCCCCTTGATCAGCCGAATAGTGGACGTTATACACAAATTTAATGCCGATCGGGACCAAAATAGGTGGACGCTATACGCATTGGACAGGTGGACGCTATACGCATTGGACAGGTGGACGCTATACAGGGGGTCTTTATATAGTAAAATCGATTGGGGGTACTTTAGACTGGACGCTATAAACAGGTGGACATTATACAGAGGTGGACGCTATTACAAGTTACACTGTATATAATAAATAGAATCTTACATTCGTGTTTATGTAATATTGAATTTATTAAACTCGTTGAATAATGTTTTATGCAACTCGCCAAGGCTCGTTGCATAAAACATTATTCAACTCGTTTAATAAATTCAATATTACATAAACACTCATGCAAGATCCTCTATATATTTTTTGATGATTGCATTTTAATAGACAGTTGGGTGCTAGATATCATAACAAAGAGCCACCTGTTGGAGGAAATTGATCTGTCTTGTCAAGTGTTTGATATGAGTGAAACTTCTTTCAGTATAAAAATCTTGCAAATGCTAAATTGCTTTCAGTACTCATTCTTGCTGAAACACCATTGAAATGCCTTGATTTTTTACCAAGTTTGCAATTTTTACAAACATTAGATATTAGTTCATGTAATATTGACAACTTTCAGCTTCAACATGTGAAATTTATTACATCTCTAAAGCATCTGTATGTATCTTTTTACAAAGGTTTCAGCTGGAGCTCTAGCACAAACACTCTAAACGCTACATAACATTAAATCTGTTGATGCATGTTGCATATATTTTAATTTCAAACAATTTAAATCTATCATTCTTTTTTGCTTCAAATTTCGGTTAAAAGTACAAATGATGAAAGAGAAATGACACTTTTTTTTACAAAGAAAAGAGTATGAAAAGTTGAGGTTTTGTGTGCACCCTTAGATAATGATCTAAATTGAAATTTTGTTTTATTTCATAATGACATTTGGATAATTAATTTTCATAATGTTATTTTCATATTTCATAATGTTTTAAGATTAATGTTATTTTCATATTTCATAATGTTATTTTCATATTTCATAATGTTATTTTCATATTTCATAATGTTATTTTGACATTTAATCTTTTTTATAAATTGCATAAGTAATGTTTAACGTTAGTCTTTCAGATTTTTTCGTTAATGTTATACAATAACATGGAAATAAGATAATTTCCAAATTACTGTAATAAATATTTGAAATATTGCATAAAGCTTTATTTGTTTTTGTTTTACGTGGTTTTTTTTTTTTTTGTTTTTTTTTTTTTTTTTTTTGGGAATACCGAGGTTGTTCTCCCAGCACACTGGTCCTCCCCCACTACTCTACACTGACCATCGAAGTATGTGAAATAATCTTGACTTTGACGTTCGTTAAACACCGCACATTGTTGGACCATAGTAAACAAGTTATAACTTCAGAGGTCAGAGGTCAGTTTTCATACCCAAAGTGTGATCCCCAGATCTCACGTGTATGGGTTTTAGCTTTGCCTTAACTGGTTAGTTCAGTGACATCATGATGCTAGCGAGTAGTGTGTAGTTAATCTACGACATTGTGCACAAGTGTACTAACACTCAAAAATCGTCATCAGTTAGCAATAGCACAAAACAGATTTGAAACAATGGCACAAGTTGCGCACAACATGAACTTATGTAAAGATAATAAAACCATTTCATCGTAAATGACTGAAAGATTGCAGATTCTACTTTTACATTTTATTTTGGTTTGTAACAATTGCTTAAAGAGTTTTTTACTTTTAAATGTTACAGATCTCTTGCAATATGGTCTGTCTTTACACTACCAATGGGATCATTTTCTGGAGGATTGTAAGCATCTTGCACATAAAAACATCTGGATCCATAAAATCAACAGCAATATCCCCATCACTTATAGATAGATTATGCAATATACAACTAGCTATAACAATCTTATTAACAGTTTCGATATTTTTTGTCTCCATGTAATGAAGTCTTCGAAAACGCGCTTTCAGCAGTGCAAATACACGTTCAATGATACTGCAGGTAGCTGAGTGCACAAAATTATATCGCCTCTGGACTGGCGATAAGTTGCCAGTATCTCTATATGGTGTCATGAGCCACCTTCTTATAGGATAGGCACCATTACCTAAAATATGATGAACCCCACAAGCTTGATCTCCTTCATTCCATAGTGGCGAGTTCCTCAATACTCTTGAATCATGACAGCTACCTGGCCATCCAACATAGCAGCTCGAAATCATCATATCATAAATACACGCTGCCTGCAAAATTACACTGTGGTACCCTTTTCTATTCACATAACTTTGTGGGTGCTCTTTGGGAGGTATTATCTGAATATGCGTGCCATCTATGCATCTTAAAACCCCGGGAAAGCCTCTTTTATCGTGAAATTTTCTGATAACTTCAGTTTTCATATTATCATCTATGGGCCACTGAATGTATCTATCTTGTACATTATTTAACAAAGCAGAAACCACTCTATTTCTTCTAACAATAATTGATGAATCAGAAACGTTAAATATATTAGAAAGGAGTCTGACATTTTCCTGGTGTCCAAGATACCTCAGTGCTATTAATACAGTAGTTTTCAGTGATAGTCTGTCTCTACCACCAAAATCGTTTGGTCTGACAGTCATCTCTGGACATGCTGACAGAAGCTGACACAAATGCTGAAAACAATCAACTGACACTCTAAATACTCTTCTGAATTCGACTGCTGTGAAATGCGCAACAACATCCGATACATAGTTTTGTATCCTGTGGCGATTTGCTCGGTGTCTGAAAGATAAACACATATAAATGGATTACATATGCAACTGCATAAAAATTGTGAAAAGATAAAGCAGTCTAACGGGTTCAAACCTGTTGGGACCTCCCAACACCAGCGGAATGTCCTACCGACTGAGTCAAATGTAGACTTCAGTCAACTCTGTCTGCTACATTTTAAGAAGTGTAAATGGTTAAGAGATAGGTTTTATTTAACATCTCTTTAATTCAATTTACGACACTCGTTTATAAATCATATTAAATACCTATCTTTGCACAACTGAAGAAAGGTTAATTTTATTTGAAGATTTGCTTGGAATAAATAAATTCAAGAAAGAATCAAATGCATTGAAGATGGGTACAAATTACTTGGATTCAACCCGTGGTAAAATCTATAATTGAGCTCCACAATACAAACACTTTAATCAGTGCCCATCCAAAGTCGGAGTTAGTGGTATTGGTATACGTGTTTTGTGTGTCTTTTTCTGTTTTGTAATGTATTCAAGTGTTCTTGGTTTTGACCATGATGTACACCTTTTTCACTTACAACTTTTCATGTTGATGTATCTTAAAGGGTACCTGTAACCAAAAATTTTTTCATCACAATTGTTTTGTTAATTATTTAAATATAACAATATTGAAAACTGCATCAAAATTGGTGACAAAATAAAAAAGTTATAGCGGTTTGAAATCCACATTTTATAACTTTCTCTTTATCGAAAAGTGAAACGCCTCGTTTTGAGTTATAAACGTGTGACGTCATTGCAGTACTAGAAGTAGTGTCTAACATAATAGACAGTAGTAACAATGATGATATATTGATGTATGTAGAAGAAAGTAACGACTCTGACATGTACCTATTTATGTCAAATAGTTCGTCATTATTTCGGGAAGCAGTAGACAATCTTATCAGTGATGAATTTGGAGTAAAACCGTTATTTATTCGAACCAGAAACAGACGAATCTGATGAACATATAGAGTCGAGTCCCGAACTGCGTTTGGTTGCATAGCTGTTGAAAAATACTTGACGAGTGTTAACTTGTCAATAACACGAAAAATGATTATATCTTTGACTTAAGAAAATAAATTATTTTATGAAGTCGGACTGGACAGACTCGAGAATAACGATGAGTTGCATAGCTATAACAAAAATTACGCGATTAGTTTTAACTAGTCAAATACACGAAAAAATAATTTTATTGTCGACATTTTAAAATGAATTAAATATCAAGTCGGACTGGACAGACTACCGGATGAATATTATGGAACTTACTGTGGTGTCATGTGCTGATTTTGAATTTCTATTAAAATAATGCATTCAAAATTTTGAACTTTGAATGCATTATTTTAATAAAAATTCAAAATCAGCACATGACAGTGGCACCGGGTAAAAATCAATACATAAAAATCTTATGGCCTATGTTCTTTTGTGCAATGTTTATTGACAGTTGAAATTAAATGACCGTGATGTAGAAAAACTTTTAAGTAGTCTGGCGGCATCACATTTCCTCGATAATTGGAAAATGTTCACACAATTAAAGTTTGTAACATAGTTCTTTTCAACTGTCTGATGGTTAATTAATGCTGGGATAAGAAAAAAAAAAAAAAAAAACCAAGATATTCCATCTCAAATTATTTTACGCGAAATATATTATAATTGTTTAAAATGAAATGACACGGATTTTAGAATGAGACCACATTTAAAAAAAACGAGATAATAATAATAATAATAATAATAATTTTATGAATTTGTATGTTTAGAATAAAGAATTTAAGAATATCACAGCTAAATGTATGCTCAAGGAAAAGTGATAACTAAAATCTAATAAAATCAAATGCTGTAAGTAGATCAATAAACGTTTTAAATAGACTATTCTGGTCGTCAATTTTTGATTTTTTATTTTGCCTCAAAGTTGTACTTTATAATTAAAATAATAATAACAATAATTATTATTATTATTATTATTATTTATTATTATTATTATCATTGACATGAAAACGAAGAAAGAATTCCTTTTCTTACTTGTTTAAAATTTGCAAATGAAATATCCATTTTTTTCCGGAGTGAAATTTTTATACTGTATATGACAAATAACGGTTACCAAATAAAATTATTTTACTTTAATCGAACTGTAAATATATTATTGTATATTACCGGTCGTAAGATAACTTTATCAACCTGCAAATCAATTTTGCAAATTATAAGTGACATCCTGTTAATTACAGGTGTGGGTCTGAATCTAAGGAATGTGTCTAATAAACAAAAGGATTAATAATAATCTTGATTATCGGTACATGTCAAACGAATGTTAATTCAACTTCGTGAAACAGTTTTCCCGTAAAATAATCATAGAAAGTTAAACTACTAGTTCGTATTTGACTTATTTTCGTAGTTGGTAAATAATATTCTGTGGAGGTATGTTACTGCTATGACGTCACAACACGGGAGCCTCGATATCAACCTTTTTGATTTTGATTTCTAGAGATGTATTAGAAAATCGCCGATATCTACCTTATTATGGAATGAAATTTTATGGAATTTTCGTTACAGTCATATTTAAGTACGACGAATCAAAACTGAAAATCGTTACAGGTACCCTTTAACTGTGGGGAAATATTTTCACCTTTTCTCAGTTAAAACAAGTTAAATATAAATCTTATATTTTATATTACACACGTACAATAATGCGCACAACGCTGATCCTAACACTATTACAGAATCTTCATCACTATCGTCATCAGATTCGTCAAGCATAAAATTGGCCATTATGCCCATGTATTCCGCCATTATTTCTTCTCGTGAAATCCTCTTGTGTTCGTTTGATCTTCTAGAGTGCCTCATTGAGAGCATTTAGTTTGTTTCTTTGCTCTTACGGAGGTATACTGGACAAAATGCAAACAAACATAAATTCATCGATCCTGGAGAAAAATTTGCTCCAGAAGAGATCTCCATGGCTATTTGTTTGAACACAATCCAGTCGAGATTCTGGACAAATTCAGGATCGACCAAACAAATACGCCCCAGGTTACTATATTTTTACATGTACGAGAACCATGTCCATATTTTGCATGTATGACATTGCAATGGACTTGCAATATATTTAGCCACTGCAATATTATAATATCTAGCTTTAATTTCCTTTGGTGGTGATGACAAATTAAAAGTAAGGAGGAAAGTATTTGGTTCAATAAGTTTATCCTCACCTTCACCATAAAACGCCGAACTTGGGTAACACCTTGTTCCTTTAACTCGTCAGCAATTTCATTTGCTGACATGTCAAACATAACTCTTTCAAGGTCTCTTATAATGCCTTTGCTACTATTAAGAGTTTTGTGCAAAATATTTTGCTGCTAATAAATTCACTGACTGTTGCCTGTCCCTGCATTGGATCATTTGCAACACTGCACTCATATTTTGAGGTTTTGTATTGAACAAGGAATACCACTGACACACTTCTGTACCACAAAAGGATTTATTTTCAATGTTTCGTCTGTGGCTGAATCAACAACTACAAACTTTGCCCATGATATATTGATTTCATTTATTTCATCATCACTCAACTCTCTTAATCTTTTTGAAATATTCTGAATTTTATTTTTATTTTCCATTGTGGTGTAAGGTGGTTCATCTTTCTTGCTCCCCACACGCTGATCTGGAGCGCCATATCTTGCCTACAGGGCTTGACGCGACCATCCGATTTGTTGGACATGGGCCAATGCCACCCTCCGTCTAGGTGAAGTAAGGGTCAAAGTGATGTGTTGGTCCAAAGTAAGCCGCAACCCACATAGTCCTCAATCACCAGAACTCTGTCCGCCACCAATAAAGATCGCATTCCACGGCAAACGGAATGCCCAATTTTAGTCGCCTTTTACGACAAGCATGAGGTACTGGCGACCTATTTTAACCCGGGTTCCCCACGGGGAGCTATGATACGTGGGGTGCAACTATTTACTATGAAATATAATTGCATGGAATATAAAAAATCGCTGTTTATAACAATAATGGATCAAATGCAAGTCTTACTGGATTGAACACAAGATCAACTGAAAACAGACAGCAATAAATCATATATTAATCAATTTTAAGAGATATTTCATAAGGCAACACTGATATCTGCTCGCAAGTTTTGTTAGTCTTTGCATTGATTTGAACAATGATGTTCCAAATTCTTATAACAATTTCACCAGCTTTGTTTGAAGAAATTGGCAATCACTTAATAGAACTGCTAGCTTGTGTCATTTAATAAAAGACAATTTTAACCATAGACAGTAAATGTAATTTTGGTAACGAAACACCATGGGTTTCTAAGAATTTATATAGATTGGACCAGCGTACCAACAAAGATTCGTGTGCGATACAACGAATAGATGACATTTATTCCACACATTTACGGAATCACGATATTTAAATTTGTTAGAAATAAAAAGTGATTATTTTCAGGCGGACATTGAGAACGATCCCAAGAAGCGAACTATATTTACAGTTGTCACTACAGATTCAAATATTATCCGTAGCGGTTTGTTTGTGTAATATTTCTGTAATTCATCAGATGTAAATGGAGGAATGACTGAAATACAGTTTTGTTTTTTTTTTCAGATGAGTTGATTATATTTGCAAGAAAATAGGAAGAACAAGTATTAAGGAGTGTTAACGATTGAAAGAATGCGGTTTGCAGATAACACCAAACAAATGCTATTTACTAACAATGTATATTAAAATATGTTTAACACTTCTGTATTCTGTCAATGGTACTAACGCAGATCCTGATAAATATAATCTTAAGTCATTAATTTACCAATTCTTACAACATCATAACAAGAACGGATTTGCTGAAACTTATCGGGAATTCAGAAAAGATTATTTTCAAAAATTACACGACCACTAAGGACTTTGTACCTAAGCAAGATCAGTGTTAAAAAACTTTAAAAAGCTATAAATAAAATGTTTATACATTTCAGCATCTTCAAAATTATTGTCTAACGCACAAATTTTAAGATATAAAATTCAAGGTCTACATTATGAACTATAGTGTGATGCTAGCACAATGTCTCGATGCAACATTCGTTTTAGAACATAACAATATTAAATATGTAATCGTTTTTGCGAGTCGTGCAGAAAACAAATCAGAAGAGAGTTATCCGAGAAACAAGTTAGAATTATTTCTAGCGTTGTAGTTGTAATGTTAGATAACTGAAGTAAATTGCGAAATCAAAACAAAGTTTAGGTTTTGGAATGAAACTTTTGACAATCAATACCTACTGAAGAATATAAAATTACTATCACTGAAAAACGAAAACGTGGTGTAGAAAATATTAACAAGTGAAAATCTAATATCGAACTATTTTACGAAAAGCGTTATCACATTTGTACCTCAGTCACATCATGGCGATTTAGGACACAATTTCCATCTAAATTGAAAGATTCTGGTGGACTTATATGTTAAATCGTACAGAGGATTGTCCTGAAAGAAGTAGCAGATGTTTCAGGAATACATCTCGGTATTTTTGAACCTCTTTGATGTAAGATTTACAAATAGTCAACACTGAACAATTAGGGTATATGATGTTCCAGCAAAAGATGTTGTCAAAACCGATAACATTAGCGCTCATGCTGTAGAGGAGTTTAAAATTTCTAAAAGTGTTGACGATCACAGCCTGTCAATAGTTAAAAAAGATGTAGCGATTGCAAGAGTGAGATAACTTTCAAAGAGAAAGTCAACATATAAATAAAATCGAAAATATAGACTTTGAACAAAAACGTCAGTATTACATGTACTTACAGAGGCAAGTAGGACAGTATAAAGTAACAACAGAAACAAGACGACATAGTGTTTGACCACGGATAAGACCACACCACCGCGACAAACCCACGATTACTGACTATCAGGAAAATACAGAAAACACTAGACCGCTGATAAATATGGGCAGGAGATTACTTTAGAACCTCAAATTAAAGTTTTTCAAATCAAGCGACTTAAAAATTTTTAAAACGTTTTTCTGCATGCAATTGTAAACCTATCGTAAATGAAGAAGATATCATTTCGTAAGTGGGAAAAAAAGGCAAAGAAGCGTTAGTTTAAGGCAGTTAATTTATTAGAGTTAACAAATATATTAAGTTTTCTTACTTATTATAAGGTTTTTAGTTCAGAGGTAAAGTTCTTGGTAAAACTATTAATCTCATTGGTCATTTCCTTTTTTATATATTAACATAAGAGGACAGAAGCCATACATTTTGGTCACAGCATCCTATTTGTTGCATCACAAATGAAATTTCTTCATAAATTTGATATATTGAGTCAAGGATTAGAGTCACCCTCTGGCTGTATATTGGGGTACTGAAGTATCTTTGTAATAAATGTTTACATCCTACACATCAGTTCAATTTTTCTATTGTCAACTTTCCGTTTCTTTGCAGTAATATCCCTACTTCTCCTGCGTATGGTGTATATGTTTTACAGTTAATACGGTACGGTAGAGCTTGTTCCCACTATGGGAACTTTCTGCAACGAAGCAAATTACTTACAATTAAATTGTTGACACAAGGATATTGCAAGCCTAGGCTAATCAGGGCCCTTAAAAAGTTTTATGGCCGTCATCACAATATTATTGATAAGTATGTAGTCACTGTATCCCAACTTATACTGGATATATTTGACTTACCAAAGTTCTTTGTTCCTTTAATTCTCAAAATTGACTTGCACGTGACGGGTGTAGCTAGCTAAACAGGAAGTGCTTATCCTTCCGAAGCACCCGGCCTCACTTCCTTGATGGAAGTTCACGTGTATCACCTATTTTGCCAGTTTGCAAAGTTTTTACTTTGTTTTTGGAATTGTGATATGGACAAGGACTGGTATGTTTGTTTTATTTATTACATTCCCCGAGGGTATCCATAACTCAGTAGGCAGTACTTTGTGCTGTCAGAAAATGTTCCATTTAGCAAACTTTTCAGCCCTCTAAAATTTGCAATTGATCTAAAACTAAGGTTTGTTCTCTCAAGCAAAGCATTCCTTAGCTGGATTTGGATTTATATAATTTTGGAACTTTAGATTCATTATTTTCAACTGTTTGGCCTATGGTTTTTATCTATCAAACTTTTCGGTCTTAGTGTCACTGATGAGGAATGATTTTCCGAAAGGTGCACATCTGGCACATAAAAATTTACCTGGTATTTGTTATATATTTACATGTAATGGCTAGAATAATCGTCATACCAAATTAACGGGGTTTTTGTTATTGCCGTAATTGGCTCGATAAACATTCATACTAAATCTAAATCATTTAACCTATATGATAACAAATGGTTGACCACATCACGTATAAAAACTATGAAAAATTGTACTTAGTTTTTTACAAATTCATTAAGAAATGCAGGAAATCAAAAAGGTCACGGTTGACAAGAGATAATAAAAACACCTAATATATTTTTAGAGGTAGTCATTATTTTGTTTGTTAAAATTGCTAACATATACATGTCGAGACGTTGGTTCGCTCAAAAAAAAGATTTGATTTTGGATTAATATATGTGTGTATCCAAACTTATACTGGATAATTTTGACTTTCATAGTTCTTTCATTCTCAAAATTGACATGCATGTGACGGGTGTAGCTAGCTAGACAGGAGGTGCTTACCCTTCCGCAGCACCCACACTCACTTTCTTGATGGAAGTTAACGTGTATAACCAGATTTGTCAGCTTTTAAAACTTTTACTTGTTTTGGGGATTGTGATTGTAATTTGGACAAGGACTGGTATGTTGTGTGTATTATTAACTTAAAATTAGTTGGATGTGAATAAGTTATCAGAAATACGCCATTTGGATATATCTTATTTACTTTTTATTTAATTAAATTGATGGTTGAAAAGAATAATATATACTAATTCCTCCCTATGTATTATAAAATATATTGATTTATTTTTTTACTTTTATTTATTTAAGAAAGAGCGGTCCTAGAGTGATCCTGTTCAGTAAGTAGTCTGCCTGACGTACTATTCTGGGTTGTGTTAATGTTATGCCATAAGGATGCTTTTCCAGGGCGACATTTATGTCGGGTTCTTTGGCCATGTCTGTGGAAACTGAAAGTGGCAAAAATTTTGACCTTTGCAGTGCACTGAGGGTAAATGTATGGGGAGGGTTATTTAGCGTGCAACGCCTGTCGTGAATTGAGGTATCGGTTTTCACGGTCTCCCCTCGAAGGTTTCCTGTGACTTTTATTTCTAAATGCCCAGTGCGTTGCGAAAAAACAGTCACTTCCCATTTTCAAGTCTTGGTCAGACTTCAAAACTCGACCTCCCAAATACCGATACAAAGCTATAAAAATTAAAACATAGTATCAATGAAAAAATACATAAAACAAATATAAATCCGAAGGTGCGCATATGGCACATCAAACTTTAACAGGTATTATTGTTAAGATATTTATAGAAGATAAGAAGTTACGCCTATCTAATAAGAATTTGTTCTATTACAGTAGAAGCTAATCAAACACCGCATAATGCATAATTAAAAATGAATTTTATAAAACAAAATCTAAAATAGATCTGCATGTAGTAAAATATTCAATAGTGTTATTTTTTTAGAATAACTATAAAAATATCTGAAAACATATAAATTTATTAGTTCCTGTACTTTAAAAAAAATATTATCTTCATGCACTTGTGAAAGTTTATGGTTCGTTCCTTGACTTGTACATATTTTATGCCTGCTAAAAGCAATAAAATAGCCCTTTTAGGTTGGCCTATCTAATTGCTAAATCATTTTTTGTAACTAACTAGGATAAAATTTTTTGTAGTTACAGTTGTAGATGTTTGGTGATTTTTCGAGAAGAACAGCAGTGTCTTTTCTACCCAAAATAGAAGATAATTTTTTTCTGTATTTTAAAACGTCATGTCTTTACTTCAATCTTAACAAATAGGGATAATTATTGCTACAATTATTTTGCTTACGAATCATTCGGGGATTTTCTTACTCAGCGATCTATAACAATAATTAAACCTGGTTTAAATTGATTGAATTCATAGAAGTCTAGTTCGGCACGAAAATATGATTACATATCGAAAAGGCTAATAACGTTAAACCACGTACAACCAGGCTTTCGTACAAATAACGCTATGGCTGATTTATTAGATTCTATATATAAACATACTGTTACCAAGTAATTATATTGGGTACTTGTTTCCGCCACAACCCTTGATGGAATTTTGACCGATTTGTAAAGCACAATTTATCCTCTTTGTACCAAACAAATTAATTCGAGATTTCGGTTAAATGCGCAAGCACTTCACCGAATTCATAAAATCACGATGAACGCCAATACTTAAAAGTCTTCAAACAACGAGAATCAAATTAATTAAACAGAATTTTTCAATTCTTCATTAAATAATGGCATGTAAGTACACCAATGCCGAGTGCGTTTAAACCAGGTTTTTCGTGACTCTCTTCCATAGTTTTATTGTTAATGCTTTTACAATACAATAGGAGATACTAAATAAATTTAAACCCCCAGTGCTTGTACTTGTAGTACAAAACCTTTCAAAACTTATGAGCTAACACAACCAATACTTGTATTGTAGTACAAAAACTGTGAGAACTTACGAGCTATGACGACCAGTGCTTGTATTGTGGTACAAAAACTGCTACATCTTACGAGATAAGCGACCAGTGTTTGTATTGAAGTACACAAACTATCACAACTTACGAGATAAAACAATCAGTCCTTGTATTGTAGTGCAAAACCTTTCAGAACGTACGAGCTAAAACGATCAGAGAAAAAACGATAAATGCTTGTACTGCAGTACATAAACTATCAAACTTTGCGAATTAAATCGACAAGTGCTTGTACTTTGCTGAAAAAGCCATCACAACTGTATTAAAATATTGATGTTAAATAATATAAAACACAAAAATACCAATCCAAGTAATAACATCCCAACAGCATTATGAAAATTAAACAGGATATTTAGTTAAACATGCGAATAAACACCATAGTTAAACATGCGAATCAACACCATGGAAATGAGGCCCGTTATCCGGAAGGGTAAGTACATCCTGTCTAGCTAGCTACATCCCTCAACTACGAGTTCATTTTTGAGAACGAAAGAGGATGAAAATAAGGTAGGTCAAATACATCCTAGAGAAGTTTGGATATTTCGACGTCATACTTATTAACAATATTGTGATGATGGCCGTAAAAACTTTTTGAGGGTATAAGGATTGCAATATCTCTGAGTCAACAACCACTACGGTAGATCAGTTGGTCGAGTATTCGCCCCGTAAGTGGAAGGTCGTGGGTTCGAACCCCGGCCGGGTCTGACCAAAGACTTGAAAGTTGGTAGTGACTGTTCTTTCGCCAAGCACTCGGCATTACGTAATGAAAGTCACGTTTCTTTTGGATGGGAACTTAAACTAAACGAGGTCCCGTGTCATGGCAGGCATGGCACGATAAAGAATCCTGCTGTATAATGCCATCAGCGCAACGCACAGGCAAAATTTCTGCAGTTTCGCCAATAGCTGGCGACGTCTTCATATAAGTGAAATATTCTTGACTGGGGCGTTAAACACCATTACTCAACTCAACCTCTGAGTCAATGATTTATTTGTAAGTTATTTGCTGTGATGTTAAATTTTCATCACTAGGAAACAGGCCCTACCATGCAGTATTAACTGTGAAACAAAAACCATACGCAGAAAAGCAGAACTGTTTCTACATGAAAAAAGAATTTAAAACAACATAAAATTTAATATTTCTTTGGTGTCATGATTGAGATATAAATACAAATATTAAGCAGAACAATGAATAATCAATTGTATGCTTTATTTCAAGCTCACTAGGTGGATGACGTTTACATATTTTTCAACTTTGGGATTATTAAGAGACAGAACGTCATCTTTACACCGGTGTGGAGTTGAATGATTTGGCAACAGTCTTCTTTCCGGATTTAACCCGGTTCCGCATAATTCTCTTACATAAAAATAAAAAAAGAAATCAGCTAGCAATGATGCATAATTTGTGTTCATTGGTAAACAGATTGCTTGTTGGTAAATTATATTGTCAGTATTTGATTATAAAGCACAGTCGTACTGATGTGCTAGTGCTAATCAGGTCACACTAAATTGTGCAAGCCAATGCCAAAGAATTACGATCGTGTCTGCCCTGGACTACCGAACACTTTATGTGTTCAAGATCTTTATCTGTTAGGTCGCCAAAATCAGAATTACATTTTGCATACTTAACATACATTGCCTCCCTTTTTCAGCAACTTATAACAAACCTACATTGCATTAACAAAAATGTTTGCACTAACGTTACCATGGTTACATATTGCAATAGCAATGTAAAACATCAGTGATGTCAAACCATATACATAAACTGATAAAGGCATAAAAATATTAAATTTTAAATATATTGTATGAGGAAATGAGTATAGTTAACATTACTTATATATAAACGTCAGCACTTTTCAAGAGATCCCCAAAAAGACCAAGGAATCGACAAATATTTTCTACCTAGTGATCAGATCAAGTGGCGAATTGCACTGAATTACCTTAGTTGAAAATTGGCCTTCGAGATTATTCGAAAAAGAATAATATTAGAATGCAGGAATTTTTAAATGCTGTTCGGGACTGTCTAAAAAACTCCTTTCTGTTCACTTTTTCATTTACTCTCACGCATCTTGTCAAAAGTTATACTTTGTTCACACACAAACACACATTTCCTTTTCTTTCAGTTAGATCACATATTCTACTACTCTCTGTGGGGTGATTGGCGAATTTCCAAAGAGAACACCCACGCTTAGGTTTTATAAAAATCTACTTACGAGGTAAAATAAAAAAAGAATACTTTCCACATACATCTTACTGTATTTAATAATTCAACAAATTAATCTCTTAAGCTTAAATTACGACTGTTAGAGCCGCCATCTTGACATCCTCTAAGAAGATAATTGTCTCCAGTGTGTTATAGTAATCGGGTTTATGTCATTGGCGGTGCATTATCTGCTCGCAAGAAAGTTACTACTAAACATTTTACACTGATTTAAAACCGTATAAAATACATTCACTATTACTTGATGCTCTAACGACACGATCGCAGTGATTTCACGCACATCAAGTATTTTATTTTACATTATCTATAAACTTGAAACATATCACGGGTGATAACTTATAATACAAAGATAGTTGTTAAATTATTATCTTTTTTTACAGAAAAATTCAGTAGATTTTAATTGCATACTTTTCTAATAATCCTTACAACTTGTTCAAAAATGTTTTGACTGGTTATTTTATTATTATTATTTTTTTTTATTTATTTATTTATTTTTTTTTTTTTTTTTGAGGGATTTGTTCTTCATTCACCATCATAGTACTGACTGTTATATGACTGTTATATGCTACTTATTTATTCTACAAAAGTTACGCGTGATTTGTGTAAAGTACATAGTCTTTATTTAGGTTATTTCTCAATAGACTGAACAGAAATTAAAGGCAATGATAAGATAAGATTTTAAATCAATATCGTCATCAAATCAAATTGTATTTTTTGTTTGTTTAAGGATAAGGTACATATCATGTAAAATCATGCTTCACGAAAATTGTACACTGGTTTTCTTCAATATAACTCCATTCATGCAATATAACAATGCCTTACTCCATTCATGACGATTACAATATAACAATGCCTTCCTCCATTCATGACGATTGCAATATAACAATGTCTTACTCCATTCATGACGATTGCAATATTACAATGCCTTACTCCATTCATGACGATTGCAATATTACAATGCCTTACTCCATTCATGACTTTCGTTTCTAAATTAAAGTTTTTTGGGTTTAAAATCTAAGCAAGAGTTTGAACCACGACCTTTCACATAGATAGCGAGCATTCCACCAAACCGTAGTTGAGAAAGAAAAAAGAAAATTTACACTTGTGTAATAGGTCGATAATTTTGATCATTCTAACCAATTAACAATTCTTAACAATAAAAATTACTTTTATTTGTATTTTGACTTACTTACTTATTATCATTGTGTCTTTACAGGAGATACAAAGTCAGATACCACACCAGACAATATAAATGATCTTGGATTTCTTACCGATAGTTCAGTAACGGTTTATTTTAATTTGAGGTTTCTTGGACAGCCAGGAAAACAATGATTTGTGACGGTAAATTCCACACAAAATTCTTATTGCGTGAGAACGAAGTACTATTGCATTTTTTTTTTTTTTTTTTTTGTTTTTTTTTTTTTTTTTTTTTTTTTTTTTTTTTTTTTTTTTTTTTTGTAAAGAAAAGAAATACTTTTGCATGTGAACAAAATACTTTTGCCTTTGGACAAATTGTCATTGCGCGTGAAAGTATATTCATTTCTATGTCCGTTTCCGGGCTTCGTATATATATATATATATATATATATATATATATATATATATATATATATATATATATATATATATATATATATATTCACGACAGATTGACATTCTGAGTTTTTAATAGTTTACGCCCCACATTCTATAAAGACGACAAACCTTTTCAACAGTTTTATGTCACAAGATGTAACAATGCATGATTACCATCCAGGAGGACCAACCTTACGACACAAAACCTAGATGTTTGAAGTCACGATCTATTATAAGATTTTTTCTTCATAGCATTGTATCAGAACTTCAAATATAAACTTAACACCACAACATATCAAAAACGAAAACAATTCATTTTGTTGATAGGATAATAGATTACTACCCTGCGGTATTTCCGAATCGTAGGGTAAGTTTTATGCTATATAACAGGAAATGCATCACAAAGAATTTCCGGTTCTAAGATAAAAGCAGGAAATTTAAATCAAACACGATGACTTCCAGGAAAATGTTTTCCGAAACATTAGAAACTTGAAGTTAAGTATCATATTAAAGATTCGGCGTATCTGACATAAAAATAATTTCTAGTCGGCTAATATAAATGGCGTGTTTCATGATGTCTAATTAAGTTAGATGCTAATCTTAAAACAAAGCACTTGTTCAAAATCTAATAAGAGCTTTCACTTCCGGACAAACATAGAAATGAAGTCGATTAGATATTAACATGACTTCCGCTTTTTACATCGTGTTAATTTTCCACACACAATACGTATCCGACCGACTGTAATGAGCTACTGCGATTCCTGATGAACTTGGTGACCACAATTTTAGTAAATATCGTAAGTAAAGAAATAAAGTTACACGAATATACTAAAAGCACCTTCTTTTCACAAGACTGTGTTAAACATTCTTAGGTTCGTGTTTTACAATCCTTATTTTGTGTTACGTGCCTCGTTACTTTGTGTATAACAATGATTAAATCGTATCGTATATTGTGCTGTCAGAAAATATACCATTTAGCAAAATTTCTAAAAATTTCAAAATTTTCTAAAATTTATTTAAAACTAAGGTTTGTTTCCTCATGCAAAGCATTCCTTGGCTGAATTCGGATTCAAATAATTTTGGAACTTTAGATTTATCAACTGTTTCGCATATGTTTTTATCAATCAAACTTTACGGCCCATAGTTTCACTGATGAGGAATGATTATCCGAAATGTATTACATGTATATGTTTTACTAACATATTGTTGGACAATTCGGGTTTACGCCTAAAACTTCGTGTTAGACAATAAGTAACTCTGTGTTTTAATGCCTATAATATTAGTTGTTGGAAAAAAAGCTCCCAACTTTGTTTTGACACCGCTAAATGTGTGTGATAATTATACAATTGAAAAAATAGGAAAGGCTGAAAAACCTCATATAAGAAAACAGAAGGCTAAACAAATCCTGATGCAAGTAATCATATTAACAACTTACATTGGAAAAAAATGTTAAAAATTTTAATTGAGATAATTATTGTACAAACAACAATACCGATTGTATTTAGGTCATAACGAGATAAGACCACCAACCCTTCCATTTCTCATAATGATATAGCATTGATGTTTCTGGTTTGTTTTGACATTGGGTGGGTGAAAAAAATCTGTCAGTTGCAGAATTTTGAATTGTCACTAAAAGAAATATTTTAAATTCCGCGTTACGATCAACATAACGGCAACACTAATAACAACACACAAACACATACACATTATATATATATATATATATATATATATATATATATCGTTTAATAATAATGCACTTTGCTTATAGCACACTAGTAAAAAATTGAAAAGGTATGTCGTATTTCCATGAATGACCAGCTCTTATAAAGTTACAACCCTAAACTTTGTTTAAAGTGTAATTCGTCTGGATACCACATTCCTGAAATATCGATTTATCCCGCATATATATAATGCTTTGGGATAAATCAAGTTAACCAAGCATAAAAGGAATAATTTAGATAATAAACACATCCTTTTTTGGTTATTATTTTTCTTTATGGGTCGCTTCTTGTTCTCTCTTCTCAACATTGTTTTTGCCATTTGTTTGTTTTTGAAATTTTAATCAATTTAACAGTTTTAAAAATAGATTTTTTTAAAAATATGTTTTCTAAAGATTTCTAAATATTTTATCAATAAATAACTGAAACGACGATGTGTTATGGTTTTGTTGTAATATAAACAAAACTAAATTTTAGACGGGATCCTAAACATTATTGTTTGACCTGAATGTTCGTGCTTTAGATGTTGTAACACTTGGCAAAAAATGTTAAGGCCTACATAGAAAGAAGTATTTGGATATAGAATATAATACTGAAACTGTAAAACAAGAAATCAAGTGTGCAAAACAGTACCATACAAAATGCACAGAATACAAATTATCTCAGAAACTTAAATAATGATGTTTGCGATTTATGAAATGGTATTTTCAAAGAAAAAGAATATTTCTGATACCTTAGACTATTGCAAATTGCTACAATCACTACAAAGACTTGAAAAATAAGTAACTGAACGATTAACTTAAACGAAGAAAAATAAAACACAAACATAACGATTGACCTAATTTAAATATATATTTTGCCTTATATATTTAATGTAGTAAGTGGTAAATCTTTAAATTGTCGTAAGGGGCATTTAATCTCTGAATTGTCGTAAGGGGCATTTAATCTCTGAGTTCTCGTAAGGGCGTTAGATAAATTACCATCCTTGTTATCATGGATTTAAAAATAAAGAAAATTAATATTGAATCTGTGGTGGTTAATGTTGCTTACTTGTTTATTAAGACAGTATTTAGTATATCCGTAGAGCTGAGAGTTACTGCTTTGGCAGATCAAACATAATAAAGATGAACGGAACAAACAATTTTGTTACATCTGCATTGATTCATTAATTTAGCCTCGCTCATTCATGTAGCTAAAATGAAAGATAAATTACGGATCGTAACAAGAAGAAGCAGCAATAGAACTGAAACTTTGAATTGAAATTTAATATATTTCATGTTGTGTTTTTTTTTACCTAAAGGAATTAAAATAAAAGCCACTAAAACGGCATGTCACCTTGAGTTTAAAATAACAGTATGTTACATTAAATGATTTCAATTTAGATTATTTATCTGTCAAAGAAAGGTTTCAAATATGTAAATTAAGATATCGCTTTTCAAAAAACATTTTCAAATCATGATATAAAACAAAGCACAGTAAAAAGTTTTAAAAAATTATTACTTGCTTTTATTTATTTATTTTCATTTTTAACATATTTTCATTTTCATTTTTTTTGTAATTTGTGGTATTTATCAAACTCCAGGTGAAGAAAAATTGCCATGCAAAGCGGCCTTAAACATATTTGAAAAGAATCACAAAAGACATAAATAAAATCTGAAGTTTCTCCTGTTAGTTATAAAAAGAAAGCAAATCAAGAATCATATTTTGAAAGGATGTCCAGAGAAATAGAGGAGATTATTTTTTTTCACTTACTTTTCTACCATTAAGCCTGATTATAAAGGCTAGGGGGCAATCACTTACTGTAAAATACACTCATATTTGTATTTATATAATTTTGGAACTTTAGATTCAATAATTTTAAACTGTTTGGCTTATGTTTTTTTTCTATCAACATTTTCGGCCTTAGTGTCACTGATGAGGAATAAATTTCCGAAATGTGTACATCTGGCACATCAAAATTTAACTGGTCTATGTGTTATTTATATATTATGTACCATGAGAATTTTTAAGGAACCTAGTAAATGAACAGTTTTATAATACCTGTGATAGTAAGCTATTGTGTTCAAATAACGTTATTCTTCAAGTTAATCAAGTTTAAATTTAGAAAACTCTATCCTTATGATCAAAGGTGGTATCAAGGTATAGTGTATGTATTTAACAAAAATACCTGTATAATTTTGATGTTTGTAATAAATTAACATGAGGGAGATTGGCCGCTCGTAATGTTGTTTAATGTCGCATCAGAAATTTTCAGCTTTACGACCCGATATCAAGTTTATTAGTCGAACATAAAAACTGTGAGTGTGTATTACTATCTGCCTCGCGCTGACGTGACCTTAGGGCAAATTCGCAAAGGTCACATCACGAGTATTTTAGTTCTTTTGGTAAGCTGCAGCAAAAGAATGTAGAAGGGCTCTAGATTGAATTCGCCATCAGAGTTTTATGCTCGTGCTACAACTGTTATAACGTTTTGTGAATAGCATGATCTGTGCAATAAATGTCATAAAATCTTTATATTAAGTGTGCGAAATATCTTAAAACTGGTATTTTTAAACAATACAAACTTCTATTGAATAACTTTAAAATATCGCAAATTATTGCAGTGACTAAAAACCAATTAAATACAAAAAAAATTAATAAAAAAATGACGTTAAACATAACTAAAAATATTTGATATCTTTAAAATAGTTAATGGAGAAAATGATTCATCTTTAATTGGACATTAAAAAAATTATCCTCGTAACCTGGGGTTTCAAAAATAATAATAATAAAGAATAATTTATTTTAAATATGTATCCTGTTGAGATTAAATGAATGATATTGATAATTTGGTACTTAAGATAATATTAAGTGAATCCTTAACAGATCAGGACTGCTGCTTTAGCAGTTTAAACACAATTAAGATGAACCGAACTAAACTGTTTTGTAACATCACGATAGACAGATGTATTGATTCCATTAATTTAGCATCGTGTAACTAAACTGTTGTATCCTTAAATGTAAAATTATTACCCATCGTGGTGTGTATAATAGGTATATTGCATGAAGCAACGATTTTACAGATAAACACAATATATTTTAACAACAGACAGCAATTAATAAAAGAAATTAAACCTTGAATTAAACTTCGTAAATACCATGGTGTGTCTTATTTACCTAAACAAATTAAATAGGAGCCGCTTGCTATTAAACGGGATGTCGTTTAACCTTGAATTCAATTTAAACGCAAACATAACGGTCCAAGTCCACATCAAAATCCAGAAATCAAATTTAAAACTTTGAAAACTAGCTAATTAATATGCAATTTGTAACTTAAAACGTTCAATGCATATAATATAGATTATTTATTTATCTTTTAAAAAACATATATATGTTTTAATACAGAGAATATAAAGGATAATATAAAAAACAAAATACATTTTCTAGGACAAAACTGACTTGTAACCAAATACAATGCAAAGTGGCTTTTAAAAAATTTAAGACGACAGAGACCAATTTGTAAAAAAAGAAACATAAAAAGTATAAAAAAATTCAAACCACATGGCAATCCCATTCTGTTTAAAATACAAGTTAAACAAAACGGTATATCGTCATAAGTGACCTTATGAATTTTTTCCCTTTGGTAATTTATCATTAACTTTTATGTCTAACATTAATAGTGTCGTTTCGTTTGAAGTTAACAGAAAGAGAAACATCGCTAAGGCATAAATCACCGGAAACATTACTATGACGTTTGAACGATAGCATTAGACTTACCGGATGTATCGTAGCATGAATCGTCATCCCTGGCTTTATTCATGGTTTTTTTCCTTTTAATTAGTCATTGAAATTAGAGTAAGAAAGGTCAATCATAATCTTTTTCTACAAAGACTTTTTTATTTTCTTGTTATTTTGATTTTTTTACAATAAGTCCAAAACAGAAAAACAAGTTCTTGACAACGGTAAGCGTTTTACCAAACTGAAACAGTCAGAAACGCCAATTTCCAAACAAAAAGACAATGACGTGACAAATGCAAATGCAATTAAATTCATGAAACAATACCAAAAAATGATAGAAACAGCTTGCCAACACAAGTCATTGAAGAAATTTTCCGGATTTTAACTACACCATGCATATACAAATCTTGTTATCTGCGAAATTAAATATAGATTTAAGACGGTATAAATCTGATTACAGAAATGCTGAATTGTATAAATATTAAAATATTATTTTACTCTTATCTCATCTAAAGTGGTATGATACTTAAGGTTGCCATGGTTTCTAACTGTCATTAATATATAAAATGAATTCCGAGGGTATCCATAACTCAGTAGGCAGTACAATTTAGCAAAATTTTCAGCCCTCTAAAATTTAAAATTCATTTAAAACTAAGGTTTGTTCCCTCATGCAAAGCATTACTTAGCTGGATTTGGATTTATATAATTTTAGAACATTAGATTCATTATTTTCAACTGTTTGGCTTATGTTTTTTATGTATCAAACTTTTCGGTCTTAGTGTCACTGATGAGGAATAATTTTCCTGAAATGTGCACATCTGGCACATCAAAATGTAAATGGTGTTTGTATTATATATTTACATATTTCTGTTTTGAGCGACATAAATTACAATTCATTATTTTGCTTGTTTGAAGCAATCGTGATTTGTTTGTCGTTGTACGGCTTGGGTTGATAAAATTTTCTTTTTTTTAAAACAAGTGAACCAATGCAAACGAAACTTGACAGTTACATATTCGTTCGTTTATCTCAAGATTTGCAAAGTATGTTGGACTTAACCGTCGTATACTGTCACAGTGACCTTAAATTTTTAAACATCTTCTTGTCATTAACCAAAGAACCAAGAAGACTGAAACGTAAAATAAAGCATCAGTCCCTATCAAGTTTTCGAAGCTGATAAGCCTTGTATACTTAGATAGTTAAAGCGTTAAACATGCCTTTATCGCGAGTCATAAAGACTATGAGTCATAAACTAACAGTTCCAGAAGCGATATAAAGTTTACAAAATCTGTGGATCTCTATATTCGTTTAAGGTCACACTGATCTTAAATTTAGTAACATACTAAAATATGTTAATTATTCAGATAAATATAAACATGTTTCAATAAGGTATTGATATAATGGTCATTTCGATATTTTGAAAACTAGAATCTTTTTGTATAGGCATGTAATAAGAATATTGTAGGTATTGATAAAAGGTAACATCAAGGTAACATGTTAATCAATGTAAAATGGTTAATTAACTCTAAAATTTTAAATATTTTGTAAAGACATGTATATTGTAAAATTAAGGAGTTGTCAATATTTGATATATTGTCTTGGACATTGGATCAAAGGTAAGTGATCGGTACTAGAATGAATGTGTATCTCTTTAAACTATAATTTCTCAGAATTATCATAGTTTTTTAAAAACTAAATATGTTTAAATGCACTTGAAATATATTCCTTGCCATAATGTGTTTTAAGGCCTATTTTGCGTTTTGATTTGTTTTTAGCTCACCCGACCGAAAGGTGTTGATATGATGATCATTTTGATATATGGTTTAAGGTCATACGTTCAAAGGTCAATGTCATAGCTGCATAAGAAGACTGAAATTGTAAATTATCTTGAAAACTATTAACTTTTTGTATTGGCATTTATATAAGAATATTGTAGGTATTGATCTGACGATCATTTTTATATATGGTTCAAGGTCATACATTCATAGGTCAAGGTCAACTGCATAAGAATTCTGAAATTGTGTAATATCTTAAAAATTATTAACTCTTTGTACACGCATGTATAATGGAATATTGTAGGTATTGATATTACAAACATTTTAATTTATGGTTCGTTCAAGGTCATATGTTTAAAGGTAATGGCTGCATAAGTGTACTGAAATGGTTAATGGTCTGGAAATTATTCATTTTACTGTAGTTAATACATACATAATTATTAGCTATTTATAAATGAAATATGACTAGATTTCTGATTAAATATTGTGGCATTTCTAAACATGAGGAATTTTGTAATGTTTTATAAATAAGTTCTTTGCAAATATATAACACAAATACCTGTTAAGTTTTGTTGTGCCACTATGTGCACATTTTGGAAAATCATTTTTACTAGTGACACTAGTGTCCGAACACTTTGAAAGATAAAAAAACATAAGCCAAACAGTTGAAAATTAAAGAATCTCCAAATTTATATGAATCGCAATCAAGCTAATGAATGCTTTGCAAACGATTTTGGACATATCCTAGGGGGAGCATTAACGCCCATGGACCTCTTGTTTGCCTTCCTACTGTTGAACTTTTTTTGTCAGATTTAATTTTACATTTTTAAGTCCCACCCAACACAACCAACGATGAGATATTCCACCCAGATCATAACTGATCCACCATCAAACCTATCCACCTCGCTAACGCATGCGTCGGCAAAACTGTTTCCTTTGACGTCGACTATCCGGGCGAAAAAGGGTGAATCGGAACTAGTCTGTAAAAAGACCTTCTCCCTTGCCTCAATGGAAATATTGTTGGAGCATGTGCCGACAACCAAGCCATTCGACGCGCGCGCGACGCAGAGTGAGAGACAGACCAACGCATGGACGTCTGCATTGGAGACCTGCCTCACTTAATCGGTTCCTTACAGTTTTGGAGTGAATATGACGGTTATGATTGCCTGTTGTATTGTTAGCACTGGCAGTATCGTACCGATTACGCAGGTGGGCAAAACTTATAGCCCTGTCTTTACGTCATGTCGTTACACGCGAGCGCCATGTTAGAGCCTTCCAGTTTCTCTAAGACGACGAACAAGTCGCTCTATGGTAGAAACATTTACACAAAACTGCATAGCAACCTACCGTTGATTTCAACCTAGCATTAGTAATGCAATGGCCTGACTCTCTGAACTTCCGTAAGCCGTGCAATTACCATAGGAAATTAAAACAGAGTTTTTAATTACTGAAAAAAGTGTGTACATATTCTTTGCAGTGATACCCCCTGTTTCCCTGCGTATGGTATATATGTTTTAAAGCTAATACGATACGGTACAGCTTGTTCCAACTAACGGGACTTTCTACAACATAGCAAACGGCTTACATTAATTTGTGGACTGATATTGCAAGCCTAGGCTAATCAAGGCCCTTAAAAGATTTATGGCCGTCATCAAAATATTAATGATAAGTATGAATTCACTGTAACCAGACTTATACTGGATATATTTGACTAACCATATCCCCATGTTTGTTTCATACTTAAATTTGCCTTGCATGTGACCGGGAAGTTAGCTAGACAGGATGTGCTTACTTTTCCGGAGCAACCCGAAAGTTCCCATATATAACTAAATTGGCCAGTTTTGAAAGTTTTAACTTTGAAAGCTGGCAATGTTATACACGTGAACTTCTATCAAGGAAGAGAGGCCGGGTGATCCGGAAGGGCAAGCACCTCCTTTCTAGCTAGCTACACCCGTCACGTGCAAGTCAATTTTGAAAAGGAAAGGAACAAAGAACTATAGTAAGTCAAATATATCCAGTATAAGCTTGGATACAGTGACTACATACTTATGAACAATATTGTGATGACGGCCATAAAACTTTTTAAGGGCCTTGATTAGCCTAGGCTTACAATATTCTTGCGTCAACAATTTAATTGTAAGCAGATTGCTTCGTTGTAGAAAGTCCCCGTAATGGGTACAAGCTCTACCATAACGTTTTAACTGTGAAATATATACACCATACACAGGAGAAGCAGGGATATTACTGCAAAGAAACGGAAAGTTGACAATAGAAAAATTGAAGTCATCACGTTTGTCGTATAGCTTCAGATGTAACCTTTCGTGAGTGTCATAATTGAGGTATAAGTCCAAATGTGAAGCAGAACATTGAGAATCAGCCGTGTCTTTTATTTCAAGCCCACTTGGATAGATGGCATTCACATATCCTTCAAACTTTGGATTATTTAGAGATAGAACGTCATCTATATATCTTTATGTGTAGTTGAATGATTTAGCGTCAGTCGTTTCTCCAGATTTGACAAAATTCTGTAAAAATTCTGATTCATATAAATAAAGAAACAAATCAGCAAGCAAAGGTGACTAAGGGGTGGTGCTTGGTAGGGCTTTGTCATTACTTTTAAACTATAGAGATCCCCACCCCTAAACTATAGATTTTCTGGTTCCTAATGATAAAATGAAAAGAATGATACTAATGAAAGACACCTAGGGTCGCTTTCCACAGTGGGGTAGGAATGGGTGGTGCTAAGTAAATTTTACACAATTGAGATCCCCAACCCTAATTTATGTATTTTCTGGCTCCTTATGAAAATTTCAATAGAGTGATGTTGATCAAGGGCACCTAAGGTCATTTCCCACTGTTGGTGGTTCTGGTGGTGCATTGTACACGTATAGCTTTTAAATAGTTTATATCCATTCCCATATATCTGCACATTGTCTGTTTTTGGACTTTCGAAAAGAGTGATAAAAACCTCCAGGAAATCAATTTCAAGAGAGGTTAGGGGTGGGAAGCCAGAATACTTAACACCGACCCTAAGTCAAGAAACACTATCTAAAGGCATACTTGATTTCAATTCTTAAGGCAAGTTTACAGGATTAAATTCCTATTCAAAGAATTGACAAATTCAATTATAGCATTATTAAACGTTTTGATAAGTGTAATTGCTTTAATCTCGTTGTCAATTATCCATTTATACGTAGGTTATGGCTGCTTCACAGTCATGACACAGGTCAATAAAATTTGTTGGTTATACGCCGCACAGTTTGTGAAACAGGTTTGCTATCAATCAAAGTTGAAAACTAGTCCAATCAAAATACATCAGCTAATTGTAATTGCCAAATTTATGGAAAGGGCCTATGTCAGAAGATAGAACGCACGATTTTGATCTATTGAACTTGTAAAATTCACTATCTAAAGGCATACTTGATTTCAATTCTTAAGGCAAGTTTACAGGATTAAATTCCTATTCAAAGAATTGACAACAAATTCAGTTATAGCATTATTAAACGTTTTGATAAGTGTAATTGCTTTAATCTCGTTGTCAATTATCCATTTATACGTAGGTTATGGCTGCTTCACAGTAATGACACAGGTCAATAAAATTTGTTGGTTATACGCCGCACAGTTTGTGAAACAGGTTTGCTATCAATCAAAGTTGAAAACTAGTCCAATCAAAATACATCAGCTAATTGTAAATGCCAAATTTATGGAAAGGCCTATGTCAGAAGATAGAACGCACGATTTTGATCTATTGAACTTGTAAAATTTACCTACATTTCGAATTATAAATTTATACATCCAGATTCGGACTTCTGCGATTAATTAGTTTCTTTTAAAAAAAAACGCTGTAGCAACGGTGGGGTATGAGGGAATGAAAGTGAATAGTAAAAATGAATACGACTCGAATTATAATTGTACTATTCGATGTAAACTTAAAATTTACTTGTCTACCGCCCTCTCTCTCTTAATCAGATTTCGATTTGAGAAAATTGGTTAAAAAACCCAAACATTCTTTGGAGTTTTGGAAAAAAAAATCAATTGAAATAATAACATGTTTGCAAGTGCCTTCCTCGGGGAGTTTAATTCAAATTTAGTTCACAAGTTCTTCAGAATATATACAAACTGTATGTCTATTAAGGCAGTTTTGCCTAGAAGCAATGTCGACATTACTTATAAAATTTTCTTTAGTTATCGGTTTTTATTGTTTTTCTAAAGAAAACAGTTATGTTGAGGTTCGCTAGAGGCTTACCCTTTCTTAGTGACATAATTTATCTTTGGCTTTCATCTGGTAATTATATTATATATCTGAATGAATATACATTAAGGATTAGGTAAAAAGTTTTTTTATTAGTTTGTTGATTGTTTGATTGAAACCAAGTTCACTCATGGGATTGATTAGATGTGGCGAAATCAGTTTGACAGTCGAATTCTTATGTTGCGTCCTTCCAGTCAAGAGGTCAAACCAGTGCTGGTAAAGTTCTGATTAGAAACCAAATTATCAATACATTTGTAGCTGCTAATCAAAAAGTAATTTTGTATATTTTAGAAACTATTCAGTAACAGTTAGACGCATTCAACATTAAGCACGTTTATTGTTAATATTTGGTTTATCATTTATGTGAAAGGTTTCATTATATCTCTGTGATTTGTATTTGTATTTCATGTATTTGTCTTTTTTCAGTATTTGGAACATTTATTATCATTGCATTTTTATGAGATTTTTAGCGATTTTGTTTTCATTTATTTCAAGGATTCAGTGATATATCCGCTGTCAAAACAACATATTTGACAGCTCATTTTGTTATACTACAGTACATCTTGCAATCTCCATGTGCTCTAAACGAAAAGAACCAAAAGAAAACCCCAAATACGGTGGCGTTTGAGGCAGTGGTGTCGACAAAAACAATAAATCAGACAGAAGAAATTCAAATACCAACTTGTTTGTTTTCCTTTTTGCAATTTGTAATATAAAAACTTTAACACATTTAGTTCTTTCAAACTATGTATGTATATGTAACACAAATACCTGTTAAATTTTGATGTGCCATATGTGCACATTTATCCTATAAATAAAATCACTTTCAAGACCTGCATAATGATTTATCATATTGTCAAAAACGCAATATTTAAATTTTTAGTGCCAAAGTATTTTCACTGATTACCATTTGGTTGTAACATTTGAGAACTTTGCTGATACATGATACAACGTGTCTCTTCATATTTTCAAAAAAGTTATGCTGCTCTGCTCAAGAGAAAGAGAATTTTATCAGGACCATATATCTATATTCCATCAATTCTAGAAACAGACAATTTGGTAGGTCATAAAAGGGATAAAAGCAAATAAAAAATATAACGTGAAAATTAAACATTTTTAAAGCTAAAAACTTTGTAATTACTTTTGAATTAAAATAGTTGATATAAATGTTATTTGTTAAATAGGAAGTGTTTTATTGAAATGAACTCATTTAACTCTATGGTGCTAATATATATAACTGTGTTTAGACGAGGATAAAGCATAAAACTAAAATCTGTTTAAAATTATTATCATATGTGGAAAGAGCATTATTTACAATTTTTTTTACATGTACATAGATTAAGTTCAAGTGTTTGGAATCATATGTGACACAACTAGCTAGAATTCACTTCATTTACATGCATATTTTTATAGATTACTTAGTTTGTTGGCCAACTAACTAGAATTCACAACATGTACATGCATAGTTTTTAATAGATTACTTAGTTTGTTGGACGTTTACATCACTAAATATTGGACGTTTACATCACTAAATATTTTAACTGTGTTGTTGATGTGCTTCGTACCATTAGATCAATCTTTTGAATGGTAATGCAACTTGATTTCGCAAAAAATAAAAAACAGCCAATTAAAAAGTTTTTTTAAATATTTAATTCGGGTGAAAATGTATATGGTTATATTTGAAGAGAATAAGTATGCGGTTTATACTTAAGCAGGCTTTATAAATCTCACTAAATTGAATAAATTAATATTTTTTAAAAATATTGGTTAAATGGGGTAAGAAAGATAAGTTATCTTGTTTAATCATATAATAATCATCTTGAAATAGGTAAAAATAATATTTCAAACCACACTTTCCATTGCAAAACAACTTAGGCAGGTAAAAACTTTTTAGTTTGAATGGATGACAGATGCTTATTTGATATATATTGTGGGATAATTCTGGATCAATCCATCGATTATTTGCCTAATAATAAAACAATTTAACCGTAAAATATTTTAAGTATAGTTAAAAATTCTCATATAGTCAAAATAATTCCAATTTTGATCTTCTTCTTCATTTTCCGACTTCTCGGGTTTAACAACGATAATTTTATTGAAAGTGTCAAGGATATTCTTAATTATCAGGGTAATTAAATTCCTTTCACATCGAATAATTTTAAAATATAATGATTGTTTTCCTTTTTTCCGAATCCTCTTATTAAATTTTTTTTTTTTTTTTTTTTTTTTTTTTTTTTTTTTTTTTTTTTTTTTTTTTTTTTACAGAATCTCCATATAAAAGTGTGTGTATTTAAATTTTTTAATTCAATCTTGCACGGCATCTGAAATTTTAATTATCAAACATATTAGTTCAAAGTAGATATTATAAACAGAATCATGTTTTTAAATTCAAACTTAAAATAAATACCTTCTTATTTGACACATATTAAAGCATCATTTTCTTATTATACCTCATGTTATTTTCCTGTAATCTGATTGGATGACATCTTGTTGACAAAATCAATGTCACCCTCAAAGGAAGCTATTCACGTGCTCCAGAGTAACATTTTTAATGTTTCATATGCAGATGAAACAAATATCTGGTAGGCCAAACGCATACAATCTGCATCAATCAAACGTTTTAAACGTCATAGATTTTATACGTCAAGCGGCGTTACTACGGAGAAAAATTTACATTGAAAATAAAACAAACATACTAGTCCTTGTCCATATCACAATCCAAAAAACAAAAAAAACCTTGTAAATTGGCAAAATATGTTATTCACGTAAACATACTAGTCCTTGTCCATATCACAATCCGAAAAACAAAAAAAACCTTGTAAATTGGCAAAATATGTTATTCACGTAAACTTCCATTAAGGAAGTGAGGCGGGTGCTCCGGAAGGGTAAGCACCTCCTGTCTAACTAGCTACACTCGTCACGTGCAAGTCAGTTTTGAGAATGAAAGGAACAAAGAACTGTGGTAAGTCAAATATATCCAGTATAAGTTGGGATACATTGACTACATACTTATCAACAATATTGTGATGACGGCCATAAAACTTTTTGAAGGGCCTTGATTAGTCTAGGCTTGCAATAACCTTGTGTCAACAATTTAATTGTAAGTAATTTACTTCGTTGCAGAAAGTCCCCGTAGTGGGAATAATCTCTTTCGTACCGTATAAACTGTGAAAACATATACACCATACGCAGGAGAAGCAGGGATATTACTGCAAACACACGGAAAGTTGACAATAGAAAAATTGAAGTCATCACGTTTGTCGTATAGCTTCAGATGTAACCTTTCGTGGGTGTCGTAATTGAGGTATAAGTCCAAATATGAAGCAGAACATGGAGAATCTGTCGTGTCTTTTATTTCAAGCTCACTTGGATAGATAACATTCACATATTCTAAAAAATTGTGATTATTTAGAGATAGAACGTCATCTATATATCTGTATGTATAGTTGAATGATTTAGCGACAGTCTTTTCTCCAGATTTGACAAGGCTCTGTAAAAATTCTAATTCAAATGAATAAATAAACAAATCTGCAAGCAAAAGTGCACAGTTTGCGCCCATTGGTATACCGATTGTTTGTTGAAAAATTATATAGCCAAACATAACAAATAAGTTGTCTATCAAAAACTCTAACATTTGTTGATGTTATCTTCAGTATATTTTTGTTTGCAGTCTGTATGGTGTTTTACAAAATAAACAGAATCCCTGTTGAGCACTAGATATTCATATCTTGGTTTACCGTTTTTTGTGAAAGAACGAAAAGTGAACGATTTGTTTAAGACGATCTTTCAATTGAGCATGAGGAATAATGGTGTAGGGTAGAAAAATCAAAAGTTTTTATACTTTTTACCGAAGATAGAGTATTAGAAACAAAAAGATCAAGTAGTTCATTAGAATTTTTGAGAATCCACATTTGGTTGATGCCAGATGTAGAATATTCTTTATCTGAATAAGTCTGAAGGCCATCATTGACGACTGTCAAAATAACTGAAAACTAATATGTCGGCCAACGACACAACGGAAACTTATTTGGGTTGGTTTTATATCACGATTTATATCTGCGGAAAAAAGTAATATGTTAAGATTGCAATATGAAATCACAAACAAACCTGTCCCTCTTACTCCAGGTAATGTTTTGAACACGGCTTTTAATACGTGCTCAATCAAAAGGTGATGAAACTTGATCATGGGTTTCGCATTAGAGGGTAGATTTCAGTTTTGTCTTGTACTGAATAACTGTGTTTTCCGTTTTAGACAAATAAAAATATCATAATTTAAATCATAGGTTTAAGAGTGTATTCAACAATTTACTTACAGTAATTCAAAATTTATTGGCTTATTATCGATTATATTATTGAAAAGACTGATTTATGTATTATGATTATGTTTGACGAGTAACTTCAGTGCAGCGCTCTTTTCAGACTTGAAAAGGTAAACATTTTTAATGTTATCCTCTCAGTCATGTCATATTTATATGAAATACCTTTACAAATTTCCTTCATAACTAATTTTTTGTACTCATGTTGAAATATTTATTTTTCAGTAGAAACTGAAACAACAAGCGTTTAACAATAACAAATTAAAAAAATTAAATTAGAAAAAAAAAGACATAACACTTAGTTTATATCAAATATAGACATATTGATAATTCTGACCATATAGAGACTTAGTAGTCTTGAGCAACAAAAAATATGTACGCTTAATATTAACTTGACAGATTTGCAAAAAAATTGACAACAATCTTGTTTAGATTTAAAAAATTAATTAGTTCGTAAAGTTTGTTTTGATTGATACTAATTTATTTAATATTTTTAAAAAATCCCTATATCCATAACCAGCAGCGGTACCCGTTCAGTGGTACTTAATATCTAACAGAAACGCCAGGTAAATTTGATGTGCCATATATTCACTTTTCGAAAGTCATTCCTAAATTTTCAGTGAAACAAAGGCCCGAAGAAGTTAATAGAACTAAAAAAGTAAAAAAAAAAAAAACCCTGAAAATAATCAATCCAAAGTTCGAAAATTATTAATTACTAACAAACGTTAGTTTTAAACAATATTTAAGGCGATTGAGTATTTTGTAAAATGGTACATTTTCTGTCAGTACAAATAAATGACTACTAAGTCAAGGAAAGTTATATTTTAACGATTTATAAAATCATTTCATGAACATATGTACTTCTTTTTTGTTTACGTCAAGATAACGTACTGTTGATAACAGTTTTTGTTTTCAACATAATGAATATGTCTACTAAACAGCATGTTTATCACGAAAAATATTATTGATCTTTCACTTGTATCTGGATGATAATCGGTTGTAAATAATATATTATCAAACAATTTTAACGTGGAATATTGCTAAAATGTTCATTTGTGGGTTTGAATCATTATTATGACAGGTGTTTAATTGCTGTTATTGGTGAAATACATACGGTTCAAAAGCCGGCCTTTCGATCTGAATTAATTGGAGTTTTTTTTTTAAATCCCTGCCTTTTCGACATATAGGGATTGATGATTATGAAATTTTTCCCTTATTTAAGTATAAAAATAAATAAGGTACTCTTTTTCGTGCAATGTAATAATTGTTTAAGGTAAGCTGTAAACCAAAATACATTATTGTGTTGTAAATTCTTTTTTATTTTTGCAATAAATTAATAAATTTAAAATATGCCTTGGGAAATGCCATATCCACAACGAGTAAAAATTGCAACAAAAGAACCTTGAATTAAGCAATCTAAAACTCATTTAGACTTCTTTTAATAATCTAATGAAATAACACGACTTTGGCTATATCCATAAACACGGATAACACACTACATTAAACTATAGACACCTAAAGCTAGTTAGTATTTCATATGCAATAAATTTGCACCATGCTCATGCTCTCCATAACCCTATAGATCTAGTAGAAAAAAGTGAAGTTCCATTTCTTAAATAAGTTAAAAGTTCTTGCTGAGTAACTCAATATATGTAATTTTGAATTAAAATTTTGAAAACATGACATTGGTTTTATGCTATTATTTACTCTAGCGCGTTTAAATGTCCTTAGCCGTGTCCATCATCAGCGCTCATTAAATACTTTTATAAGCAGTAATATTGGAATGTATTATGAATAAATGTCTAATAAACTTATTATCAATAAAAACGAGGGATAAAGATTATAACAAATCATGATTACTGAACGGTTATTTTTTTTCGGAATTTAAGAATGATAAGAAAAGAATAAAAAAAATGCTAATTTATTTTAGTCGAAGAACTAAAATTTTCCGTACTAAATACCTTCTATCACCCGTGACTTTAGTTATAGGGTTAAAGTTATACAACGTATTTCACCTCAACATATTAACTTTAATTTGAATTGACGCTAGTACGTGTCTATATAGAATCATTGCATTTTAATTAACATTCCTTAATCAAATTTATTTTATTAAATTTATCAATTATTCATTTTATAATAGGCCTAGTGGGTCGAAATTTTATGTATCGGAACATATAGGTCCGTCCAGAAAATTTTGTATCCCCCTGAAACAAACAGGAATTCCACGGAATTAAATATCTCTCCTGGTTAGTTTTTTTACTTTAACATAAACTTTCACATTTTGACACGCCGCCGCCTACACCGGAAGAGTCACACCTAGGCAATGCCAGGCTCGACAAAAACAAACTTCAATTTTTAGACACATTTTATTTTAGTATAAAAGCAATGGCTTAAACCATTATACCACCTTCACAATACATTAGTATTTTGTATTGCCACCCCTTGATTAATACAAATCAGCGATTTTCCTTGTCAAACTTCTATAAAGACTCCTTGGGTAAGATCTATCAATATTGTACCAATAAAACCTAACAGACTTCCACAGTTCGACAGTAAATGTTGGTACACCTCGGGCTACTCTTTCATCAATGTTGTCTCAAACGTTTTCAATCTGCGACATATCTGAAGAACTCGGAGGCCAATTAGGAACGTTAACTTCTTTGATTTTAAAGAATGTCAGGTCGTTCTGGACTAATGGCAAGGCGCGTTGTCCTACTGAAAAATCTATTCGTTATAAGGAAATACAAAACATTTTCAAAGCACACCTACCTCCTTTATTAAAGTCGACTGGTTTATATCGCTATTTAAAGTTACAGCCACTCTTTGTATTTGTTTCTTTAGCCTCGTAGTCTTTTTGTTTTGGATTCTTTTTTAGAACTTTCCTCACCACGGCTAACTCAACAGCGCAGACGCATTAATGTTCTCACAGCTTTCATTTATATAAGTGTTTTATTATTTTATGTTTTTAAAAATAATCAGATCATGTAGCAATACACAAAAAGTTAACTGGATATTTCTTCAAATTTATTTGAAAATTGCTTTTTCAATTAATTATTTATATTATAATAATTTTATGGTTAAGCATGAGATAACTAAAAGCAAAAATTACATTACATATTCGTATCGTATACTATTTTTTTTAGATTAAAACAATGTTATATTTTAAAACCCATTCCCCCCCCACCCCGAAAAAAAAAATATGGGGGTGCAAAACTTTCCGGACGGACCTGTATAGCTGTTAGATAATTGTATACTGAACACAAAAGAGTGGAGTGCAGTTATGTTGTTTTACGCCACAGTGCTTTTACTTATTTCGAAGCGATCAGTTCTGAAATGGTGGAGGAAACCGGACTGCCCGGAGAAAACCATCGACCTTCGGCAAGCGAACTGACAAACTTTCTCACACTAGGATCTGTCCCGAGTGGGATTCGAACCCAGGCGGTGAGAGGCACTGTGATCCGTAAGCGTGCGCTTTAAACCACACGGCCACCGAGGCCCTGAACACAAAAGAGGATGGATGTATCTTGCTCGCAACAATACGGGCTACTAAGCGTTTATATTGCTACTAAGATAACTAGTAAAGGCTTTTTGCGAAGATCGAGAATCTACCCTTTATCACATAAAATCGACAAGGATCAATCACAGTGATAAGACGTCTCTAGTTTGACATTAAATGCCTTAATCAATCGGCATTATGCTAAATGCATCGAATCTTTACTGGTATCAATACTTGAATCTTTAATCTTTGTAATAATCTTTCCATGAGCGAATTTTGAATTTTTAAAGATATTCCATTTAAAATAAGGCAACTGACGACAAAATTTATTTTTCGGGGGATCTAGAGAGCTATATTAAATATTTAATAATTGTTTCAACATTTGTCAAATGGAACAAAATTCTACTTCAGATTTACAAAACTTAAACTCTATTAAACCAGATATCATTTAATTTTTCAATCGATATTTTATACAATCCTGTCAAAATGTGAAATATATCCTTTTTTTTTTTTTATAAATTTAGATTAAAATGAAAACGATATCTGTACTTTCTATATAATAATTATAGTTATTATAAATCCACTTTTCATCGTCTCAATTTTAAATGGTAAGTAAAGCATTTCAGTAACATTTGTATTTAAATTATATATTTTATCTTACAATTAAAACGTATTTTTATTAAATTTCAATTTTTCTGATTCGTATCAGGGTGCCTGATATTTTCCGTATCATCCATGTGCGCGATACAATAATGGCGCGATTAATCACGCACATGTCAGTTGGAACTACTTTCAATTCGGAGATTCCGTGACGTCATCAGAATGGAATGCGGGGAAACACCCAGTTGGCTTAAAGTACACATGAACCTACACTTTAACAATTAAAACGTATTTTTATTAAATTTCAATTTTTCTGACTCGTATCAGGGTGCCTGATATTTTCCGTATCATCCATATGCGCGATACAATAATGGCGAGAATAATCTACACAATCTAGATCAATTTCAAATCCTGGCTTCAGTTCAAATACATCTTGTTCTGCACCACTTCCATTCACGGGAAATTTCAATGTTTCAGGAAATTGCTCCATCCAATATATTAATTGTGAAATTATTATCCAAACACTGAATCCAACATAGAAAATACACTGAATGTTTCACAGGAAAAATCAAAATACCGGAGAATAATTTGTGAGTCCAGTTCTAGCGACGACGAAATTTGAAATGACTGTTTTGGTACTTTCCCGCCATACAACTCATTGTATAAATGCGCAAGAAAATAGGTCTATGAATTTTGAGATTTTGTGTATAAATACTTCATTTTAATGAATGGATTTTGTTTGTTTTCTATAAAATAATAAATTGTAAAATAAAAATATCATTAGTATGTTATGTATGTACAATTTTGTGTATCAGATGCGAGTTGTAGTTTCCATCGTGTCATCACTATGAAAACTACAACTTGCATCTGATACACAAAATTGTACATACATAAGATACTAATAATATGTATATATTGGTCTACTGAAGATAATGTTAATCAAAAACATCAGGGAAAAACGTACGCATTTTACGGAATTAATATCCTACACATATTACAATGTTCGTCTGAAAATAAAATCAAAATTTAAGGTTTTCTTATCACTGCAAATAATAAAAAATCATCATCATTATCATCTCAGTCTTTATATGATTTATAATCATTATCATCTCAGTCTTTATAATACTTTTTAAAATTTGTTTTATCATACTAGAATTTAAAAAAAGCAGCAATTGAAATCGGTTAAATTTTAGCTGTGTTGTTCTATGTTAACTGTCTACTCTAATAGCCCTTCCAATTTTAATGGTGTCGCGTAAAGACAATCGTGTCATCTGTGCGTGTAGAATAATGATATATATCATGGAGGTACTGTCTACACTAGTAATCCAATTTTAATCATAGTATCTTTTGGTTTATAGTTGGGTCTGTAGGATCAACAAATGGCATAAAACTACTTTTTATTTTAATATAAGGATAATGTTCTATGGAGACCGTTGTAAAATAGACATAACATATATTTCGAACAACTAATTTTTATTTTCCATCGTGACATTTACTCTTCATATGATAAATAATTAGTGTTTTATATATGTTGATTTCAATGTTTTTAACTTTTGGTAGGTTGTGTGCTATATACAGTGCATTTCACATACCCGGCCATATACAAGCATATCAAATAATTTGTACATGAATTCTCCCATTTAAGAAATATTTTATACAACTGGAAAGTGTTACATAATTTACCGACTGTTTTCTTGTCACTTCTTTTTCAGTTCTTGTTTGGAAATGGTATCAAAATGGTATGAAACAATTTTGTATTAGAAAGCCTCTTTGTACATATCGTCAGTATGTATTGAATAAGGTTATCTAATAAATTATAAATTACTTGTCCTGTCTTATAAATCATAAAATCGTAATTTTAATAAAATTGCGGTTTGTAACTGAGGTTTGAACCGAGAACAAAAATGTAAAAATCGTTTTTATGAAGTCCCTTTTCTTGAATTTTGCTTTATCTAATCAATAAAGAGTATGGGATATTGGAAACCTAACGCATTTTAATATTGTTTTTATCATCTGAAATTAGTAATTTATTATTAAATAATTGATGAATGATGTGTAAGTAACACTCTTGAGGAGCGGTTTACATTTAATCCGTCAATGTATTTTCTTTACGTGTAGGCGAGACAATCTTAATACGTATTTGGGTAAAATACATGAGGCGAGACAATCTTAATACGTATTTGGGTAAAATACATGCCGAGATATCAAATATATAACTAGTCAAGTCTAAGAAATATTACTATTATTATTGTCTTTATTTGTCATTATATATGCTCTCCTCAGAGGCGATTTTCGTATAAAATGATTTTTAAGCAACGTCCTTAAAATCACTATCATTATTATCAATTAAATACATACAGCTGTACAAATCAAAATTATTTTATGTTGGCGGGATTTTATTATATCGAGAAACAGGCATTTGTTTTATCTTCAAATTCTTTTAACCTTTGATGGAACGCATATGTTCTGTTTATAACGGATAGGACAGTCACTTACGTTAATTGTAACCGATGATTTTTCAGTTCAACAAAGTTTTCTTAAAGAAATTGTTTAATCTTAATTCAAAGCCAGTACATGCAATGTATATCATTCATTGATCTTAGATGTTTTTTTACTTCGCATACACATTTCTGCAGCTATTTGCAACGAGTAAAATAATTTTCAATTATTTTAAAAAAATCAAAAGAGCATCTGGACTTACCTCCCCAGGAGTAGTTGATTTCTCCCCAGTAGTAGTTGATTTCTCACCAGTAGTAGTTGATTTCTCCCAAATAGTAGTTGATTTCTCCCCAGTAGAAGTTGATTTCTCCCCAGAAGTAGTTGATTTCTCCCCAGTAGTAGTTGACTTACCTCCCCAGTAGTAGTTGATTTCTCCTCAGTAGTAGTTGATTTCTCCCCAGTAGTAGTTGACTTACCTCCCCAGTAGTAGTTGATTTCTCCCCAGTAGTAGCTGATTTCTCCCCAGTAGTAGCTGATTTCTCCCCAGTAGCAGTTGACCTACCTCCCCAGTAGTAGTTGATTTCTCCCCAGTAGTAGTTGATTTCTCCCCAGTAGTAGTTGACTTACCTCCCCAGTAGTAGTTGATTTCTCCCCAGTAGTAGTTGATTTCTCCCAAGTAGTAGTTGATTTCTCCCCAGTAGTAGTTGACTTACCTCCCCAGTAGTAGTTGATTTCTCCCCAGTAATAGTTGACTTAACTCCCTGGTAGTAGTTAATTTCTTCCCAGTAGTAGTTGACTTACCTCCCCAGTAGTAGTTGATTTCTCCCCTGTAGAAGTTGATTTCTCCCCAGTAGTAGTTGATTTCTCCCCAGTAGTAGTTGACTTACCTCCCCAGTAGTAGTTGATTTCTCCCGAGTAGTAGTTGATTTCTCCCCAGTAGTAGTTGATTTCTCCCCAGTAGTAGTTGACTTACCTCCCCGGTAGTAGTTGATTTCTCCCCGGTAGTAGATGATTTATCCCCGGTAGTAGATGATTTCTCCCCAGTAGTATTTGATTTCTCCCCAGTAGTAGTTGATTTCTCCCAAGAAGTAGCTGATTTCTCCTCACTAGTAGTTGATTCCTCCAAGTAGTAATTGACTTACCTCCCCATTAGTAGTTGATTTCTCCCAAGTAGTATTTGATTTCTCCCCAGGAGTAGCTGATTTCTCCCCAGTAGTAGTTGACTTACTTCCCCAGAAGTTGTTGATTTCTCCCCAGTAGTAGTTGATTTCTCCCCAGTAGTAGTTGATTTCTCCCCAGAAGTAGTTGACTTACCTCCCAAGTAGTAGTTGATTTCTCCCCAGTAGTAGTTGATTTCTCCCCAGTAGTAGTTGATTTCTCCCCAGTAGCAGTTGACTTACCTCCCAAGTAGTAGTTGATTTCTCCCCGGTAGTAGTTTACTTACCTCCCCAGTAGTAGTTGATTTATCCCCAGAAGTAGTTGATTTCTCCCCAGTAGTAGTTGATTTCTCCCCGGTAGTACTTGATTTTTCCCCGATAATAGATGATTTCTCCCCAGAAGTAGTTGATTTCTCCATAGTAGTAGTTGATTTCTCCCCAGTAATAGTTGATTTCTTCCCAGTAGTAGTTGACTTACCTCCCCATAAGTAGTTGTTTTCTTCCCGGTAATAGTTGATTTCTCCCCAGTAGTAGTTGATTTCTCCCCGGTGGTAGTTGATTTCTCCCCGGTAGTTGTTGATTTCTCCCCAGTAGTAGTTGAATTCTCCCCAGTAGTAGTTGAATTACCTCCCCAGTAGTAGTTGATTTCTCCCCTGTAGTAGTTTATTTCTCCCCAGTAGTAGTTGGCTTACCTCCCCGGTAGTAGTTGTTTACTCCCCGGTAGTAGTTGATTTCTGCCCGGTAGTAGTTTATGTCTCCCCGGAAGTAGTTGATTTCTCCCCAGTAGTAGTTGACTTTCCTCCCCAGTAGTAGTTGATTTCTCCCCAGTAGTAGTTGATTTCTCCCCAGTAGTTGATTTCTCCCCAGTAGTAGTTGACTTACCTCCCCAGAAATAGTTAATTTCTCTCCAGTAGTAATTGATTTCTCCCCAGTAGTAGTTGATTTCTTCCCAGAATTAGTTGACTTACCTCCCCAGAAGTAGTTGATTTCTCCAGAGTAGTAGTTGATTTCTCCCGAGTAGTAGTTGATTTCTCCCCAGTAGTAGTTGATTTCTACCCAGTAGTAGTTGACTTACCTCCCCAGCTCCCCAGTTGTAGTTGATTTCTACCCAGTAGTAGTTGACTTACCTCCCAGGTAGTAGTTGACTTACCTCCCCAGTTGTAGTTGATTTATCCCCAGTAGTAGTTGATTTCTCCAGGGTAGTAGTTGATTTCTCCCCGGTAGTAGTTGATTTCTCCCCAGTAGTAGTTGACTCACCTCCCCAGTAGTAGTTGACTTACCTCCCCAGTTGTAGTTGATTTATCCCCAGAAGTAGTTGATTTCTCCCTAGTAGTAGTTGATTTTTCCCGGGTAGTAGTTGATTTCTCCTCGGTAGTAGTTGATTTCTCCCCAGTAATAGTTGATTTCTCCCCGGTAATAGTTGATTTCTCCCCAGTAGTAGTTGACTTACCTCCCCAGTAGTAGTTGATTTCTCCCCAGTAGTAGTTGATTTCTCCCCCGTAGTAGTTGATTTCTCCCCGGTAGAAGTTGATTTCTCCCCAGTAATAGTTGATTTCTCCCCGGTAGTAGTTGATTTCTCCCCGGTAGTAGTTGATTTCTCCCCAGTAGTAGTTGATTTCTCCCCAGTAGTAGTTGACTTACCTCCCCAGTAGTAGTTGATTTCTCCCCAGTAGTAGTTGATTTCTCCCCAGTAGTAGTTGACTCTCCCCAGTTGTAGTTGGTTTCTACCCAGTACTAGTTGACTTACCTCCCCAGGAGCAGTTGATTTCTCCCCAGTGTAGTTGATTTCTCCCCAGTTGTAGTTGATTTCTCCCCAGTGTAGTTGATTTCTCCCCAGTAGTAGTGGATTTTACTTTGTCTTTTGGATAATGATTTGATCAAGAAATGGTATGTTTGTGTTTGTTTTATCTAAAAATGAATTATTTGATACGTGAGTTCTTGAATAGTCTCTGATCTATTTTTTATGTATGTAAGAATTCGGTAGACTTGTTTATAATGTCGTACATTAATATAAAGTGCTATTTTACACAAACTTGCATGTAAATATATAGATGAAATTATCTTTTTACATAAATATTTAAAATCAGCAAGTATGCACACAATAAAAGAAGTTGGGCAATAAACTTTCATTGTACAGTATTTAGTTAATAAACATGTGCCCCATTTTTGGCGATGCACCGCGTAGGACTTTCAAAACGACCCACTAGTGGCAAATGGCAAAACAAAAACCCTATAATAAACTGAATGATTTTATTATCGCACTTCCATACAGAATTAAAATACATACTACAATGTAAAAAAGTACATAACATTTGGTTTTAGAATATTGATTCAAATGAAATCAAAATTGAAAGCATAGTTTCAAATTGATGTTTGATGTTTTTAATAACTCATACAAAGCAAATTTTTGGTACACCTTTGTACCCAAACAACTTTGTACCCAAAACATCTTGATAATTATCAATAATGAAGCAATAAAGATGTTCTCTAAGCAAGCTGTATTTGCGTTAATTAAACAAACATGATCTCTATAACGAGTACTTAATAACGAGAATTGAATAGATATATTATTTAATTAACTCTTGGTATATCCTTAAAGTTACAACATCACGATCTATATAGTAATTTCGAAAAACGAAATAATATACAAGGTATAATTTATGATAATTGAGGTGTGTATAATGTAATGCTATACAATTATTTATTATGAACTCTTGCTGAGTTCAATGCATTGATAAAGACATTATACATATATATATATATATATATATATATATATATATACTTATTTTTTAAGATCTTTAAAAATTTAAAATATATCTCAAAAGTACAAAGTAATTCCCAAGAAAAGTGCACACTGGTGTCAACTAAACTGATTTATCCTTTTAAGGCCTTTTAAGGTTGAATAGTGAGTATGAAATGTTTATGACGTTAAAGCAAATTATTTTGTCATTATATTTTGTTTGTAGAGCAACAAAGAGGAATGAAAAAATTCTGCATCATTTTTCAATGTCCTTGACATAAATTACATGTATTTGTACATTGAACTGAAAAATATTACATTATTAACCATGTGTTACCCTCTGTTTACCATAGCAATTCCTTTTCAATCATAATAGTTTATTTTAGTGGCACAAGAATACCATTTCCATGGCTACTAGAAGAACATATTACTCTCAGTTTTAAAATCTCCTGAGCTGTGGAGTCCTTCGTATGCATTTCATAACGCGGTCAGAGTTTGTAAGCTAAAATGATTATTTCATCAGTCAAAAAATAAATTATGTTTATGCAATTGACGCTTAATTTTGGCTCCTAAAGTATAAATTTTACTATTTTTTTATATAAAAAATATTATAAATTTTTTTTTCCATATATTCCGTATTGGAGTGATATATTAGTTGTTAGAAGAATATCAAAACAGCATCTTTATTTTATTTATTTATTTTTTTATTTATTTATTTTAATAATTGTTAATAAATTGAGAAATTACTCTCTAACACTGTTCGATATTTATGTTTTCTCCTAATTATCTTATAAATTTTAGTTGTTGTCAAACAGGAAGCACAAAGTTGTCCCGGCGGTAGCCATTTTGGTTGTTTTCAAAATGTTATAAACAATAAACTAATGTAACCTTGCAGCCATCACCTTGGTTTAATTAATTTGAAATAAAAGTATATTACTACTTAAAATGTTTGCCTGTTGCAAAACTTTCACAAATGGTTTGTTTAGAATCCTAAGAAATAGAATGGATAAAAACGGGAGCTATTTTAAACAATTGTTCCACTTATGTTACATCGCATGTTAATATTATTCTGCGAGTACGCACCAACCATACATCAAAGAATTACAGTTTTTCGATTTTTTTTTATTGCGGGGTCGCAAACGAAAATCCCGGGACCTGGTGAGTAAAATGTGTTTGCAGATGATAAGCAAAATATTCGTGCAAAATATGCGTGCGGGACCTACTTATTCCAGGTAAGTAAGAGATCCTACATACATTTAGGAGATAACTGTTTTGTATTTGAAGAGTTCCGACCGTAAAACGTGGATTTTACTGTCGCAAATTGAGGTAACCAGTATTTGCGACAGTGAAATCCACGTTTTACGGTGGGAACAATTCCCATAAAAAAAAGTTATCTCCATTCTAATGCAAAATAAATAAAATATTCTATAAAATCAGTTTAATTGATGGAAATCCCCACTGCTCCGATCAAAGTTTATGTTTAGTTTACAGACGCATCACTAAATCATTAATGTAGACCGATGTCGTTACGTCAAAAATATAGTTCTATCAAGAAAACACTTTATTCCATTGATACAATAATTTTATTAAATGAAATAAATGACAGATTTATATTTAACCAATATTCGTTTCTAAGACGAAATTTGGCAATACGGAATCGTCGAAATCATAGGAGCCCGTCATTTTTGTTTTATAAACAAAAGCACGTGTACCGGCGCGTTGGAATACATTACGTAATCCTTACCTAGATAGCACGCGACATCTTAACTCCGACCGGAAAACAGAGATTTTACTGCGGTCGAGGTCCAATCAAAATTATGTTTACAAAATATTTGCATTAGAACTGAACATAACTTATTGACACTGAAGTTATACAGGTATCGGTATTATCGTTATTTTAGTAATCCTCTTTTGATTATGGAGGTATAAATTCGGTTTAGTATGGCAACAAAATCATAATTATGTTTTTAAACGGATCTTCCTTTGTTGTACAACTATTTTATATTTAATCAACATTTATTTTGAAAGTCGAATAAGTGACTTGAACATTATATATTCGATTTCAAGTTACTTACTCATTAAGGTATACTCTACTTTGAAGGGTTGGGGTTACTGTGTTGAAATGCGTAAATTGATACTAGTATATCTTATGTGTAGGCGAGACAATTATCATTTATACACAAGTATAATTCATGACTTGCGTAGGAAAACCTGAAGCTTAATTAATGTATTTATTTGTTGGTAGTAATGAGTATGTTACGGATGGTTATTAAATGGCTCTTGATTCTTTACAGCTGCATCATTAATATCAAGTTATGGCATACAGATCTGAATTATGTTTAGTAGGTGAGGCTTCAGTGAAGCGAAATACTTGTAGATTTGGTATCTTTTACATGTGAAAAACCGCAATGATTTTCATTGTTTTTCTTTGCATGTACATTTTTAGCAATTAACTATGAGAAATATTTTGTTATTTGTCTCAAAATTTAATTTAAAACATTTTGAACTTCAGTTTTTTGTAACCGTTTTAATCCTTTTTTCAGGTATTTAGAATACCGTATAGAAAGTTTACTTGTTCCTAATATTGTAATAAATGTCAAGGGACAAATCATAGGGGTATTTGTATAATTATCCAATTTGCAAAAAATACATGTATAAATTATTAATATAATTTTGACATCACTTGGATGTACTTTGTACTTGCAGAAGAAAAGATAATATAACTGGATTAAAACATTATTTTGGCAATAGTTTTAATTGTTTTCGGTTAACTTTTATGTCACCCCTTTTGGCTACCTATATTCAGAATTCTTTAGTATTATCCTGATATTTATTTATTTTTAATTATGAACATATCTATATAGAATAGGACACAATGCAGTAATGGTGATTTAGGCAAGGTTGTTTCACTAATATTGAATCAATTTAGTTCTGCATTGCCCGGAGAAAACCAATAAGCAAGAGAACTATATATACTTGCTAAATTTTGATGTTCCAGATGTGCACATTTGTTAGGCAAGGTTGTTTCACTAATATTGAATCAATTTAGTTCTGCATTGCCCGGAGAAAACCAATAAGCAAGAGAACTATATATACTTGCTAAATTTTGATGTTCCAGATGTGCACATTTCGGAAAATCATTCCTCATCAGTGACACTAGGAGCCGATAAGTTTGTTAGATTGAAAAACATGCAAACAGTTGAAAATTAATGAATCTAAAGTTCCAACATATATGAATCCAAATCCAGCTAAGGAGGAATGCTTTGCATGAGGTAGCACACCTTAGTTTTAAATAAATTTCAAAAATTAAGACGACTGAAAATTTTGCTAAATGGTATATTTTCTGACAGCACAAAGTACTGCCTACTGAGTTACGGATACCTTAGGTGAGTTTTATTCAACCAGCAGCGGCACCCGCTCAGGGGTAGTAAATATATAACAAATACCTGCTAAATTTTGAAGTGGCAGATGTGCATATTTCGGAAAAACTTTCCTCGTCGGTGACACTAGGGGCCAAAAAGTTTGATAGATTAAAACACATACGCCAAACAGTTGAAAATTAATAATCAAAGTATGGGTACCGACAAAGTTTCAAATGCAATGGTCATTGATTAGAGATTAATTCTAGGACATAAGTTTGGAACTAAATTCGCATCGTTGCAATTATAGCTCAATACGTGAAATAAAATTTGTATCACCTTGATAATAAACTCTCTATATGGTGCCTTCAAAATGAACAGAAATTAAATTATATCTCATTAGTTTCAACAATTCCTGGCTTAAATAACGAACATCTAATTCAAAAAATTGAAGACTTGCTAAATTATCAAGGTCATGTAATTTGTTTTACTGAAAATTTCCCTAAAATTTAATGATTTTTGTCATTTTTAAAACTTCTTATTCCATAAATTGTAATTGAATTTTATCTTAAATCAAGTACAACATCAGTGTAACATTAAATGGATGGAAAATCAAGAAAAAAACTAATTATTTGACTGATTGTCCTAATCCACTGCTACAGATATCATAATTAGAATCTAGATGAAAAAGTTAAATAAATAGTTAAAATAAATATAACAGAATAATAAATCCTCGTTTCGCTCTCCAGTTTTGTTTATTTGCAATGCGATTCTAATATTCATTCGGCGATATATAACCAGGATACTTCTTTTTGTGCTAAAAAGCATTTGATTTTTTATAAATTGGATATAATCCATATTTCCAGAAACAAACAAGTACCATACACTATTACATAAAATCATAGGAGAAAAAATTCAGAAGTCTTCCTCCTTAGAAATTTTTTAAACGCCATCATGATGTTGATAAGAATGTTGCTGTATCCAAATAAAACATAACCATACCAGTCCATGTCCAAACCACAATTCCAAACAAGAAAGTAAAAAGCTTTAAAAATGGCAATTGAGTTATACACGTGAAATTCCATCAAGGAGGTGTCTAGTGAAATTTTTGATACAGTAACTTCATGCTTGTCCTCAACATTGTGATGACGGCCATAAAAAATTTTAAGGATCTTGATTAGCTTAGTCTTGTAATATCATTGAGTCAACAATTTAATTGTAAGCAATTTGGTTCGTTTAAGAAGTCCCCATAGTGGGAACAAGCTCTTACATTCCGTATTAACTGTGAAATATATACACCTCACGCAGAAGAAGAAGGGACATTACTGCAAAGAAAAGAAAGTTGACAATAGAAAAATTAAAACAGCACGTTTGTCGTATAGCTTCAGATGTAACTTTTCTTAGGTGTCTTAATTGAGGTTTAAGTCCAAATAAGAAGCAGAACACTAAGAATCAGTCTTATCTTTTATTTCAAGCTCACTAGGATAGATGGCATTCACATAATCTCAAAATTCCAAATTTTAGAGACAGATCATCATCTACATATCTGTTTGGGAGTTAGATTGTTTACCGACAGGCTTCTTAACATTTTCCTGTTTATAAATTTACGTCCAAAAGTTCAATATTCTTTTCACGTGATTTAAATATTTTATCTCTATTATTTGGGGCAATTCCTTGTAAATTTACAAACATTAAACATAAACATACTAGTTAATTTTCAAATCTTAATCCAGAAAGCAAAGTTAAAACTGTGTAAAATGGCATAGAGAGTGTTTTACTTTTCATGACTTCTAAGACCAGAATAATCATTTACGTGGACCTTGGAAGATCAATGTCAGGATTTACTTAAGCCGTATCCGAGTTGATGCTTGTCTTTGTGGACCGAGTCGGATTTAGTTTTTGCTTCTAATTCATTATAGAAGTTTAACTAGTTACCCGAATTTCCGCATCTCCCAGTTCGTGCATTTCTAACGTTCTCATGTTAATCAAGTTTGGTATGGGGTTTTTTTTTCTTTGTAAGATGTCTTTAAAGTCTGTTATTTTAAGCCAGGCCGTTTATAGTTAATTTACTGATAATAATTTTTACAATAAAAGGATAGTAACAATTACTACCTATAACAATATGACCAGTTTCTATATATATGTTAAGATTATTTAAAACTATCAATCGTTCACATAATTTTTTACAGAACTACAAGATACTAAATGCATCCAGAATGTATATAAAAGTGAAGTCATGCACTTAATTTGTATTCCAACTATTCTATCAGTATATCTATTTTGAAAAATAAGACAAACAAAAACACGTTGAATTATTATTCTGTGTATAATATAAGGACCCCGCCTAAAAATAACGATACCACACTTAACACGAACTACCATATTAAGTAACATACTTATACCTTCGTCAATAGATTTTAAATATTGTTCATTGCTTACAATCATCAGTTTACAATCTGCTATATCACTTTCATACTTACACATTAGATATGATAGAGACTTAAAACAGAGAACATAGGATATTAACCAGCATTTAAGAGTATAAAAACCAAGATATTTGGCTAGGTACATGCACCTAGTTCATAAAGACTTTTGATGGGATGAATGGTCACGGCATGTCATGCCTTTTCACCATTATTAAATCACCCTCAATGAAACTTCTTTGGGTTAAATTAATGATACATCACTTATGCAGGAGGTCGTTGTAAGGCGATAAGGGCAATATCTTTAAAAAAAAAAAAACTAACAAAATTATAATTATTATATTACATCAGGCAATTTTTTATTGAAAAAATCTTCTTTTTTTATGCGGCCAAATCGTAATTTAAGAACGAATGTCATTTTGGTTGACAAAAGACAATCGTCATATTTTATTTCCGAATGAGTCCCAGAACTAGAAAGGACGCGATGCTGTTAGTAATAGAACCAAGACGGTGGCCTAAAGAACTATCGATTCATTCAATTTACATGAGGTCAAGTATAACAGATGGTTAAATAAGAATTTTAAGTGATTTTACTTCCTATTTACATATATTGCCTGTTCGCGTTTTTCCAGATAACATTCCTCTGTTGTAATAAATATTATCTACTTTACAAACAAATGTTAATCCATTTAAACACAATCCAAACAAAGGTGTTTATTCATCTCTAATCATTTATGTAAGTTTTCAATTTGTGTTTTAATCTAGAAACATTATTTGTTAACATATATCTTTGAATGGCACTACATTTGTCCATACAGGTGTTGTTTCCTCTAATTTTCGTGAAGATAATCAATCGCAGAAGATCAAAACAATTTTTATAGATAATAATGAATTAGTACATATAAATATTTATTGAAATTATTATTTTAGATTTAAAAGACCTGTACTAATAGGTTTATAGATGTTTTTAACCCTTTCTTAATAGACGCTGTTTGTTATTCAGAGTAACTTACTATAAACATGTAGTGCTTTCCGAAAAGTAACTTGTTATAATGATATTTGCTGTATATTTATCATGATTAAATGTCTATTAAAACATAATTTAAAACGTAATCATAAGTTTATATACTGTCGAAAAAGTACATACTGGTAACAAGATTGTACAACTGATAAAAAATTGTTTGTGAAAAAACTGTTTTGCTACGGATTAGTTAAAAAAGTTGGGGAGTTGGTTCGCCATTTAGTAAAAAATAACTTCAGCTTCAAATAACGTGTTAATATTAAATATTTGGTTTCACTTTTGAGCAAAATAAGGCTTGTTGGCTATTGATTCGCCGTTTTGTGGATTAAAGCCTGTCGACTATGGATAAGATATAAAATTTTTAAAATGTAAAACTTATAAAGACAATTAAAATTAAATGAATTTTCGAATATGTTACACGGTGTCTCAAAGTCATTCATATCATGCAGGGAAAATTAACACATTTACTTTACAAAATGCTGGTATTTATTACACATATGTTCTAAATCTCAGATGTAACTGACTTCAAACATTTCTTTAGTTCGATCAAAATGAGTGAAAAAATACATGTAAAATTGGCAGTATTAATAAATAATTTTCTTGATATCTTCTAGACAATCTTGTGCACAATTTTTAAGAACTTTACTCTTTGAATTTAAAGTTTTGTTTCTGAAATTTACCCTGCTTTTACTAATTGTTGTTTTCAATTCAAATGAAAAAATGAAATAAGACTTTTAGTAAAGTTTGTTGTTAAAAATATTGACTATTTTGTATTCTCTTTTAAGGAAAATCGTTATAAAATATCTTTCAGTCAAAATTAATAAATTCAACTAACATTGTGGAGAGAGATAGAAAGATTGCGCATAAGTAAACTTTGTGATCCGCTGATAAAATACACGCGTGCTTACAGAACACGTTGATCCTAGTTATAAGATTGGTAATGGTCCTGTTTAAACTTTCGTTGCTAACATTACGAAAATTATAAAATCGTTCTAGAATTTCATCAACTAATCACGAATGTCATAATGCACGTATTAAAATCATTTTATCTTTCTTAACTTCCCGATGTTTTCCATAAGATTATTATGCTGACCGTATTCACAAAACTTCAGTATCGGCGCATGCTCTTAAATGATATACAACTGTCAAGTGTACCATACGAGGCGTTTTGATTTTTTTTATATCCTAGCGTGTGATCGTGTACTATGTTAAACAACAGACGTATTTTGATTAAGAAAAACAACACACCTTTACACCTTGTTTACCCTTTTATGATAAATTGAAGAATACTCTGACAGTCTTTAATATTGTTTATATAAGCGTATATTCGTGGCTCCAATCAGTTTCTCTTTAAGTCTTACATTTTCAGACTGATTAGACTTACTTTATATAACGTTGTAACTGATTAGACTTACTTTATGCTAACGTTGTAACTGCTAATTAAATCTCTCTAGAATTATTACTGATGTTAGACGCACAGAACAACCAACAAAGGAAGACCACCCGTTATTGTTATTCGGATTCTTAGATACGAAACATATACAATGCTAATTTATGCTGACAGTCGATATATATATATATATATATATATATATATATATATATATATATATATATATATATATATATATATATAAAATTTATGCTGACAGTCAATATATATATATATATATATATATATATATATATATATATATATATTAAAGAAACTACTCATATGTTATTGCATCATAGAAGATACATATATACACATATGTAAATCAAAAACATGAAAGTGTAATAAATAAACATTAAAATAGGGAATAGGGATGGGTAGTTTCTTAGTTAACATTTAGTTACATGGTAATGTTCATGTGAATATCCTTGAAAATCTTTAACACCATTATAAGTCGAAAAATACGGAAACTGTCAATATAAACATATGAAAACGGGGATAAGGGGACTTTTATCAGTAAAAATATAATTAACCCGAGGGAGAGGTTTTTCGTCTAGAAGGAGACTTGTCGTTGTCCCAAATAGTGTCGATTTTGCTCCTTCCTCACCATGTTGACATATACATAACTTTCCTAGTGGCAAAAATGCAATGAATTATCGAAGTTGTTTTAGGTTTTGCATACACTTTAATGAATTAAAACTTTTGAAACAACTCGACTCGTACACTAACATAGATGAGTAATTTTCGGGACTTTTTTCCATTAAGACTGAAGTCTATTTTTTCGCTTTTGCAGGTGTGGTTGTTCAAAAAATCTGTTAAAAATGTCTAAGGGATTTGTAGAAAGACTTTTGATGAAGTTGTAAAATAACCGCTCTCTGCTTTTGAGACTGCTCCATGTAGAAATGCTTCATAGGTTATGAAGCAAGACAGGAGCTTTCTCCTCTGACGGGAAAAAGACTAAATTGATTCACGAGGTATGCTGCAAGACAGAGTAGATCTGAAGATAATCTGAGTGATGTAGTTTTAGAAGTTTGAGAAAGGGTGAAAAAAGTGATATGATTCTTAGGCTATAAGGCTAGTTTACGTGTCCAAAACTAAGGTGAAAAAGTGATACAAGATTCGTCTTCCATTTTAACAAGAATAAATGGATTTAAATGGAATTATATATGTATATTAATTTTAATGTTTAATAAGAATAAACTAGATGACTTGTTATTGATATGAAAGAAAATATGATGGACTTTATAATGATTACTGGTTCTGCTTTAAAGTAACATGAGTATTACCCGATTAGATCTGATAAAATCAAAGACAATACAAATATTACAAAGACAACTTAACTAATAAATCTACATTTCAAACTATACAGTTTAAAGCATATATCTTGAAATTTGTGTTTTATACTGCATGCTTTTTCACATAATGAAAGGAAACAAAGTCAAAAGTTAGATAGAAGGGACTGTTGTTAAGAATATTCATGTAAACAAAATGAAATTGTCAGTCACATTCAGACTTTTTCAAATGCAATAAAAATGAAATCATATTAATATTTCAATATAATTATTCTTGAGAATTTTAAACATTAATGCTTAAAAACTGATAAAACAGGATGAACAAAAGTGGGATTTAACTTGTTTTATGCATCAATGTTAACCTTTAACATACAATAAGCCCGAAACCTAAGTGAACCACGAATCTTACATGCAACATACACTCTATACATAAAAAAGACTAAAATGTATAAATGTTTTTTAACTATGGTAAGCGATTGTCGTCGGTTCTTAAAAAATGTTCAAGGTTTTTTCTTAGTCGTTGTGATAGTACCATTTTTATTTCTAATTGTAACACCATGTTTATCTCTATTGGATTAGTGATATTTTGTTTTTATTATAATTTGAGCAGCTTATTACATTTCTATATTTTTGAGTGAGAATTTTACATTATTTTTACAACTGGAATTAGTTTTGTCACAGAAATTATCAATTATCTTTAATACAAAAGACGTACGTACAATGCCAAACGTACATATTTAAAGAATAAGAGATACGTCGATCTATAAAGTTGTTTTCTTGCTACGTATAGGAAATTAGGTTCGAATCCCGGCCGGGTTTGACAAGACTTAAAGGTAGCTAGTGACTGTTTAAGTCACCGGGTCCTTTTAAAACGACTGTTCTCTGTCACTGAGCGCACTGCAAATGTAAAAAATTCTGACCCTTCACCTAAAAGTGGTGACGTCTAGTTGTAAGTGAAATATTCTTGGCTGGACGTTATAGCCCCAATTAATTTAATTATTACTCTATTTAAGGGTTTTCAGTGACGAAAATAGTTAGATCATGAGTCATGTTAAAATGGTAAGGTTTTTTGATGAGGTATCAATTGTACGTGCTAATACTTGTACAATTTCTTGTATCATATTTGATAACCCTGAAATGCACTCGACAATACAACCGTCTTCCATACTATAATTACTCAAAACAACTTTGTTTGCATGCAAAACAGCGAAAATTTGCACTTGATGGAATTTCTTAATTGTAATTAATCTTGAACTATAAGAAAATAATTTCTTTTGTCCATTAATCGATTGCATTAAATGCGTGACATTCGTATGTCGTCAGGATCCGATTCTTCGGAACCCTTTGTGTATGCAAAGCATGATGTCCTAATACTTATTGATATTTCCGGTGCTAATGAAGTCATTCGTAAAAAGAAAGGTTACTTGTTTCAAAGAATGATACGTCAACATTTATAGCTAAAAACACTTGCTGAGCAAAACCTAGAAAAGCTACGAACAAGACAAAACAAAGAATCTAACAATTTAATAAGTAATCAATTCACAAAACAATCGATTATTCTGACAATTTTCTACTACCTACTTGATATTAAATAAAACAAACATACCAGTCCTTGTCCAAACCACAATCCAAAAAACACAGTACAAATTTTTAAAACTGGCAAAATTAGTTATACACGTGAACTTCCATCAAGAAAGTGAGACCGGGTGCTTCGGATGGATAAGCACATCCTGTCTAGCTAGATATTGATAGAAAGGGAGATTGAATATATGAATGATCTACTACAACACAAACTAAAACTGTAAACAAATATCATACCTTGTGTTTTATTAGAGATGCCCATTTAGTTGATCACTAAGGTGTTCATTTATTTGATCAATTTAAACCTTCAATACATCTACTTTTACTCCATTATTAGTGACTTGACAAGTCATTTTTTTGCATAGAACAAGTATTATAAGCGATAAAAAGAAATAAATAGTATATATCTGCAAGTTTTCTGAACAACTCCGTATTATAAATTCCATTCCACTGTTTGTAAAGGACCAAGTCAAATGAACAACGAGTTGTTGTATAGAATTTAGTGAAATAAACAAACTGCTACACTGGTTGTATTGGACTAAATAAAGTGAATTACATGGTGATATTAGTTTAGAAGAGCCAGCAAAATAAACTACCCAAATAGCAATGCCTATTCTTTTCTTTCTTTCAGTCATTCTTCTTATCTTTTTTTTTTCTTTTGACCAACTAAAATTAACAAACTCATAATATTGGTTGTATACAATAAATCAAAATAAACAACCTGAAAGCAATGTTTTTCTTAAACACTCTAAAATAAAATAAACAACATTCCTATACTTGTTGGAAAGAACAACCTGCTATGCAAAGAACTATATAAAGTGAACAACAAGTTAACATTAGTTGTACAGGATCAAGTAAAACGAAAAACCTGCTTACACTTGTTTAATAAGTTCAAGAAAATGAGCACTGCTTACACTGATTGTGTAAAACTTGGTAAAAAATATAATCCAATGTAAAACTCGAACCTAGTAATTTGATACTTTCTAGGAACTTAACGAGTCATACAGACCACTAATTGACCTTTCATACAGTAATAGGGGAAGTTTTACAGTTTCAAAAAAGAAATTATATTTTTGGCATATATTTTTATTCATAAACTAAGTTGTTTGGTCTTGAAAAGCTTTTTAATTATAGAGACGAAGTAAAATAAACATCCAGCTTGGAGTGGTTGTACAAATAAGTGAATAAACAACCTGCTAACACTAGTTGTAAAGAACCTGTTAAATTGAACATTTGATTAGGTTGTAAAGAACTAACGAGTCATTTAGACAACTAAATGACCGTCCATATAGTTACAGATGAAATTTTAAGAGTTCCAAAAGAGATATCATATTTTTAGCAGAACCCATTCATAAACAACGCCGTTTGGTCTTGAAGAGGTTCTGGTAATTTTCCGATCATAACCATAACCACATACATGTTTATTTCTGTTGACCTGTAAAAACTAAATCTAAAATTAGGAAAATAAATAGCTAGGAATAAAAAATAAATAAAAAATAAATAGGAATTAACATGAAACAAATATATGCCCGTATTTGAAATCAGAATAAGAAATATTTGGTTAAAGTCTGCGTTTAGACAATTTATTTCACTGCGATAACACATGAAATCAACATCGCTAACACCTGGGTAAATGCCATGGTGTATATATTCGTACACTATCAACCAGGTCAATCTAGAATCATAAAATGCATTATGATTACATGACATGACAGTGTACCCTTTAAAGTTTTTAACATGACATTTTAAAAAAATGTACAAATTGATTTATTAAGTCATGATATTTAACATTGCGTCTTTATACTTGTGTCAATTTGTCAAAAGCTGTGCTTCGTGACAAGATATTGTATTAGAAAAATACGACAGTCACTTATTATAACTAAAAGTTGTGTTAATATTGCTTGAAATGACTTTAAAAATAACAATAAAAATTGACGTTCTGTTCCTAATTTTTAACGCATAAACCGGAAAAAACTTAACACGAGGATTGAAATCACTTTCAGTTGTTTTTAAAGGTCTGAAAATGACAATTTATTTTAAAAACAACTTTGAATTAATATTTCAATTATGTTTTTACTTAAGTATATATTAATTGTTGATAAAAGTTAAGATGTTAAATTTAATTATCATTTTTGTCAATTTAACAATCGGAACAATACATCCTGACTTTTAAAAGTAAGAAACATCAATGCAACGTTCGGTATATAATTAATACAATCTAAGTATTTTATTTTAAATAACTTGTACATGCATACAACCAGAATACAACCGTCAAATAATTGTCAATCTACAGTGACGGAAGATACATATGCTCGATAACAAACAAGATTTGTATTTACCGGCCACCTCGCAAAGATTATAAACAAGTGCAGTATTTTGATTTTTTACCGAAATAAATATCTTTATAATAATTTTAAATTTGAAAAACCTGAGCACGTGCAGAAAAAGTAGTAGATATATAAAACAATGCGCAACTGGACACATTCCACATTCCATTTTGTCGTTTTTCCTTTTTAATTGATTTAACTACGATTAGAATGTAGTTACAGACTTACATCCTTAAAATAATAATTAAAAAAACATACGGTCAAGTTAAATGTTTTCTTAGTCTTGAGCTTCCATAAATGTATTCTAAGTGATAAATATCTAGAATGTAATCGTCAAAAAGTTAAATACTTGGCTCAGTATTGCATCAGAGCTCACCCATCTTACTAATGGCACTGCATTATCGTACACACACAAACAGCTTCCGTTTAAGCAACAACCAATCAAAATACCGATTTTTTTGGTGAATCACCCAGATACGATCGCGTGATGTTGAAATTGAAAGACCAGCGGCCTTAACCCCACGGCAATCTGGACTTGTTATTTCCAAATATTTTAAAACTATTCATTATGGTATGGTGTAAGTCAGTTTTCAACTTCGCTGTCGGCGTGCATGGTTCACGTGCAACGTGTGAATACCTTGGCGCTATCGCGCCTTGGTATACACAACGTTGCACGTGCCCAGGTTAATATAACCATGCACACCTCCAGCTCAGTTGATATCTATTACATACTATCGCTAGTATACTAGTATAGATCAAGTTTGAGTTTGGTTCTGGTCCACCGATTTTGTACTTTTACTTATTTTAATTTGTGAACAAAATTCAAACTTAAATTGTAACTCAAGTAACTCGTTTTCCTAATTCTTACAGACATAAACTAAAATTTGGTATACGTTTCTAACAATAAATTTGAACTTGGGGCTTGCCTTTTGCATCTTGGTGTCTCTGTCATATTACACATTTTTGAATTTTCTGTATAAAAATATTTAACAATTTATAATATGATTATAAAATTTTGAATATTTAATACAGAAAATTCAAAAAAATTTATAATATGACATCTAAAGAGTTTTACATAATCAACAAGCAAGAACGAAATATGTAGCTTCCATGGTGATACTTAAATAAAATAATAACATTATATGTTTCCTTTAATTTTGTTTTGGGATACAAGTGCTATTTAATCGGGAATTTAATAACCTCTTTTTACAATACGTGTTTTTTTTTCTTTGTATTGTAACATTTGCTGTTCTATCACTTCCATTTTGTCATGTTCTTGGTTGTTTTCGCTGATGTTTACTGTTTTAAAGCTTCCGATTGCTAATATGACTATGAACACTCACTCACCCATCCCTCACCACTTTTTAATTTTTTCACTTACTGCCCACACACTAGTTACCCTTCAATGTTTTACTTCCTTATCAATCATTCATTTTCAGATTTAGAATAAAAATGGGGAAAAGTGCCATCTGAAATCAAGATATATTGTGCTTCTAAATTTTAAATACTCTTATATTTAAAGCTGCATTAAGTTATCCAAAAAAAAAAAAATTAAAAAGGTGCTTATCTAATTAATGATGTTCCCCAATGAACAATCAAATACATCTGGATATTATTGACGGACAATTAATGCAATTTGACGTTTCACCTTAGATAAATGGGGTTTTCCTACATCCGTGCGCATGCTCCAAGCTCATTATAAGCACCGTTAAACATTGACCAACCGGTAAGAGGATTTCGTTTATTTACAGCTAAAGGAATGGGATTTTAGAAAATGAATCTCACGGATCGTGATTAGAAGTTATCTTTTTTTTTTTTAAAAAAAAAATTATATTTTTAGAAAATCAAAAAAAAAAAAAAAAAAATGAAAGTCGCTAAAATGTAGTTAAAACAGTCTTCCTGACATCAAATACAAGAATATTGCAACTGAAAATTTGTTCAGAAATAAGACGTTTATTGTAAGGAGGTATGTATTGATGTTACATGTCTTACAATGTCGGCCATTTTCTCTATAGGCCGACGCAATCTTTAGATATTTATGTGATTTGACAACTTTATTAAAACTTGATACTGCAATATCCCGTACTGTCTTCAAACAGATCTAGATAATTCATTTATAAAAGGAAATTGCTTCAAAAACATTAAAACAGTATACAAATTATTTTTTATTATGATCTGGGTCATATATTTTTAAAGATATAAAATAAGTTTATGCGTCGTAGAAACAAATCATATTTGAGTCGGGGAAATCAAAGGGTAGTTATTTCCCTCCAGACCCATCTATAATGTAACCAATATTGCGTATTATGTCCAAATCCTGTGATATATACCTGATCTAACACATAAATTAGAGGACAATCGGTTTTATATTATCAAATTAAAGTTTAATCATACCTTATCTGGTATAATTTTACTAATTTATAACTTTTTCGTTCAAAATTTACATACACTTCCTTAGTATAAGTTGATATTTGGACGGAAATTCGTTTCTTCGAAACGCGTGATTTTTTCATCATCGTGCCAAGCTATTTCCGTTTAGCCATTAATTGCGTGTTATCAAAGAATGTCTCATAGCGATGTTTTCCGCTCTTAAATGACATCTGTTTTTTCCTTGCATGCAAGAAATATATAGCTTTGAAGCAAAAATGAAAAATCTTGATAGGTAGAATTTATTGTGCATTTTTCTTAAATTTACTGAATATTCTCGATAGCTACTTAAACAGTTTAATTGATTATTGTCAAGTGATGTTTGCTGTTAAGCTATACACTTAAATATTCATTTAAAGAAACAAAGTTAAAAGATTAAATTGCAGTCAAACTAACAAAACTAAATTTTGTTCATTGGTATAGATATTTAAAGTTTTTCTGCGATTCTAAATATCATACTCATAATTTTCTGAATGTCATGGTTGGTTGTAGTGTTTTTTGTTTGTTTGTTTTGTTTTGTTTTGTTTGTTTTTTTTATATCATTTTTTTTTTTTTTTTTTTTTTTTTTTTTTTTTGTGAATTTTCTTGTAGTTTTTAAATATATTTTTTTGGTTTTGAATCCAAGTCAACGGGTCTCTGCTTGCCACATATTATAAGATAATTCAAAGTCTGATATGTTTTTGTTCACGTATGACAACCATAAAACACAAGCATAAATGTTAATTTTTAGACAAGAGCTGATCATTACATTAAAAATTTACCAGGCAATTTTAAAATAAAAAAAATATGAAACTTTATATTACACATAGCACCTACCCTGAGGGGCCTCGATGACCGAGTGGTCAAAATCGCGAGCTTACGGATCGCAAAGCCTCTCATCGCCATCGGTTTGAAATCCGCTCGGGCAGATCATAGAGTGAGATATTTTGTCAGTTTGCTTGCCAAAGTTCAGCGGTTTTCTCTTGGCGATTCTCCACCATTCATCTCCCGCCTCTGTACCAGCGACATAATTTGACGGGGGCGTAATACAACAATTATCGAATCCAATCTCAACACATAAATTGTACTATATTTTGAATATTCTGTTTGTTGTTGTAAAAAAAGCAACATGTCCATAGCGCTATGCTGCGCTATTCAGACATGTACAAACCGTTATACGTATTGTATTTGTACCGAGTGGTAACGAGTTCAAAAATCTGCAGACAATGTAACAATAGTAAGGGATAAGATTTGTTGCTATAGTCATATATTTCAGTTTAAATACCGATTTATATAGATATATGCCTTTTTTCTAGTTGATGCAGTCTAAGTATCTATTATATGTTCCTATTGTAAATATATTGAATTTAAAGAATTGCCTTTTGTCGTGAATTTTAGATAGCCAAAGCTATAATTCATTTATTTTCTTTGTTTGAGGATAAAAGGCCAGACGTCAGTAGATGCATTTGCCTGACAGAAGGCACAATCTTTTTGTGTAGGTTTAAACTAGTTCTTTAGCTTATACAAGACCAACACTGAGCTTTTTATCTCAGTATATGACATTGTTCTGGGTTCTCTTTGATAAAACAAACACCAGAGGCTGTTATGATCTTTTGGTATATATATATATATTTATTGTGAGCTGCAGATATATTTGGGTACAATAAACATCTTATTCAGCATTTGATATTTAATTAAAATATTGTTATGTTACCATCCTGTTTTTTTAAATACAGATTGGAATTGCAAAATAGAGGACAAAGCTTTGATAATTTGCTTGTTTTACACTAAATGACAATTTGTCCTTTTTACTCACCTTTATTTAGTCATAATAAGAAATAAAAGATAAAAGAAAAACAATTTGATGTACATATATTTGTTGATTTTTTTTCCTAACAGATCATGATGGACGTCTTTAATATAGTCGGAGATGGTAAGTAGTTTTGAATTTTGATCTTTGGTTTTGTTGTTTTTTCTCAGAACATTCTTGTCAGATTTTAATGCGTAATGCAGAATGTTTAAGAAGTAAAATAGCGATTCAATATTACTTAAGTCTAGACATTTGTATTCAGTGAAGCAATCAGAGAAGATCGGTGAAGTGTTATTGTTTGTATGTATACAAATAGACTATAAGATAAAAGAGACAGAGACGTTCTCTGTTGTGTAACGAGAATGGTTTCGGAATACACTCAGTGTTAAATCAATACATCTATAAAGAAATTGAAGTCACAACACATTAGTACAGTTGTCCCTGTATGTTGCATGTCATTCGGTATATGGGATATTGTCAATAAGTATATTTGTAATTATTATATCCATCAAAAAATTCAACAATAATTCCATGAGTTTGGCTAACATTTAAATCGCGGTATTAAGCAAGGTTACTGTTGTTGTGGTGATGCTTTTAAACGCAGAATCGGTATATTTTCAGCTTTGAACGACGGCAGCAAGTTTATAAAGATCTTAGAATCAATCAAAAAAAAAGTTCGTGCAAGATGTTTGAACATGTATTATGGTCTGTCATGTACTAGCGCCCACTGAGAATAATTTTTCGTTGAGGTGCTTACTCAGATCACCATTTTAGTATACAACAGGCAAATATATCAGTTCTCCAGTCACAGCATCCAGACACCGGTTAAACCAGTCGATACCATTCTCCTATTATTATACCTCTTGTGAAATTCTTGAATTCTGATCGGCTAATAAGATTTGGGGTAAATTAAATGTCAGCCTGTGTTTCCAACATAAGATGAAAAGAAAGTCTACATCACAATGTGACATAACCTGACAACACTTGTAACGGTTGACATTATTAAAAATGTCACATGTAGTGACGCGCAAAAATGTTGCGTATACAGTTCGAACGCATCCGTCAGCGTGTTCTAAATCAGTACAACGCTTTGATGTTATGTTAACTAGGATTGATGTTACAGGAGTCTTGATAAGTAGATGAACTGTTTAGACGGATGTACCTGGTAATGTAATTTGGTTGCACAGTATAATAAAAGCCAACAATCGGTATAATAAAATCAATATTACATTTCTGATAGGGTGACGGTCCATATTGTCACCCTATCAAAATGTAATATTTATATAATATCGAAAGCCAAGCAAGGGACACTCTCGTTTTTTAAGTCTTATTTATGATGCGGTCGGGGTTCCATGGCACGAGCTCCAACTCTCTTGCTTGCTAGAGGGACAGCTTTACAACTTAACCACCGAGTGGGTAACATTGTGTAACATGTTTTATATCATGATTTAAATTAAATGAACCAGGTTTTTATATGTAAATTTTAACATTTTTCTCCAAACGAAATGCATGATATATGTTACTGCTTGCTACTAAGATATCCTACTTTCATGCAATGTCCGACTGTGCATTTCATAAGTTAAACATTTAAATAACAATTTGTTTCAAAAGACAAAATTACTTAAAGATATAATTCAAGGCCAACAACTCTAATAATAATTATTATTAATAAATAGTTATTTATTAAGTCAGTATCACAGTTTGGTTGTATATTTGTCGCGTATTCATATTATTATGTTATTTTATTTCTAAAATGCTAATATAATTCTTGCCGATATTTAATCTCGGTGACCCAATATACGTAGACGAATTAATATACAGCTAAAAAGGCTATGATAACAATTTATTTATGGAACACTTCGATTGATAGTCGCATAATTCAACCGCTTCCAACTAATCATAATTTAGATCTAAACAAATATACAAAAGGCGCACCTGTCTAAGTGTAGGGAAATAATTACCACTCAACATAAACTCTTTATGTGGTTAAGAATATTAGTAAATATTTATGTTTGACATTTCATTTGTCATTAACGAGTAAAAATCGGCTGATTTGAGTTCAAAATGGTAAAAAACAAGACTAAAGGTGGCTTGTTTCTTGGTTGTCTGATTTTTTTAAATAACCATTTTTCTGTCAATCGCGACAAAAAATTTTCCAAGGAAAAAGATTAATCTTAACAACTATCCATGTGGTGCCTGATGTTTTTTCTCCAAATCTCCGTTAAGAAATTGTGCAGCTACATGTATAGCCATCTTTAGAATATTTAATCATTAATCCACAATATCGCAGATAAACTTTGCAGAGCACTCGGTTACACTGAATCAAAACCAACCTTAGCGACCTACAACAAAGTAAGTCTCAGGTGGGGAAGTGGACAAAAACGCGCGCTAACAGATCACAGCGCCTTTTTCCGCCTAGGTTCTAATCCCACTCTAGTAGATCCGATTTTCTTAACCCTAACACATCTTACCGCTTTTATGTAATTGAAAAAAGCATTGAGGAGTATAAAATGTCATATCTTTACTTTACTCCTATACCCAAGTTAAATACTTTTTTTCTCTCGCTGCTATTTGGTATCAGGGTCATAGCTATTTGACACCTTAAAAACAAACGCATTACGACTTGCCTGTGGTGGGCACAGTAGCTGATGATGATTCATAAGTAACCAAAATTACCTATCTGGCAATTATATCGAAACATGATACTAAAATACAACAAAATGATAAAATACTTAAACTTTGCATCATAGAAATCAATTCATCTAAATTATCAGAAATATTCAAATAGAATTTGTTTTAATTGATCATGTCTAATCCCTAAGCAAAAAGATCATAAAAACTTAATATGAAAGTATATAGAAAATAAATCATGTATCAAACGTATTGATATTAATAGTGCTTCAAAGAGATAAATAGTGTGTAAATTTAATCTCTGTTTTTTAATTAATCTGCTTTAGTTCCAGTTAGTTACAGTAGAATAAAGTTATTTGTGTTTTACGCCAATTAATCGAAGAGCTATGGCGATGATGTATCTTACCATTATACCAAGACGAAAACAACCCACATTAAGCAAGCGAAATGATAAATTTCTAATACTAGTATCTGCAAGAGTGGTATATGTGCAAATTTTTAATTTTTACATGAAATAATACTGTTAAAATGGGTACATGACGAATCAAGTTGGTTGTGACAACTCATCTTCAATAAGAACATGATCAATATCGTGATAACGAAGCTTCATTAACGGATAACATTGACATAATGCAAATAACAATTATCAATTTACACTCAGTGCCATTTTGAAAACCTCTAACAGAAACTAATAAATATATTCAACACATTCACACCAATGAGAGAGAGATAGAAAAAAAAGAAAGAAAATAGAGAGATGAGGGAGAGAGAGTAACTAAAAATAACTGAGTGTTAGGCATTCCTGGGTTTAATTAATTTCTGTCATCTTCACTGTCATCTACACAGAGATCAAATATGTTTCTTGTTTCTCAAGCAAATAATCATTTTATTTAAACAAGCATAATCTTTTCAAAACATTGAAATAAAAAAATATTAGCTTATCCTAAAACAAAGATTATTAATTAAATAACGTTTTTAATTTCATAAGATATTATTTTTTGACAATGTATTTTTCTGTTAACAAACTTTTTCATAACAAATATTAATGAAGATCGTCAATACAATGGAAGAAGTATAATTTATAAACGTCTTTAATCATATTTGTCATGTGTGATTGTTGTATAGTGTCAAATGTTTATAGTTTTGCAATATTTTTAATTTTGACAAGTCTTTTGTGTTTTGTGACGGAATCAGTGTTTAATATTTCTAAAATCAAATCAGATGTGAAGAGTTTTTTAACGATATTAATCAAATGACATGTTGTTTGAAGGTTAGGATACAAGAACATTTCCAATTCCACAGATCCAATAAATAATCAACTTTATCACTTTTACTCAAAAGCCTCCATCGGTGACAATGATCAGTGAGGTATTGTTAAAAGCTTCATAAACTTTATGCAGCTGCTGAAAAAAAAGATACAAAAAGTTCAATAAAGTAATTAAATTATTTTGAAATAAAGTTCAAAGTTGTAAAAATACTTGCAAACTTTTATACAGTAACATCATAGAAAAGTTATGTACGTGCATAAAGTAATGGATAAGATATGATACATTCTATAAAAAAATTAATTAATTAACAAAAGTATTATTATCAATCAGTCGAGCCATCCGCCTATTGAATCAAAAATCTGAAATATGTCATAAAATAATTATTCTGGTAACAATCAAATAATAAATTTGAAATGATTGGGAATGTGAAAAACATTATGTGTTACAGAACATTGCTTTCCGTATACAAATACGATCATTTTAATGGAAATAATCATGTTTTTCAATTTATACGCAAAGAGCGCTTTTCTCTCCATCAAAGATATTTTGACGACCAAAATTGATATATTTTATCTACTGTTTTTTAAATGGGTTTATTATGAAAGGGATGCACTTGAATTGATTTTTAGGGATAAAGATAAAACGCGCGCATACAGGTTTCATTTATATAAGCATACACTCTTTACATATTAAAAATAATTTTCTCATTAAATGCAACGTATAACCCAATTAAATTCGGCCCTACTCGTCTGACCACGTTAATCAGTTGCATGTTATATTAGTCAGGATTTGGTATAGTCGTTATAAACGAGCATAATTGGATGGTAAATAAAACAAGTTTTTACAACGTTTAATTATAAAAAATGTCCAACAGAATACATTGAGGGAATGGCAAATAAAACAAATAATTCGAACCCACCAACCCTCTACCCATCCATCAACCCGTTATTTAGAGTGAACTTGATGGCTAAATTTGTCAAAAAGCCAGGGATCACAACGCACCTTACGTTTTAGATAAAAAAAAATTGCTTGCAAAGGTTATGATATTTAGTTTTGTTATCTTCATCCGAGAGCTTGGATTGGTAACTATAATAAACAATATTGTATATTAATAAAACATAAAATAAAAATAATGCGTTATGTAAATCAATGAAAATGTCATCACATGTATATACAAAAAGGTTACGTATATACATATATATAGTATTATATACTTCATTTAGTTTAGATTGATAGGATTGATATATAACACCTGTTGGATTGATGGTTAAAAAAGTAAGTGTCATCGTTTATATTAATTTTTAATTTGGGATAAGGTTGTTCTGTATTTTAAGATTTTAGGTATTGCTGTAACAAACGTGTTGTTTCTGCAGTTAGTAGCAAGCATTTATTTTACATTTAATAACAAAACATTGCCAACTTTTGTATTTATTAAAAGTAGAACAAAACCAAAAATTTAAAGTCTGGAAATAGATAAAAAAAATTATCACTTTCACACCCGTGTGAAGCACAAATAGCCTTAAAAGGTTCTTGTATTCTTTTTAATATACCAAAAAGGTAAAACAATCAACAAAAATGACATTTTATAACTCAGTTATTTTGTATGCTTTTTTACGTCTCTGTAAGAGTTATACGTTTGTAACAAATATGTAATTTATTGTCATATGCATTGGCAGATTTAGGGGGTGGGGTTGCTGTGGTTGCGACCTCCCTTGAAAATTGGAGAGAGAGAGAGAGAGAGAGAGAGAGAGAGAGAGAGAGAGAGAGAGAGATAGACAATTACTCAACTGTCCTGGTTCCGTAGAGCTGTTAATCCGGGTCGCCTTTACAGTTTAGTGCAATACATTTGGCAACTTACTTCCTGTTATATTTATATTTTTGCAATGACCCAGGATAACATAAATGAAGCAAAGATGTTTTTGAATCGAAGTGGAAACCAAGAGTTTTTATGCATAAAATATTTTAAACACGCAAACACACACATTAAAATATTATTTAATTTGAAATTTTATAAAACTATGTTTTGAACCCACAAAGCCTGGTCCAATTTAATTTAATTTTTTAGGAGACATTTTAACATCAATTAAATTTTAATAAATACTTTATAGCAAATACATTTAAACTGTGGCAAAGACGAGACAATATAAAAAACGACAACGACAAACATATATCTGGACCACTGATTACCTGAAATAAAATCCTGGCTGGACGGGAACTGAAGAAAATGATCAGTGTTGCAGTTATAGAAATTTAGAGGAACAAGAATATTTTACCTAAATAATATGATATAGTTAATATGAATGTATGAATAAATGATTTGTCATTGATAGCAAAAGAGTGCTTCGACTATCTTTCCTTAAATTATTCAGAATGATTTAATCTTACCTGACAGTTGGTCGATATTTTTGTATTAATCATGTATTAAATGTTTTGAATAAGTTTTGGAATTTAAATACTGCTCTCTGTTTGAATGTAACATTATTCTGTAGTTTTAACGCCATGCGATTTTCCCGATGTTGAAGTAATTAGCATGTTTTCACTTATGTTGACAAGCAAGTACTGTTTCACGCTATTTGATGTTTTGGTACTGTTTTCACGCTAGTTGACGTTTCTGTACTGTTTATGTTAGTTGACTGTTGGAACTGTTAAGAAGCTGTTTGACTTAACGGTACTGATTACATGTCGATATTGACTTATACTATTTAACCTGCTTGTACTTCGTTCAAGCTAGCTGGTTCAAATGTTTGGTTTAAACGCAAATAAAAGTTTAACATTTATTATCTAGCTATATGACGCGTGGATATTGTTTTCACGCTAGTAAACGTGTCAGTAGTGTTGCATCTGTGTGTATCACACTGATTGCCATGTTTGTACTGTTTTGATTTTTATTACTTTTTTCACGCTATTAAACATGCCGTATCTGTTTTTGTACTATTTGACGCGTTGTTGTTGATATGTCGCTAGAAGACTGGACGGTACGGTATTATTCCATTTAACGTGTCGGCACTGTTCACATTACGTGATTACTAAAATTTTTATAACGCTTTTTGGCGTGGTGGTACTGATTTCATGTCAGTTTATTTGTCATGAAAATTTTACTGTTTGGTACTGATTTCATGCTTGTTGACGTGGTTTTGTTTAACTCCCAAGATAATGAATACTGTTTTTTCGACACTACTATAATATCGTCATTTGGTGTCTCGACACCGTTTCCACGCTAGTTGGTGTTCTTGTCATTTTATATGGATTGATGATATTAGTATCACGTTACTTAAAATGTTGTCACTGATTACATGCTAGTTGACGTTGCTGTTTTCCAAGCAAGATCATATATATTGATTTTAGGGCACTGCTATAATAACGTTATTTGGTGTCTCGATACTGCTTCCACCGCTAGTTGGTGTTCTTGTGATTTTATATAAAGTGATGGTATTTGTGTCACGTCAGTTTAAATGTTTTCTGTTTTCATGCTATCTGATGTGATAAAACTGATACTACGCTAAAACTGTTTATATGTTTTTATGTTAGATGATGCATTCCCTATTATACAAATCATATACCAAATAATGTAATTTTTTCTAGAATCACACTAGGGTGGCATATGTTTTTTTTTACCTAAAGTAGGATACGAAACTAGGTTGCCGTTAAGAGTAATAGCTTACAATAAAACTTTTACTGTCTGATGTAAAGGAACGACTAATTACACGCAGAGAAAAAAATAAAACGTAGATTGGTGAGTTTGGTAATATGATGTTTTAGATGGAATTTCTTGTTACTTTATATATACATATATACTTATATATATATATATATATATATATATATATATGTCTGATCCTGCTTAAAGATAATACAATATTGGACAAACTAAAAGTCCACGCAGTATGATATATGTAATTGATATAACAGAAATTATTTTAAACCTGGCGTGTTTCTTTGTTTGGCCTGATAATGGTAAAGTAATTGGGTCTCTAATGAAATATTCCCACAACAATCACCTTACGGAATTATCTCCATTCCAGATTCTGCTTTAAAAATCGATTTCATCAAAATTCAAATTTTATTAACAAAAATAGAAGTGGTATGACAGTTATGGCACTATTTTTGTCATTTTCACTATTTTTTTTTAGTCACAATAGTACGCTTTTTTACCTTAAAAATGTAGAGTATGTTGAATCTGAAGAAAGCTCTCTAACATTGCATAATTAATGTAACTATATAACTGTATCAATAGGTTGTGATGTGTTTAAAAAAAACTTTGATAAAAACATCAAATATTATCCGAAAATGCCAACAGTCAAAACATAGATATTCATGTAAAAGTGAATAGTTTGCATTGAAAAGAATGTGACTAAATCATCTGTGCGAAATTTTTTAATTTCTAGCTTTTATGTTCTAGAGGGAAGGTGTTTCAATACTTTAGGTTGGACACGTATTTTGTCCGTAACGTACCATAGTATTTGTTTCATTGTATTATTATTAAACTAGCAAGTGTATTGTCTGTTACGTTGTTATAAAATTTAAATAATACATACCCTAAATTCTATGTTTATTTAGTTGATTTTATTGTATTGAGCTTTGAAGAAGAAATGTTTGCATATTTTCGGTAAAAGTATGCACAAGTTAGTTGAATAATTTGTATCCAAAATAAAACAAACGATAACTTATATACAAGCAAACTTTTTTGAAACATACATATTAGATAACACAATTGTTTATCAATCATAAGATGAGAATTACATCATTACATCATATATGATTTATAAAGGTATCATGTCAAATATTTATTGTATATGATACCTGAAATCATACAAAGTACTGAAATTATATTACATAAATGTTTTATGTAGTAATATTGCCTATAAAATTTTATTTTATACAATTGTTGTCATTTAAATACGCCTACCTGTACATCAAATTGTGGTACAAAGGTAAGAATACGTGATTTATATAGGTGTTTTGCACAAATGCCAAAAATTGTAGTTTATATTTTCAAAATAATCAACTGTTTGGCTTGTGTTTTTTATCTATCAAACTTTTCTGCACTAGTGTCACTGATGAGGAATGATTTTCAGAAATGTGCACATCTGGCACAGCAAAATTTAAACAGGTATTTTTGTTAAATAAAATAATAACTACCACAATCTAAGAGTGATGTTACAAAAATCTCTACCTATAGCTACAAGTATGCTTCTCTCTGAATAAAGAATATGCATTGAATGTACTTTGAACATTTAAAATAACAAGTAGCAATGATACAGAACTTAAATACAACGCATCAGGAATAACCAGTTGAATAAAATAACTGTTTCTGGAACCTAAGGTTTGGTAGTTAAGTCGTTTACCATTTGTAAGTCCTATTACTCTTTTCATTTATTTCAATAAGATAATTAAAGTATTTAAAAATCGTTCAACACCCCATTTTTAATTATGCGTTACGGTGGCTTGAAACAAAACTTTAATAAAGAATGCCAGCACGTATAAATCAATCATACATATAAATCGGTTTGAAATAAATAGTTTTCAAAAGAAAAATGCATTTTTCTTTAATTTTATAACATATATAACACAATATCGCTATTGCAAATATAAAACAAAAATACCTGTTAAATTTTTCTGTGCCATATGTGCACATTTCGGAAAATCATTCCTCATCAGTGACACTAGGGATCGAAAAGTGTGATAGATAAAAAGATAAGACAAACAATGGTAAATTAATGAATCTAAAGTTCCAAACTATATAAATTCAAATCCAGCTAAGGAATGCTTTGCATGAAGGAACAAACCTTAGTTTTAAATAAATTAAAAAAATAAGACGGCTAAAAATTTTGGTAAATGGTACATTTTCTGACAGTACAAATTACTGCCAACTGAGTTAATACTGCAAAAACGGAATCAGTTGTATAATAATGACTCTGTATGTCATAAGTGATAGAATATGTTGATTGTTTTTTACTAAATAGATGAACTGTTTTAAACGAATTAAAAACTTATTAGCCATATTACTGCTTTGTAAAAAGTTTGATTTTATAAAATAAAATACCGAGGGTATTCATAACTCAGTAGGCAGTACTTTGTGCTGTCAGAAAAAGTACCATTTAACAAAATTTTCAGCTGCCTTAAATTCTAAAATTAGTTTAAAACTAAAGTTTGTTCCCTCATGCAAAGCATTCCTTAGCCGGATTTGGATATATAAAATTTTGGAACTTAAGATTCAATAATTTTCAACTGTTTGGCTCATGTTTTTCATTATCAAACTTTTCGGTCTAAGTGTCACTGATGAAGAATGAATTTCCGAAATGTGCATATCTGGCACATCTAAATTCAACTGGTATTTGTGTTATATATAAATTTGTGTTTTTAATGCGAATCAAAGTAAAGGCTCTTCTACACAATTTTTAATATTTTTTATTTCGAAATTGATTCAAGGACAAAAAAAGTTAAAATTCCAGACTGTTACAAAATACCTTCTTGTTGTCTAATATTATAATTGCTATCTAAATTTTACTTCGCTTTGACATTGTTGTATATAATGAATCATGCATGTAACGAAAAATTGTTACTGATGTTAGGTAATTTGCGTAATTCGAAAAATTGTTACGGAATTGTAAATATAAGAAATGACTTCGTGTTTGGTAACGTACATGAGGGTATAAACGATAGTGAATCCCGCGCAAATTAAGCATAATCTGCTTCGCATAACTCCTTCATTTGTGCAAATCTGAAAGGGCTTCACCCAGGCATGATTGTTACCTAGTTCATCAAATTTGGCCCAGTGGTTTTGGAGGAGAAGATTAAAATGTAAAAAGTTTACGCACGACGGACGACGCACGACGGACGAAGATGGATAGCAATAGCTCATCTGAGCTTTCAGCTCAGGTGAGCTAAAAATTCATTTTTACGTCCACTATACATTTTTGAAATAGAAAACATGGAAAAAATCACTAGAACGTATACAAATATAGTATCTTTTTTTTAATCTAATTTGCAAACGGTCAAAAAATTTTGGAATATCTTCAGATAATGCGATTTTGCTAAAAAAATATCTTTTAGCGTTTAAGCTTATTTAATGAACAAATATTTCATGGGGTTGCGGGCTATATCGCAGTTTATGGACCGGACAGGCACCCCGAAAATATTATATGGACCGAAGCGAAGCTGAGGTCTATATTGTATTTTGGGGGTGCCTGCCCGGTCCATAAACTGCGATGTAGCCCGCAACCCCATGAAATATTTGTTATATTATACCGAAAGGATACCATCTCAAAATAGGCATCAGCATTTTTTTGGAATTAATTAATTCCTTTAAGACGATGATTGTTTACGTATTACAGTTGCCGGTCCTGACTAACTTTGTGTTAGCGTTAATCCACTAGTTAAACTATTCGGGTTAACATAATACCGCCCGGAACCTCCGGTCTATATTGAAAAATATCGCCCGTAGTAAAATCAATGCATTTATTAGAAAAACAAATTTATGAGGTATAATATTATAATATATCCCTGGAGTTTCTTCGGGACCGGACATGTGCAGTTAGAAACATAGAAGCAATGCGGATTTGATAAAGCCATACTTTATTTTAAAACGCCGATGGAAGAGATTGAATTTTTTAATTAGTTTATTAGCTAAAGAAACATCATGGATAAATTGACATTTATTTCCTCAATTTTTAATACGTTGAAAATATAGTTAAGTAACATGTATATTTTATTGTATTTTGCAATGCAATATTACTTACCTAATAACGGTGTCTTTTTCATATCATGAACATTACCAGAACGCGTGGGAATGTATATTTTCTTTGTTTTAATAAAAAGCAATTTAGTCTTTAACTGAAACGATTTTTTGCCGATTTTTAATTCAGAATCCGCAAATAAAAGTGATATTTATGAGACATAAAACTAGACCCGGGATTTACTATTTCCTTTTCTGAAAATGATAATGATTAATTTCTTGTCATTGATTTAATTTGACAGACAAAAACTGTTTAAAAAAGTCACGTTATGATCTAAATTTTAAAAAAAAGGTTCAACGATTTTTCATCGACAAGGGATAAGCCTTGCTGAAGTAAAAGTGTGTTGTTAAAAGCTGTTTCATTTTTCTCTGTTTTCTTCCGTTTATTTTTACATTCAAACAGTGTTGCCACTTGTAGTTCAAAAACGATTACTGGGACAAAAACACGTTTCCAGCCGATTTTATGATATAAACAATATGTTTGCTTATTACAGTGTCGATAAACTTCAGAGCTTTTTTTTTTTTTTTGGGGGGGGGGGAGTCAAATTTAAATGTATTTATTGCCTCTCTTGATTCTTTTATATGGTCGACCTTTCTATTTATGACATGTAGAACTAGGTTATGTTTAGCTAAGAGGCATTCGCGCCATGCGGGTTAATAAAGATAAACAGTCTTCATCAGATTCTCTTGTTTATTAATTTAGGTAAAATAGCTTAAACATAAAAATAAAGAATAATATTGTTTTGATACTCGTTATACCTAAAACATCAAAATTTAACAGATATTTTTGTTATATATTTGATTACTTTATGTTTTCTTTCTTCATCCTTATATACGAAAGCAGAAATTCTTAACTCTACAGAGAAATTTACTTTTGAGTCATTCGAGACTATATTTAGGACGAATCTTTTAAAATTCTAATAAGATATTGACAAAAAGTGGTGAATAAAAATTATATTTAGATCTGTATATATATTTTGGCCAAGTTTTTATATATCCAACATTAAAGCCACCGTGTGTGTGTGTGTGTGTGTGTGTGTGTGTATGTGTGTGTGTGTGTGTGTGTGTTTTATAAACAGTAACCAGTTCTGTTTTTAATGTTAGATAATAATAGACAAACCTATAGATTTAGCTAACGTAATTTTTGCGCACACTAATTTCTATAGACAAACAATTTTCCTTTATACAAATCTGACTCAAAAAATGTTCTTTTATATCAATTATCTCCGAGACTTAGAACAAAGAAAATGCTAAGAAATAAAATAATAAATCAATTTTGCTGTGTATAAAATTCTGTTTAAGACATTTATGTTAGAGGGATTAGACGTTCTTGGAAAAATGCATCTCAATAGAAATAGATACTAGGTTTACGTTTTACTGAATAAATATAAAAAATAAATATAATTTCAAAAATGGCATGTTTTGTCAAACAAGCAGTTTTAAAGAACTTGCCATTTTGTTAAATTAAATGCGTTTTTAAAGTTTTTTTTAAAAAAGATCTTTTACGAATTAGGAAAACACATTTTAAGATTTTTTACGATGTAACATTATACTTCTACTACTAATAAAAATAAAAATAATAATAATTATAAAGTAAATCAAACGAATTGATTCTTGCTCTTTAACATAAACCCTGATAGATAACCAAGCCAAAACAGTAACACATAAGAACGTCAAAACCTAGTACATGATTTTTAATTTAACCGGTTGATCCTAAGGGTAGAACAGAGCCGTCAAAGACTGCCATTTTGAACTTATTCGCATACAAAATATTTTATATTGTTCTGAAAGAGTTTCCATCGTATCTGTAAAAATTAAATTTACCCACATGTTTTTGCGTAAGACGAGCGCCAAAATAAAACATTCAATAACTCGAACCCTAATTAACCACACCTACTCCTGGCAGTATGGGATAAAATGTTCTGTTTCTTATCAGAAAATAAAAATAGTTTAATATTTTTTTATTCGGGCCATTTAAAAAAAACTGGAATGTGTACACTTCTAACCTTCGTTTCACTGAATAAGTGTACAATTAACCGAAATCAGGACATTGAGTAAATGATTGTGCGACATGGACCTTTCAATTCGCAAAATGCGCAACGACTCAGTTACTCGAATACATCACGAAGTCAATACTTAAATCAAAGTTTTGCTGCATAAGAATTGTATTGTCGACTATTAAAGGTTACCAAAAATGGCGACTTGGTTTTTGTTACGGAGCATGGGTGCTCAGATTAAAGTCATGCATAGTAAGTACAATATAAAGAGCAATGTATAAATACACATGTCGATTATATAGGAATCTATGAACAGATGTTCCTAACACTGTGATTACATAAGCAAATAAAATATACTATTAAACAAAAGTATTGACTTGTTTCTTTGATGAGTGATTATTGATACTCATTATTCAGTTGTCATACCATGTGAAAGGTAAAGCTTTTAGAAGTTAGACGTTAATTCCTTCAAACAACCCTTTTTATTATTGCCTAAAAACTGCAGTTACGACAAAATATAGGAAACTTGATGCTTAATTATTTGACTACAGAATTGTACATCTCTTATATACTGAAATGTTTGCTTTCTCTAGAATACACATACTAGCATATATTTTCTTGTGCTAAAATCCAAAAATCCACTCTAACATACTGTATCCTTTTAAACAATGATTGCATTTACAGAAAGCAATAAAACGTTATAAATAAAATTCTTAAATAACGTATAAGACCTTCTAAACAATTTTATTTCAATTATTTACCTCTTAATTGAAACATTTGCTTTTCTACACTCCTAAAAATAATATATGTATAATTTTATTACCGTATTGGTTGTTTTAAGGAATAATTGTAAATACATTACAATAAATGGCGCTTACAATTGTAAGATTAGGGTTGGTAGATTTACATATTAATTACATTTTGTGTAGGTTACGATCAACCCTTTCGTTATTGATTGGTTGTTAAACTGACGCTTATTATACATATAAAAATGTCGTGTAATCTACTATATTATTAACCGTGAACAACTGAACACAGACAGTTTTTGTTTGAAAACGAACAGTATGGTATCTCTATAACACTGGGTGCTGTTTTCTGTAAACTAAAAGGATATGTGTGATGCTCGTTTATAGAACTCACAGACGTTGAACAGAGTAATAAAACAAGGATATATAAAAACATTCCAAGAAGAGTGGTTCAAAGCTTTTTATCTACGTTTTTTAAAAAGGTAACTTTCATACTTCATTTCAATTTAAATAAACATTTTTATTTTTGTAAAGTTTACAAAATTTTCTTTACTCATTTTTACAATAATGTAAATTTTATTATTGTAATTTTTTTTTCAGGATAGCTTTTTAAAATTTTATTCGTTCGATTATCTTAAAGTGTTTAATTTTTTATAAAACATCAAATGCTACAAAAACTTGATATTAATGAATCATTTTAAGACTATACGTTATTCTTACATGATATGTTATTGGACCAATTTTAATGAAAAATGTGCAGGTTTTTACCCGTTTTCTGTAATTTGTTTTCTGTAATGTCTATGTGTTTTTTAAACTTTTTATTGTAAGATTAAGCCCGATAGAAATTCCATAACGGATGAAAATACGCACAGTTGCATTTAAATATTAATTTAATTTTATTTATTTATTTTTTTAAGCTTAATTCAATATTTAGTCTGATCTAGGATACCAAGTTAGTGTTTAAATCACAGCAATAGCAATTCTTAATGCTTAGGTTTAAATATCACCGATATCCTTGTATGGCAAAGTTTATTTGTTTGGCTACCGAACATTTGTAATTTTCTCTTAATATCCTTTTTTCATCGCCCAAAAACTTGCTGTCTCGATAAAAGTGGACTTTTTTTTGGTTCGATAAATAAGATATTACTCATATAAATACTAGAATTAAAACCACAAATAAAAAATGCTGCATCAGTTTTAGTCCGAAGATAACTATAGATTAATAAATCATATCATTTTAAAGGTACTTTTTACAATTTGATTGAACTTTCTTATAAATCACTTGGAATATGATAGAACCTATTATTTCTATGTCGTTTATACTGAAATAAGTATAAAATTCTAAATTATGAGTACTGATTTTGAATACAGTTGATTATCTACTACATGTTTTAATTGCCAAAATATCTTAAATATGATTTATATGTCTAAACTAAAATCTTCACAGTTTTGACGTTTGTTTTTTTCATAAAGCCAAACAGTCATGACAGTGATCTTTTTACCAATATTTATTTTGTATTTATTTCACATTAACTTTTTAGAATGGAATTCGAGGTTTCGATAATAATAAATAACAAAGATACAACGCACATTGTTGGAAAATATTTAAAGTTCTGTAAATGTGTAGATTTTTATCAAACTTACGCGCTTTTATACAGCAGTTGTAGTACAATAGTACCAATTGCGGTATAAATAATAAAAATTGTTTCGAAGTATGAATTAAAGTTTTGAAAATTTTAAAAGTGTTGTAGTAAACATTCTTAGTTTCACATAACACCTCTGTTTTTTTAAATTTTATTATTATTATAATTTTTTTTTTTTTGCGTATTATTTTTTCTCATATATGTATACACATATAAATATATTTTCAATTCTTAAAAAGACAATCAATTAGTTAATAAATAATATAAAATTAATTGTTACATATGAATGCTTCCAATCAAACCAGAGATGGAATAAAATTTTTTTTATTTATTTATTTATTTTTTTTTTTTTTTGTGATGCCATTTGCTAATTTTTTTTCATAGAAGAAAAATATTCCTTTGTTTTTATTTTATAATCAATGGTCTATATACGTGTTTAATCTTTTTTTCTTAGTTTGCTCTTTTACCAAATATATTTCTTCTATTTTATCATACACCAACAGGTGTACTGAAACAAACAAGAATTCCACAGATTTATATGTCTCACTTTGTTAGTTTTTGATCGAGTAGAAAAAAAATTACTTTAACAAAAACTTTCATATTTTGACACCGGAAAAGTAACACCTAAGTCTCGCATTATGGCGATCCCAGGCTCAACAAAAATGTCTTTGTCAAAGGGAGATGATATCTTCCAAAACTATCATAAAAACTAACATCATGGCAAAATCTGAAACAGTCATGTCATAACTGCCGCCATTTCAGGAATTTGAGACAGTCAACATCGGTTTTTTTTTTAAATTTTGTATATATATTACCTATTGTTGTATTATAGATTATACTGTTCACCCTTTTTCTAACGTATACGACAAGATGTTTTATTACTGTGTCACAAACATTGTACGTTAAACTGTATAATTTCTCGCATTAATATACAGGGATGATATTAGCAGGAGAGAATTTGTATATATAAGAGTATTTTAAGCTAATTTATACAGATAAAAAGATGTTAATGAAAAATGTCTGCAGTAGCTGCTAAAATATGTCCCTTAAGACCATATAGTGTCATTTTGGGATAGTTAAATTAAATCGATGATATAGTTTATGTCATTATATTACAATTTTGATTATGTTTATTTTTGTGACAAAAAGTTTCATGTAATTCTGCCCCTGTGTATTGCTCCTTAACAATAGTCCCTAACTAGCTTTAAAATCGTGACGTAAGAAATGATCATGTTAATTGTCATGACAACTTTTATTCTGAAACATTTATGATCAAGGATGACATTAAAACGGATCATTACTCATTAAATAAATATGTTGAACAGCTTACCAATATAAGGAAGAAGTATATGATTTTTGAAAACATGTTTTAACAATTTACTACGGCAAAATGTCTTAAATAGGCTACAATATTATCAGTGGATAAGTCAGTTTTTGAATGTCAATGATATAGAGTATTAAAACAATTGTTGTCAAATTTATATACATATTTTGAAAAAAATAACTTTATTTAATAGAATAAAAAAAGAGGATTTTAAAAATAATTTGACAGAACGCGCCACAAAAATGTCGTCGAAGAACATTTCATGTTCGGTGTAATTGGAGATAATCATTTAGTCTGTCGTGACTATTGCGTTAATTTGACAAAACGTCTTCTTTTTCCAGCAAATGACTAAATGGACCCTCATACTCTAGTAAAATAGGTTTTGTTTAATAAATGTTAAACTCTTTAATATATTTCCACTACCACCGTCTATAAAATTGGACAAAAAACAATTAAAGAAGAAAAAAAGAGTAAAATAGCATAAATTAACGCATAGCTAGTAATTATATGGCTTAAAGTTAGACCAGATAATATTTTTGCTTGTCTTACGACCTAAGACTTCAGACAATCGTAAAAATAGTGTATTGATCGACCTAAAAACTTATAAATTTGTAAGTTCTCACTACTGTTTTACATGTTATGAAGTTTGTTAAGTGAATATTCTGTGACTTTGAAGTAAAACACAAACACTTACACATCTGTGTTTTTTTCAAAACAAATTGTTTATATAAACATTTTAAAATATCTTAAATTGATTTTACATTTGATATTTAATCATTTGTTTATAAAATGGAACGCAGATATGTTCTACCTGGTCTAAAGCGAACTGTTTTATACTTGTTGGCCTGTCTCTAATGTGTTAAAAGAGTGGTGGCATTGAGCCTTTTTTGTTAAAATGATACTGGATATTCCAATGTCCATCCGACGTCGGCAATTATATTTGTCATTTTATTGTATTGTTTTGTGGAATGTTTATTGTTTTTATTGTTACGTGTTGCGTTGGCTGTTGAAAAGTACTTTTATTTCAGCTGAAAAATAACTTTCATCTTTGACATTTACTTTTAAATTTATTTATTTATTTATTTATAATGATATCTCATTTTTGGCATGTTTTTGTTCATATTTTATTAGATATTGCTAAATAAAATAATTCAATTGCAAATGTCTCCTTTCTAGACTTTAAGTCTTGCACTGGAATTTGTAATTGACGAGGTAAAGCAGAATTGCAAATTGGGAAGTTAAACCCCATTCAATTAATCAGAGTTGCAATCAGTTGAAATGTATTTTACAGTACATAAGTTGTAAAGTTTGTAAAACGTATCCAAAATTGTAGTACATTATAGTAATTGGAACAAACTGCAATTGAATTGCATATAAATACGTACACATCCGCAACGTTAAATAATCATGTATGTTTCTTTGAAATATTCAATTGCCTTAAGTTGAAATTATTCCTTTGAATATTACAACAAACACATCTTTTATCAAGTTAATAGAATAGATATTTAGATGATAAGGAAGTTGTACAAGGAAGTTTCTTCTTCATTTCAAAGAAAATAAAATCTAAGTCAACAAACCTAATGCATCTGCAATTAAACCAAAAAGATATGAGTCAAAGGAAACTAAAATCACAGTAATTGACATGTTGTAAAACAAAACCCGACCGTTTAAATGTTATCTTATTTTATTTTTTAAAAAAACGTGTTCTGTTCTATAAATTTGATCGATTGATGTTTTCTTTCTTGATATTTTAATTTTGGATATAACAAGTTTCAATGGTTTGCAATGTCATCAAAGTATAGTGTAAATGTGTATAATTAGACAGTATTAAACGTAATACGAATAGACTTAAAAGAGACAAAAAGTAAGAATAAGATATTTTGTCGCTTAAACTGTTGTTCTCGTAATTGAGCGATGGGTAGTGTAACGACAGAGAACACCAACCTTTAACCTTCCACAAGCAACCTGGCAAACTAAGTGATGTATATCACTCTAGGCATAAACGTACTGTTGTTTGTTGACGGAGGAAACAGTTTGTACATGTGTTATATTCAGTGTATCTTTTAGTACTTACCATAGTTCCTTGTTCCTTTCATTCTCAAAATTGACTTGCACGTGACGGGTGTAGCTAGCTAGACAGGAGGTGCTTACCCTTCCGGAGCACCCGGCCTCACTTCCTTGTGTATAACATATTTTGCCAGCTTGCAAAGTTTTTACTTTGTTTTTGGGATTGTGATGTGGACACGGACTGGTATGTCTGTTTTATTTTATTATTATTAGCATATAGACAGTAATAAGTTGCAAAATTATACCAAACCGATTTTCTACAAGCCTTTTGTTTGACATTTATATAACTTATACCTTATCTTCTTTCACTTATATCTAGTAATGTAAAACTATCTATAGAATATTATTTATCAACCTGTTCGTCTATAATAACCATCTTCATTTTGTTCTAATCAATATATCAGCGACGGATTGAGAATTTATATAAAACAAATAACATTGATCGAGTTTTTATCCAATACCGAATTGTCATTATTGTTGGTAAAATTTTGTTTAAGAAAATGATGAAAATGAAAACTTTTTACAAATTTAAACCATCCTATTTTTCTCCTCAGAAAATTGTCTACTTATTTAAATTTTCGAATCGTATCCGATGCAAACCTGATAATATCAGTAATGTATAATCTATATAATATTAAAATGATTCTCGGTAAGAAATTACTCATACATAGCCAAATCTCAGTAGTTTACTTATTCCAGGGTTAAAAACGACCAACTTTTAAGTTTCACATACAAACACGAAATGGCACAATTGTGTTTTTTCTAAAGCACGCTGATATTAAGCATACATAAGATATGGAAAGACCGTTGACTGGCATCATAAAGTATAAGTCGTTAGACTAAAACTATGCTATATTAATATTTATCTCTTTTTACCAAAGTTCTACCCCTAATTACGAGTGTACAAGTCATCTATTGCTTGGTTTGTTTTTATTGTTATATATCCGGCTTACAGAGCATAGAATTCTCGGGTGTCAGAAGGTAATTATCGAGAAATTAAGTGTTAGGTCCCGGCTGTCAGAAGGTAATAAAATAGAAATATAAGTGGTAGTTCCCGGATGTCTGTAGACAATTATAGAGAAATTAAGTGGTAGTTCCTGGATGTGAGAGGGTAATTATAGAGAAATGTTAGTGGTAGTTCCCGGATGTCAGAAGGTTATTACACATAAATTAAGTGGTATTTCCTGGATGTCAGAAGGTAATTAAAGAGAAATATTAGTGGTAGATGTCTGTAGGTAATTATAGAGAAATTAAGTGGTAGTTCCCGGATGTCTGTAGACAATTATAGAGAAATTAAGTGGTAGTTCCTGGATGTGAGAGGGTAATTATAGAGAAATGTTAGTGGTAGTTCCCAGATGTCTGTAGGTAATTATAGAGAAATTAAGTGGTAGTTCCTGGATGTGAGAAGGTAATTAAAGAGAAATATTAATGGTAGATCCCGGATGTCTGTAGGTAATTATAGAGAAATTAAGTGGTAGTTCCCGGATGTGAGAAGGTAATAAAAGAAAAATATTAGTCGTTGATCCCGGATGTCAGAAGGTTATTATAGAGAAATTTTAGTTGCACTGATAAAGATACAAGTACGTGTCAAATAATTACTACTAAAGAGAATACTTTTTACGGATAAAGTGATTATGAATATATTATGGAATTAAATAACAGGAATAATTAATTTAAGCTTCTTTTTTGTGATACCATCAATCTCCTGTTTTCGAAAGTTTCAATTCAAAATCAGTCCAGCAAATTTTTATGGCAGTCGTATAGGTAGATTATATATGTGAACCAGAAAAAAACATCCTTTAAGAGTAGACAAGGGTTTATGCACCAAAAAAGAAATCTTTTTAATGTCAAGGTCATTTAACTGGAAAAAACCAGCAATATTTGACAATAAGTTACTTAATAATGTCTTTAAATTTTTTGATAATTATGAACATTGTTGCCAAATCATAGAATGTAGGAGTAAAGTCTGTACATTAAAAAGCATGTATTTGTTAGAGTCAATGTCACCAATACGTGTACTTTTAACAACAAATTAACGATAAAAAGTATCACAGTTACTGTTAAGGACGTTCTGTTAAGATGTTTCGGTTCGAAAAAGTTCATTTTTGGCACATGTATAAAAGTCAACCAATTACGCATTAGTACTTTGGAGGTTTTACATTGCAGCGATTATGTGATTAGAAGTTAATAGATTCTCTTGGGTATTATAGCTGATCGAATTTATTTTGTGTGTGAAAATTCTTCATTTAAATGTCTAAATTAATTTTTTTTTTTACTGACAAAAACTAAAGCTAAATTTACTGGTTATTATAGATTTCTCGAATATCTTTATTTTTTCACACAGTGATGAGGTATTGTGAGATATTTTTATGTTCGACAATTCTTTTGTCGTTCCCTGGTAGTATCCAGTACTAATAGCCTTATTGTTCAACAGTATGACTGGGTGTTTGAATTTCCATTTTTTTTACTAAGATTGATTATAAAACCAAGGCTAAACCATTGGATTAAACCAATCTTTTTTTTTTACTTTTTAAATATATTTTATTTCTAATTTATACTACACATACAGATATATAGATGACGTTCTTTCTCTAAATAATCACAAATTTGGAGAATATGTAAATGTCATCTATCCAAGTGAGCTTGAAATAAAAGACACGACAGATTCTCCATGTTCTGCTTCATATTTGGACTTATACCTCAATTATGACACCCATGAAAGGTTACATCTGAAGCTATACGACAAACGTGATGACTTCAAATTTTCTATTGTCAACTTTCAGTTTCTTTGCAGTAATATCCCTGCTTCTCCTGCGTATGGTGTATATGTTTCACAGTTAATACGGTACGGTAGAGCTTGTTCCCACTATGGGAACTTTCTGCAACGAAGCAAATTGACACAAGGATATTGCAAGCCTAGGCTAATCAGGGCCCTTAAAAAGTTTTATGGCCGTCATCACAATATTGTTTATAAGTATGTAGTCACTGTATCCCAACTTATACTGGATATATTTGACTTACCATAGTTCTTTGTTCCTTTCATTCTCAAAATTGACTTGCACGTTACGGGTGTAGCTAGCTAAACAGGAGGTGCTTACCCTTCCGGAGCACCCGGCCTCACTTCCTTGATGGAAGTTCACGTGTATCACCTATTTTGCCAGTTTGCAAAGTTTTTACTTTGTTTTTGGGATTGTGATATGGACAAGGACTGGTATGTTTGTTTTATTTATTATTATTATTATTAAGTAATAGTTTAAAATTTTACACGAGAAGAGTTTTTTTGTGTTATTTAGGTAAAAACTTATTGGTCAGAAATTAGTATAGTAGCCCACCAGCTTGCTATTTAATTTCTATGTTAACAGGGAATACTCAAATCTCTCACTTTTTTAATTGTGTCTAAATTTAGATCGATTTTATTAAGGAAATAATGTTTTCAAAGCTTATTAGTTTTTACAAGAAACTTCACTAGCTATAGGTTACCGTACCGAAATTTATATAGTCCGATTTTTAATGTTCTTTTTAAACTGTGCCTTCATCTAGATCGGTAAAATAAGTGAAATGATATTTTCATGTTTGCAAAGCTTATTCGTTTTTTTAAAAAAATTTTTTACTAGCTTTAGGGTATGGATTCCTTACGTTATGTTTTTCTTACAATCCGCAACTCTGGCGATGTCTTTGATTATGGCTCCTTGGATCTTATACTCAGCAGCCATGTGCCCTAGTTGAACCATTGGTCTAAACACCAGAATACTGATCAAATCATTTCTAACCGCAAAGGTTCGAATGTCTGTGGTTTTTTCCGCGGACTTTCTTTTTTCAAATTCTAGAAATGTCTGCTTCGATGCAAACTTAAGAATTTTACCTGATCTTTAACGACTGCGTCTAATTCGATTAAAATGTAAAACAATATCATAAGATCTCACTTTTTTCAATAATATGAAAGCAAATACACCGTTTCAGTTTTATAATTGTTTTTTATTAATTGTCCAATTGTCCAGGGGTTGACCAATCATTTACTTTAGTTCTTTTAATATCACGTTTTAATGATCAAAGCGTACTGCTTATGCATCAGCAGAAATTAAAAAAACGGAAACATTGTCATATTTTTTTAAGTTTAAAGTCGATTTAACGCTAACACGTGTGTTCATAATCAAAATTCATGATTAATCTAGGCACTTGCCGAATCACTACGATATTAAATATTTTTTTACCACAGAATACATGAAAATTACATATAACAGTGGTAAATAAGGCAGATTAAAAAGAGTGTGAACTACTCAAAGTGATTGTTTAACTTGCAGTACGGCCTATTGACATGATTAGCGATTGATTTTTATATTTGATCAGGGTTTATAGCATGTATTACGGGATACTTAAGAGGTATTATATGTACACATAAAGATTCATTTAATGACTAGTTACAAACGTATGAAGGGATAAATCAGAAGTTTAGGAAACACTTAAGATCCGTTGAATAAAATTGATTACCTAACAAAAAGGTTAAGACTTCTAAGTATAAAAGAATTGTAAGGTATCTTTTGTTTTCATTAAAATGTTATTTAAATAGCCATTTCTGAAGGCGTTAAAATTGTGCAAAGTATCTGTTTAGTAAATACATTTATCTCAATATTGACATTTTTTTATTAAAATTGTAAAAAAATATAAAATAGGCCTTTAAATTTTGTTTAAAGTTTAAATAATAACTTTTTAGAGCTCAAAATCTAAAATGAATGCGCAATTTTTAACAACCATTAATACTGCATTAAAGTAGGAACTCAATGTCTTTGAATACATAGCCAAGGCTTTGTTGGCCGAGTTGTCTAAAGCGCGCGCTTACTGATCACAGTGCCTCTCACCGCCTAGATTCGAATCCTACGCGGGACAGATCCTAGTGTGAGAAAGTTTGTCAGTTCGCGTGCCGAAGGTCGGTGGTTTTCTCCGGGCACTCCGGTGTCCTCCACCATCCCAGAACTGACCGCCTCGAAATAAGTGAAAGAATCTTGACATTGGCGTAAAACACCATTACTCCACTCCACCCCCACTCTTTGAATACATAATAAATATAAAAAAGCGTTCAAAATGGGGCGTGGTAGGGTTTCGGTCATTTAGATTTTAGTGGAACCTTTATAAACACTATAAAGATAAAATTTATCTATTCTTTTAATTTGAAGAGATGGAAATAAGCCTCTAAGTATATACAACAAGGTTACAATACCTTGTCTATATGTAATGAATAAAGATTGCGACAACATTTTCCTTACCTATAATTGAAAAGAAATCAAAAGGCGCACTAAGTTTTTCAGAGAAAATCATGGAGAACAAACTGAAACTTCTTGAACGCATATAATATTAATAGACGAAAATCAATTATCAATCGAAAAATTCAAGATCCGTGCAGAACCCTAGATTCCATCTTTATATCTTGCTGTGTTTTGCTGCAGCACAACCCTGTTTAAATATGAAACATTTGCAACAGTTTAAACTTAACCTCTAAATCATACAAGTTTTAGCGGATCCAGCGACCGTTCACCCAGCTAACCTCTAAACCATACAAGTTTTAGCCGATCCAGCGGCTGTTAACCCAGCTGTAAGTCATAACTGTTGGTGATTGCTAAATGATTTAAATGAACATCTACTAAACAAGAGGTGATCAAAATTTCGTTAAATATCGTTTTCTCCAATCAATTCACAGTTTATAAAGATTATTTTTTATATTGTTATGACATAGATATGACAGAGATATTGAAGATATTGTTCTGACTTGTGCTACCTGGCTCACTTTTCAGACTCATTTTTCTTAATTATTTATATCTAACCTTTAAATAAAATTGATCTAAAATAATAATTGTGTTGATTATTGCCAGTCATGTATCATTTCCAGATTTAAATGTTCAGCGTAGTAACAAATTTTAAAAAAAATAACGTGTTACGATGCATTTGTTAATTGGGACGCACAGTAATTTTTAATATCATGGCTAAAAATCAAAAATACTGTTTCCGTTTTTTTTTTTTTTTTTTTTTTTTTTTTTTTTTTTTTTTTTTTTTTTTTTTTTTTGCAACAAAAGACATACTTCCGCTTCTGATATTTCAACACTTTTGTGTGTTTATTTACCGTGTTGTATAGAAAGTATTTAATTATTTACTTATATAACTTAGTAAACTCCTTATGAATTTGCTAAATTGTTCAATTCCACCATCGCTTATGTTTTAATTTCATCATAAATTAACTAAACACCAAATAAAATAAAGTTTTCGTTACCAAATAGTCCTCCCTTTGTCTCACTTGAAATATCGTCTTCTATAAAATATTCGAACTACCCTTGTCTTTGATGATTTTAATATTTCCTTAGAGCCGACAAAACAATACTAGATAAAATGCGCACACTTTTATAGCATACAACAATTGCCTCGACTCAATAAATTATGTTTAATAAACATCAGACGCAAAAAACAATTATTGTAATAGAGAGATTTTTCGGAACATGAGAACAAAAAATTGCTAGGAAATAGATCATGTTTTTAATAATAAGAAATGCTACCATGAACACCTCTTACGAGTGCATTTTGACGTTTATTATTTGCAGATATGGATGAAAGAAAAAAGATTTACATAATGTTTTTTTTTTTATTAATTTTGTACAAGACTGCATTTAATTTGCTCACTTGGCACGGGGTAAGCGTGCTTATGGTAAATGTATAATGTGTCGAATTATATCTGCTTGCTTTTTTTAACTTAAATTTTCTTCTCTGGTCAAATTTAAACTAAATGTAAAACGACAGGTTCTTTGAAAATAAAAATTAAAAATTGTATTCCGCATGTTGTTCTAAAATTTAACTGGTATCTGTGTTATATATTAACGTATTAAAAGCCATTACGTGATAAGTATAAAACTAGGTTTAAATATGGAAGTATATGTATTTAATGTATGTATCTGTTTTTACCTTACATTTAATTGTTTGTACAATATAAATGCAATGCGCAACAGCCGTTGGTATGTTTCCAATTTAAAATTAACATAAATTGTGGTCACAAACGAACTTTGTAGAGTAAAATAGAAACACGCGTCTGAATTTTGTATAATGTCAATTGAATATATTATAGATGTGAATACAAAAATAAAAAAAAAATGTGCAAAAATCTCTTTGAATTTATTTTTTTTCTTACATAGTATTCTCTTAAAAGATGTAAAATTGAAACTTGTTAATAAGTGGATCATTTCTAAAAAAATAAATGACAATCTTTACGTTTTAATTGTTATTATCATATTAAAGCCATATTGTACTTTACTCTTTGAGAGGTGAACATGTCGGATCATTTTTTGTGACATGTATATAAAGATTCTGGATATTTGTAACAGAAAAAACAGCTAATACTGTTAATTAATACCTTACTTTTGTCGGTTTTATAAAAGGTCTTGTCTTTTATCTAGTATCTATTAATACATATTAATAACCCTAGCCCTTTAACATTGTCAAATATGTTCCAATTCGTAAAAATGGTTTTATCAAGTCACAAAGCAAAATGGCCGCCACGAAAAAATCGAGTTAGCTCAGCGCATATAATGTCTGCAATTTAATAAATTCTTCTAAAGTGTTTGTGTATTAAAACATGTCTGTTATGAAAAAATCTACCAACTATTTTAGAAATAGATATTTATTTTACTTTTTATATAATAAATGCGCATTATTGCCTTTAAAATGCAGAAACCTAGCCACACCTAGCCGTACAGGTTAAGTAGTATTTTGTAACAGAAATAATTATATATTTTTGATTATGTTTAATACCCCTTAAAAACTGTAATAACTGTTAAAAACAAAGACAATAAAATTGTTATTAAACATTAACTCGGCAACAAATAATGAAACGAAGAACATTTAATAAAAAAACATAGAAAGTAGACAAGCAATATTATCATTATATAAATGCTATATTGTCTAAACGGCGTATGATATACCAATATTTATTATATTAACCAACCATAATATACTATGACACACTGATTAAATATACTTCATTTGAGAATTTACTATCTTTGATCTCGATTTATAATCTCTTGATTTGAACTGTTATCTATGTTCGCATTAACGTTTAATTATTTTTCTATATTCCTGATGTTTTGATTGACTATCAGGAATCATAGTTATTATAGTTATGCATGTAATGCTCAATGTTTATATCGATGATATTCTCGTATTCTCGATCATAAATACACATACAACTGTATGTTATTTGACAACACGTTTATCATAGTTCTTTCTTTCTCAGATTTGACTTTGCACATTGCGGTTGTAGCTAGCTTCACAGGAGGTGTTTACCCAATCGGAAGACCCGGTCTCACTTTCTTGATAAAAGTTAACGTGTATAACTAAATTTGCCAGTTTTATAAGTTTTTATTTTGTTTTTCTTTTACTGTGGTTTACGCATCGACTGATATGTTTGGGGTTTAATACTTTACAGCTTTATTCCTAACACTCCTTTTATTACCACTGGTGGGCTGGTTTGCCGTGTTGTCCAAAACACGCAGTACAGATTAGTGATTCTCACTACGTAGGTTTGAATCCTATTGGGACTGATCTGAATGTTAAACAGTTTGTCAGTTTGCCTGCCAGAGGTCTGTTGTTTTCTATAAGTACTCAGGAATGCTCTTCATTAAAAAACTGATTGATTTGATACAATTGAAAGAATTTTGCTTGGGGTGTAAAACACCATTACTCAACCCAACGCTAATTATTTTAGGGTAAACGTCGACAAAAAGGTAACTATGTTTCACAGGATAAAAAAACTGGTTACTAATAATAAAATATACAAAAACTGCAATCAACATAACATTATTTTCATATTTTCTATTTTAAATAATTATGAAGTGTTATTTCATTTATTTTAATTATGTAAAAACGTGAAAATATTTTAAATTTATCTAAAAGGTGATGCTTCATGATTATTTGCTACTTTTAGGGACTTAATATACACGTGATAATTCTGAGAGTGTTAAAGTCTTTTAGAAAATATTTGCATGCATTATGGATATAACCTTTAATAATTTATTTTGCTTTTGTGTAAGAATAAAGAAGAAATAGGCAGATGGTTTACCTCTGATCCTATCGGTCAGTGCTGGATGTAAAAACGGCCTCAGGTGTAATTGACCAAGCGTAGCTACAATTTATGATAGAATCTATATGTATAAGCATACTCATAATACGCTTATAACATGTCCATATGATAAAATAGATTGATTTTATTTATAACAAAAAGGGTTTCAAACCGAAAAACGGATGAGACAAATTCCCGAAATTGTAATTCGTTCTTTAAGAAGTAACGATACACTAAATTGTTCTTCAAACAATAAAAAAATATTTGGTCTTTTTAAATATACAAAACCAGTCTTTGTAACATTTTAAAATTTTTAGTGCTAAATATATAACAAATACCTGCTAAATTTTGATGTGCCAGATGTGCACATTTCGGAAAATGTGCACATTTAATTTCTAATTTATATGCTGAGAAATAATTTAGCATATAAGTTTGATGGTTAGTTGTTTTTTTAAATAGCAATCATCTCTTGAAAACTAGAACCCAAGCATATAATATCTTTTATTCATTTTGTAGAATAGGCAATAAACTTCTTTTGTTAAGATTTTTTTACAGAAATGTATTTCACATATTTTGTGAAATTTGTTGTAAAATGTGATTCTTTTTGCACTATTTGTGCTTTTATTATTTAAATTATATCACTTCATAGCACGTTTATGGAAATATTGATTAAAACATTGAAAAAAAATTAGTTTTCAATAAATATATTTATTAGATTAATATGAAATTACGATGCAGGGATATTTAAAAATGAGCATTAGATTGTTGAAAAGTGAGATTAACGCACTCTTCTACAAAAGGAAAACCCAAGCATATTATCTAACAGAGCAATTTTAAGGAATCTGGGTGCAAATTTTTAAACAATCCTATCCAGGAAAATTGTTTGCCTGATGTACCTACCTTACCTTAAGAACGTGATAAGATCAGGTCTGGCAGTTTATGCAAACTTAATCGCTCAAGGCTGGAAATTTAACCTAAGTTGGTAATGTTTTTGTCGACATTTTGGTAGAAAGTTTTGTAGAACCCTATCTTTAATACTTAATATATTTATGTTTTATTAAATATTTTTCCGACTTACTTCTGATTTAATTAAAATGTATAATGTTTTTTTGCAATCATTATTATGACATACCTTTCTTTTTGAGTGATAATATAATACCCCCGATCGTAAACGGTAAGTAACATTAAAAGAATAGAATGATAAAATCAAAAATAAAAATAACGGTCAGTGTTCAAATCACAATACCAAAAGCAAGGTTAAACTTTAAAAAAACTGACTAATGCAGAGGCATAGGAAGAAACCATCGTGACACCATGAGTTTTTCATCAATGGGCGGATTTTTGTGTTCATACTTTGTTTTGTTTCTATGTTCAACTTTGACTGCGGTCAGTGGTTAAAGTGCAAATATAAAATAAAACAGACGAGTAAAAATGATTTATTTAAAGACAATCCGTTAGAAAGATATATAATTTGTGGTGTATATAATTATACGAATTCAGATATAATCAATATATGACTTTTTTTGTAATTATTGGTATAAGTATCATGATTGACTGAATAAACATCAGAAATTCAACCGAAGAAGACACAGGTTTCGATTAATTTACGATTCAAGTTCTTTAAAGCTCATTTTTAAACATTTACTTTTCCATTAATAGTCATTATATGGTTTGATCGACATTATTTGTTGGAGTTCTGAAAAGCTCGTTTTTTAAAACCTGCTCATTATCTTTAAATAGTAATTTAATAGCAATACTTTATAGTGTATATCTTCCTTCTAAAAGGACAGATAAACAATGATTATCCAGAAAAAAACTTTTATCTTTATTTCATTTTTTGTTAAGGGATTTATCGTTCTCATACTCGGTCGATTTAGTATTACTTTCTACCTCTTAACGACCAATTTATTGACAATCTCTTCTCATTATTTTGACTCCGAACTCGACTTATTTCTAAAACAATCTGTTACCTGAATCACAGCAAGTCTAATAGTGATGTTTTTATAAACTCTATTCTGCCAATTCTTGTTTTTAAATCCGAACTTGACCGACTCTGTGGCGTCATCTTACATTCAGATATTAATTTTACCGAAATGGACAAAGTATAGACTTGAAACCTCATATGAAAATTATCACACAAGATAATCTTATTCATTATTTATTATGTTTTAAAATTTTATTACCTCAGATCACCTTGACCTAGATTCAGCAGCAATGCAATGCTACAAACAAGACTAAAAAGCTACGTTCTATGCATACTTTTGACCAAGTTTCACCGAAATCTGTCCAGTCGTTTTAAAGAAAAGTTACATAGTGTTGAAGACAAAAGACACAAACGCTTTTTTACGCTCACGCGAAATTACATAAGATAAGCGAAATTTAAAATTCTTGAGGACATTCCATTTCCTTAGCACTTTTACCATTTGCAATAATCACAATATACATTTTTCTGACCTGTTATACTTGTTTGTTTCAAGTTATGGCTTGCATTCGATGATGCAAAGAACATGCCGTTCAGTTATATATTTATTTTTTTCTTTTCTAAATGTTTGCAAAGAGATGGAATAAAAAAGCTACCAATTTAAGTTACTATAATCTATATCTTGATGTTATTGCTTTTTCATTCTAAAAATAAAGAAAATATTTCCTGTGTAAAGCATTTTAGACGGTTATTATATTTACCACTAAACAAGCAATAGGGTAATTACAGGTTATTATAAACACATGAAAACATCGTAACAAGGAATTACCTGAAGCAATATTTTTTTCTTAAAAACAAATATTTTTGCTGTTATAACAGAAACTAGCATTGTAATCTTGATATTTTATGTTCTTGTAAACATCATAGATTATTTCAAAATACCAGACAAATAGAACGAATATCATCAATACAAAAAATTGCGGTTTTCGTTTCACAACGTTTGCATCTTAATTCTCGAAAAAATAAATGATCGTTTGTAGTTTCTGTAAGTATGACATGTAAATAACCGTTCTTTTGTCATTTATAAAACATCGAAAGATTAGAAAATGTTAAAGTATCATAGCATTTGTTACATATGCAAAACCACACATATGTGGTTTTCTGACGTAGCTGATAGCACGAGTTTATTGTGCGAACGGAGACGTTACAAGAGTGCGCTCTGCCCACGAGTGTTATGTATGCGTCAGTACAATAAACGAGTGTGTGTTCTGTATTTATCACATACCCTACCAAACTAAATGCAAAGCTTTCCTTCTAACTTAGTCTGCCACATAATTCACAATTTTTTTATATTGATTTCTAATCTGATTGGAAAAATCTGATATCTGACTGGAAAAACGTACAAAAAACTGCTAAAAAGTAATTTAATACAACAGATAATTGTTCGTTTTTAACGTCATTTATGAACATTTTACAACAACTATCGAAACACTAGTTAAAATTTAAAAATCAAACATCGATTTATCAATGTTTGTTAAATCGTCCGGGATTCTCCCAACATGACAAAATTCTCCCAACTGAATTATGACGTCACATAGGAAAAGTTTCCATGCATTCATGACGTAATGTTATTGTTGTTAGAAGAGGAAATTTCCCTAACAGTAGTTCCCTGCTACTATGGTGATACGGAATGTTGTATCACACATGTGCGGTACGGACCATTGTATGACATAGCCAGAAAATGTAATATATCGCTATAGTAAGATTCAGTGGCTATGTGATAAATATATATACTGCGTGAAAAGATACATTTTGTACAAATTTTACTACAAATTAAAGTTTTCTTTTTCGATTTTAATCAGACATTTAAGGCTTTCACATCTATGTTTTGATGGTTTTATGCTCACGAACTATATATTTATTAGGTAAACTAAGTGTTAAAAATACAAATTGTGAATTCGATGTTTAAGAAAGAAGATTTTACATTGTATTATACATATGTAACTGATTCTTTTTTGATAGGGTGTATTATACAATTGTACCTAAATCTCCCTTGATAGGGTGTATTATACATATGTACCTAAATCTCCCTTGATAGGGTGTATTATACATATGTAACTAATTCTTTTTTGATAGGGTGTATTATACAATTGTACCTAAATCTCCCTTGATAGGGTGTATTATACATATTTTAGTAAATGAAATTGACAGTTAAAGAAGATTTTACATTGTATTATACATATGTAACAAATTCTTTTTTGACAGGGTGTATTATACATTTGTATCTAAATCTCCCTTGATAGGGTGTGTTATACATTTGTACCTAAATCTCCCTTGATAGTGTGTATTATACATATGTACCTAAATCTCCCTTGATAGTGGTGTCGACTAACTAATGAAGGGGACACCTTTTAACATATTATTGTATTTTTACTAACTTATAAAGAGTTATTTAAGTAAATGAAATTGACAGTTAAAGAAAATTAATTATGTAAATATATAACACAAATACCAGTTAAATTTTGATGTGCCAGATTTGCACATTTCGGAAATTCATTGCTCATCAGTGACACTATGACCGAAAAGTTTGGTAGATAAAAAAAATAAGCCAAACAGTAGAAAATAATGAATCTAAAATTCCAAAATTATTAAAATCAAAACCCAGCTAAGGAATGCTTTGCATGAGGTAACAAACCTTAAATTAAATAAATTTTAAATTTTAGACGCCTGGAAATTTTGCTAAATGGTAAATTTTCTGACAGCACAGGGTACTGCCTACTGAATTATGAATATCCTCGGGGAGTAACCACATGTACACAAATTATAGATATAATTTGCTAAAACATCGGATATCTATTTTTTTTTGGTTTTTGAATGCCTTTAACCACGTGTACACCAATTATAGATATAATTTGCTAAAACATCGGATATCTATTTTTTTTGTGGCCGAATGCCTTTAACCACGTGTACACCAATTATAGATATAATTTGCTAAAACATCGGATATCTAATTTTTTTTTTTTGTGGCCGAATGCCTTTAACCACGTGTACACCAATTATAGATATAATTTGCTAAAACATCGAATATCTAATTTCTGTCTGTGGCCAAATCCCTTTGACCACGTGTACACCAATTATAGATATAATTTGCTAAAACATCGGATATCTGATTCCTGTCTGTGGCCAAATGTCTTTATCTACGTGTCTTTAAATAACACATCGGGTATCTAATTCTTGTCTGTAATCGTATACCTTGTAACTACATAACTGCATTATGTAACCATGTGTTCTTTGTTTATATATATATATATATATATATATATATATATATATATATATATATATATATATAAACAGAGTATAAAAAACTATACAACAAAAACCTAATGACATAAACCCCATATTCCAAAAGGAACAGAAACAAAAAAGGCGCAAAGTACAAAAAATAATCTTTTATGAATACCTACAGTATAAAATATTTACTACTATATATGTATATAAGTTTATATTTTAAATACACTTTAACAACAATAACGACTACATAAGTAACCTAAGAGACATTATTGATATTACTGATGACAATAATGATTTTTATTGATATTATTGATGACAATAATGACTTTTATTGCTTTATTATATTGATTATCGAACATTTTTGTAAAATATAACACACACACACACACACACACACACACACACACACATATATATATATATATATATATGCACAATAAATATTTACCAATATCATACCGTATGACATTTAGCGTTGAAAACAATGTTATTAAATTATACATATCTTTCTCGTTTAAGACATTTGAATTTTATTCTCGATGTTGTCTTGTTAAATCAGTTGTTTTTGTTTGTAAATGTGATTCAGCCACAAATCAATGTACCATAAGTGTATTTCGATTTAGGGTAGAAAACAAACTCATTTCGGCTTTAAATATGTAACTATTATTTTTATTTTACTTATTTGATTTTTTTTTTTTTGAAAAAAAATTGGACGATGGTACGGGATAGATAATCGTTACAAATTAACCTTCGTATTCAAAATATCCAATTCTGTAATTTTCAAAAAAAAAAAATTCGTATGCGTATAACTATATTTTTCGATTATTTCATTAAAAATTTTATTGGTTTGTTTGTTTATTTATTTACTTTTTGATACTTTTTCGATTGAAATTTTAAAAAACACAAAGCTTTACACAAAAGAGAAATATAACAAATATTTTTTTCTTTCTGTTTCAGATGATGACTACGATTAAGATATATATTTTTCTCCTGCCAATCGTATTGAATATATTTACTTCATTTTGTTTGGTGATTTCGGACCCGTATGACACAGCAAGGCGGTTACAGGAAGATTACAATCTATACGACATTTTATCTTCCAAGCAAGGAAAACAACCGACATCGTCTGCTCTCCAAAACCTTTTACGTCTGATTGAGATAAACGAAGCAGTAATTCATCCCCAGCCTTCTGATGAACAAACTGATCTAGAATATTTGAGGGATGTTTTAGGTGAAATAAATGATAGCTATACCTCCAAAAACAGCCGAATGTCATCAATTACAAAGCGAAAAGTATTTTGGCAGCCATTAGGATATGTACCTGCAGCATTGCGCAAGACCGGAAATAAAGGTCAATCAAATGGATCGTCTGGATCATCACAGCAAAATGGAAACATTCTCAGATATGGATAAATTTCTTTTTTTAAGTTGGAAATGATTCAACCGTCCAACTTATGGAGTTTAGTCATTCCTCCATTGCATAAATTGTTTTATGCATTTCTCCGTGAAAAATCATTAGGGTTGGGTGCTATATGATGCTACAAAACACGTTTCTTTAAAAAACATTTAAATTTAGAACCTACGAATGGACTTTCAATTATACAAATTAGCAAGTTTATGAACATAGAGAAGAACATAAAAAACGTAATCAAAAACATATAGAATTGTAATGTTAAAATTTTACCTAAATAATTCGATTCTCTTTAGTTCTAACTTAAATGTAAATTACAAAACTTATTATACTTTCATTTAATGAAATAAAGCAGTTGATCTTTTGAGAATCATTTCAGTTGAGATGAGGAGAATGACATTTTGTTATCTTATTTTATTTTCTATATACGTTTCCATTTTACGTATACAATCGGGGAAAAGAATCTGGATGCGCTTTTCGTCCTAAAAGTATATATTTACTTATGGTATAATAACTGTACTTTGCATGCTATGAAATGTATCAGTATATGAAATTTGGAATAGCCAAAAAGCCCTTACTACCCCCCCTAAAAATAATAAATTTAAGCTACAGGGAAAAAACGCAAATACAACAATAAAAGACATATGTATTGCAACCAAAAGACTTGCGTAACCACTGATTATTAAACCATGAATTAGAACAGCCATTTAATTTAATAAAACAATAATGTCTATCAGTGTAGATAACCATCCCCCTTGTTTAATGAAGGCGAAACCATCTTCGCCACCTGCCACCCGAAACCATCCGCCTTGTTTTAAGAAGGCGAAACCTTCTTCGCCACCTGCCACCATCCGCCTTGTTTTAAAAAGAACATTAATGCAAATACAGAAGCCTCAATTTATGTATATAAATTTGTGTGTGTGTGTGTGTGTGTGTGTGTTATTAGAAGTTACAAATTATGTAGCATGTTCCGATTGTGACTTCTAGTGAAAGATATACTTTGATCGGTATCAGGCATATGTTAATAGGAAGGTATGCATTTAGATAATGGTAATACCAGGGACAACAATGTTGATGTTAAAAGGGTACTATATATATGCGACTGAACTGTTCTTGTTCAAGAAGCATGTACGGATTTAGGTTAATAGTGACAATACTAGTGACAATGGCAGCACCAACTACAGCTGGAGTGTTGATTTATAAAAACTAAATAACAAAACTGGCAAGTTATACAATGCATAAGGCTTAGTTTTTGTAATTGTAAAATATAACGGTAAAAACAAAGTTCTAAACAAAAGTTCTCCTTTTAATCTGGTGTTTTAATACAAGAATTGTTCATTTTTTTCAAAATCTGCCTTAATAATCCAACTTATAAGTTCAGTGTACATTTTTTCGCTTACGCTATTAATTACGGCCATTTTAATCAGATATTGATATATGATAAAACCCTGTCACAAATACAAAGCTTTTATATGCTTGCTTGTACGGAGTGTGTGTATGTATGTGTGTGTGTGTGTGTGGCCGACATGTACTTTGAGTATCAAACTCCAAGATGAATAAACTGACTCTTTCGAAACCTCACACAATTTTAAAAGAAATTGAATAAGAATACAAAAATCATTTATCTTTTCAGAATTAAAATAACTGTACATGACATTCAATTTACTCTATCATTAAATCTTGGATAATAAAGAACAGAAAATGATACGAATTTGATAAAAACTTAATTCATCTAAAATGATATAATTATAAACTGTACCCAATTTCATTTTTAGTAAAATATTTTGTAATACCGCGTAATATCATAGCATTGATTAAATAAATTGACAAAACATTAATATATAATTGATTACGTCACTTCAGATGATTGTATCAAAATACAATGAAAGTTGCTGAAGATATGCGACATGTCAAACCGTGTTGTAAAAATATTTGTTATATTAGAGGCTGAATTATTTGAGTTTGGTTAGGATTTACCATTTCTCAGATTACTGCTTTGCTTAGCATTTTCGGTCCATGCCCTTTTTCTAACATCTATAAAGCTTACATTAAAAAATTCTGTATTTGACACTGAAAGAAAAACAATCAAGAGATAAAGTGAATAAAATAACATAGGAAAAACTTAATTGCTTGAGAAGACCGTGTCCAACATTTCAAATTTGCTGTCATTGGTCATGTAAACATAAAAGTAACTGTTTGATTAATCGATACGAATTTAAACTTTTTAAATGAATTACTTGAATTAAAAAACACAAATGGAAAATTTACGCAATGTAGAAGTTGAAGTATTTGGAAAAAATTAATGTCGGGATATTTAAATTCAATATCACTTTCATATGTTCATTGCAAAATTAAATCATTTCCTATTTTAATTAAGAACATTTTTTGTGTCGAAAATTATAGGACTAACGTTTCTATTAATTTCTTTGATACCCTTTTAAACCGACAGTACAAAATTAGCTTGCAGACTAAAATATCCTGTTTAAAGAATCGGCTTGTTTCTTTTATAGAACCATCAACAAAATCAATCAGCATTACAAGTTATAAGAGTAATATAAATTTCATGATATGTTTCATTTTTTATATTTGTAAAATCAAAACAGTAACATCTTAAACAGTATGTAAAAACATATACCATATGCTAATTTTTATTTCACTATAATAGAACTTCCAGAATTAGTACACTTGACATTTATCATTAGCATAATGATGATCGATCTTATGTTTTGATAAAAATATTTATCGAAATTCTTATAATTTCTATTATGATTTCAATCAAGATAGAATGCATTGAAATCTATATAATCTTTCTTTGATGCTTCTACTGACAACTAAAAGATCGTTAAAAAACTTGTTGATAAGTTTGTACTTATCTTTAAGACCACCATGCAGTATATTGAATGATTCATTAGGCAAGCAAATGTACCGATTTTCAGACAAGTCATAGATTACAATCAAATCTCTAATCATTCTATCATCGTAGCATAATGATTGTTAGATATAACTGCATATATATAACTGTAATTAATCTAGAAGTAGCCTTAAAGTAATCCGTCTGTTTAAAAGCCGTAAGAAAGGGAAATTTTAACAAGCGCAAAAGCAAGAACGGCTACAGAACAATGCAAGAAAATACTAAGAAAAAACCCCACACACACTTGGAACAAGTCATCGGAAATCTACTGGCTTAAGCACAAGACTGGGGAGCATCAAACCTTGATTTTATTTTATTTTAGCCCTGAAATACGAATTATTTTAAATTAATAGTTGAACAAAATAAAATTAAAAAATTAAAATTTACTTACTATAATAAAGAAAACCAAATTTGTAAGATTATTCATTATTATGCATTTATATAGAGTGCTTTCACTGTATATGCCGCCTAAATACGTAATAAAATACAGTACCAGAAAAGAAAAGGTCGTCAAAAGTACAAGCACTATAAATTATGCCATAAGTACATATTAGTTTAAAAGTAACAGCAATTGTGTTTATCAATTTTACTGTTTTTTTAATGAAAGAATTGTTTAAATTCAAAAAAAGATACACAATTAATAAATCCAAAAAAACTGCCTTCACTTTGTCATTACAAGTCCATGATCCATGATAAAACAGTTCTAGTCGACAATATATATATATATATATATATATATATATATATATATATATATATATATATATATATATATATATAAATGGTTATTGCGTATGATTTTTAATTGATAAAAAGATGCTATTCTCGTATCCTCGGGCCAAAAAAGCATAAACGGTGTTTTGACTATTTTCATAAACACATTGTTAATCCAAAAAAATATCGTTTAAAAAATAAATGAATAAAAACCTGTTTAATTTCGATGTGTTATTTGCAAGGTGCCTAAAAGATGTTAGCATAAAAGGCATTAGCTAAACAGTTAAAATTAAATGAATTTAAAATTTAATGAATTTAAAATTTCAAAATTATATGGATCAAAATCCTGCTAAGAAATGCTTTCCACGAGGGAGCAATTCTTAGTTTTAGACATAATTTCAAAAAGACGGCTAAAAGTTTTGCCACCAAATGCAGACCTGCTACGGGAATATAAAACGTAAATACCTGCCAGATCTGCACATTTCGGAAAATCATTCTTCATCAGTGGCACTAAGGGCCGAAAATTTGGTAAGTGAAAAGAAACATAAAGAATTAATGAATCTAAAATTCCAAAATTACATGAATCCAAATCCAACTAAGGAATGCTTTTCATGAGGGAACAAACCTTAGTTTTTAATAATTCAAAAAAAAAAAATTAAGACGGCTGAAAGTTTTGCCAAATGGTACATTTAAGAGACAAATAGTCATAAAAATGGCAAAAAAGAGAAGATAACGAGAAGAAATATTTTCCATCGTTTGCTTATCTGGAATCCACCTAAGCCAGATCCTGTTATTGTACTGTTAAAAACAATCATGACCTTTAGCAAATTCACTCCGGTTTTCAACTGTATTTCGCCCCAAAACAAGACTTCTATTATATAAACAAAGTGATTTTGATCTTTTGAGTCTGTCTTTCTTGTCTAGTTTATCAACGTACAAATTACGTACTTAATACGCTATTTATGAATATATTTTTATATTTAAATCATTTATTACTTTAGAATTTAACAATATAAAGCTACAAAGCTCTATCGTGGCTTGTAACGAGTTCAAAAAGAGCATGACTAACGTTCATATTTCTTTGTGCAAACAAAAAAATACTTATTGTCTAGACATGCCCTAAAGGTTGTTTTGTTATTTAAAGATGTTAAAAAAATATTGAAATTTAAACATACATATAAGCGTTAGAGAATTCAAACAAAACAACTACAATAATCAAAACAGAGTTTTTATTCACACTCGCTTTTGGCAACAAAATTTAAGCTTTTGTATATTACTGCAAGCAATTTAAAGTAAAAAGACGATACGAAAAATCAATTAAATCTGATTAAAAACTACGGGGATATGAACACATTTAAAGAGTCTTTGTAAATACAATCAATTTAAAGATATAGCTGTTAATTTATTGAACTTAATCCCGTTTTTGGTCATGTCAACTTTTAAAAATAGTTCAGACATATGTTAAAATGCATCAGCAATAATTAAATTTTGTCATTGTTTATAGAAATGGTTATCACCTGTTCACAAGGGATAACAAAAAATTACTAGTCCTATCTGAGAAATATATCTCAATCCCAAATAAGCTCATAAGTCTGATTTGGATGGACAGCAAATAAGCTGCCACAATAAATAAATTTTGTGCTTACAACAAAGGCTGCACAAAATCGAACTTTACCTGCCCAGTCGGATAATATATATCAATGAACCCTAAAAACTGTTTTTCCCGCACTCATTCGCACTGCCTAGTTAAATATCTCACTTAGCCCTATACAATCAATGCTAGTGTAGTCATGTCATTTTGTACTTGACCCTATACAACAAGTATAAGCCTTGTATTCTTTTTTTGGGGGGGATAATACATAATACTCTATAGCTAGTGTAAGCGTACTCCTTTTAGGGAAATTAATCAATTTATTTTTGTGTGGTATGTATATTTTGGCCTATACAAAGTTCGTTGGTGATATACTTCTTGTCAGGTCAAAATAGCATTTTGCCGTAAGCGGTAGCGTACTTCTTTTTGACGGATTTTACATAACAATTAAAGCTGCATTAAGTTTTCCAAAGAAAATATGACAACGGTGCTAATGTAATTAATGATGTTCCTAATGAACAATGTTACATTTGGTTCAACGATAAAAGCTCGAATTAATACAGAAATTACAGTAATTACCCAGCGAGATGCAGCATTTGGGATCTAATATTAGAACACGGTTACGTCATCAAAACCCGGGTCATTTAAACACAACTTTAAAAACGGTGAAATACGATAAATTTAAACACAGAACTTCGTTGAATTTGTCATTTGTGACTTAGTAAGTATGCAGCTTTAATTGGTAATATACTTCCAGTGTAAATCCTTTAATTCATAATGCGTCTGATGGAATTTTCTAATTTTTCTTACCTTACAAATGAAAAGTATTCACCTTTAAGTAAAAGGTAACTTAAAAATTGATGATTAAGTAAAACTACTGAAATAAACAGAATTATTTGCAGGTTCAAATATCGCGTTCATAACCTGATTACTACAAACATTTCGACAGTTTATTCTTACTTTTACAATTTTAACTGAAATATAAATGTCGATTTCAGTAAAATAATAACTCTTTTCATGGGCTTTTTTATGTTTATCATGTAAATTCAATATACGTATTTCTGTCGATTCCTCGAGTCTACAGACATTTTGAGACCATTTTGAAGAAAATGTACATGCTCAATTCAGTTTGTAACATATTTTACTTAAAATTGTAACATATTTTCAACACAAATGAAACGATTAACAATACTGACTCAGTTAACATGTTGATGTCAAGTAAACCGCTTGTAAAAGACGCAGGAATTCAAAACATTTACGTACATGTCGATGGGCAACCGAATCCATTGATCAATTAACCTAGTTAACTAAAAACTAAGTGAATTCCATTCGATCAGTAGGCATCAAATTTTTAATTTCATTTTTGAATTTACAAAAAAAATACTAAAGAAAGTAGATGCTATTAATAATAAACAATAAAAAAAAGAGAAAAATTTATGTAATAAAACACAAACATACATTTACAAGTCACAACCTAAAAAAGAAAGGAAAAACTTTGAATGTAAAACGATTATAGAAAGAAGGGTAAAATTGGACAAGTTCGGTATGAAATGATATAACAATTATAGAAAGAAGGGTAAAATTGGACAAGTTCGGTATGTAATGATAAAACGATTATAGAAAGAAGGGTAAAATTGGACAAGTTCGGTATGTAATGATAAAACGATTATAGAAAGAAGGGTAAAATTGGACAAGTTCGGTATGTAATGATAAAACGATTATAGAAAGAATGGTAAAATTGGACAAGTTCGGTATGAAATGATAAAACGATTATAGAAAGAAGGGTGAAATTGGACAAGTTCGGTATGAAATGATAAACGATTATAGAAAGAAGGGTAAAATTGGACAAGTTCGGTATGAAATGATAAAACGTTACTACCACTAAGAACTGATAAATTTCATAGAAATTCACACTTGTGGCATAATATGTCATTCTCAAAAAAGTGAAAAACAGGTGAGGATTTTAGGATAAGAACCTGTTTACAATCATGCTAATAGGATGTACATTCAAGGGAAAATTCAAATATGAAGATATTTATATCTTGCTTTCGTGTGTTGACGTCCCGGCCCCAGTTTCACAATCATTCACTAAAATGAGTGTACAATCAACTTAAAGGTAATAATATTTAATGTCAATTTTTCAGAAATTACAGAGATAAAATTAAAGATCTAATGTTATATTAAAATTATGTAGAGTAGATCAGTTGAACAAAACAAAAGATGAAATATGAAACTTAAATTTTTCAAAATATTGATGACAGAGAACTGGGAATATTTAAGTTGAGTGTACAATCAATTATGTGAATAATTGTGAAATTGGGGTCAGGTGTAAAAAAACACTTTGTTAAACGTCTTGACAAGGGACGTCGGTAATGTTCGGTACACATTCTGGCTTTCTTTACTAAGAGATAATCACATCGGTGTACATGACTGAAACAATGTAAAAATGAATGTAAAACACCAAACGGGCATGAAACGTTCATTATTTTGTTATTTAAAGTAATGCCTTCTACCCTGACTTGGAATATAAACATTTAACTCAAACAAAAATATTCAAAGATGCCTGAAGAAACCAGATTAGCAGAATACAAAATCGAACAAATGTTCTCGCAATTAGATGCTTCATTGGAATTTATACCTAAGCGACTGAAGTGTGTTTAAAACAAGCGGCCCACTTTATAACCACTAAGCGACTTACGGCTATATTCTAAAACACCACTTACTCTCCATTCAATACTCCACTTACTAAGATAATCCTGAACACTTTTCAGTTTTAAGACAGAGGTAAACTCAATCGTATTTAGAAATCTTACTTGAAGTGGAGTTCGGGTAAACCTTGAGGGAAAGTAGAGTGTAGTATACACCTTATTTGACTTCCACTCAAGTCAAACAGAACAATGGATGTTTTACAGAGATTGCATCAAATTCACCAAATTGATGCTATACCCAAAAAGGCAATCAGGGACAGACGTAATCCCCTTGAGGATTTAAATGATGACTTATTTTTTTTATATAAACATCGTTTTTCTAAAGACAATGTGGTTGAAATTAATTATTTAATTAGTAATGATATTGAGATTATTTCAAATTCAGAAATTCTAATTCCACCAATGCTTTAGCTTCTGGCTGTTTTACGTGTTTTTGCCTCTGGGACGCTTCAGAGTATTACAGGGGATTTAACCAACATTTCACAACCATCTGCAAGCACAATTATATCAAAATTGCCGTAGCCACAATAATTGCCAACGCGACTTACGTCTATATTCTAAAACACCACTAAAAGTACTTTATGTACCACTTTGAGATTATTCTTACCTTCAAAATCTTTACCCCCATTCAAATCCTGATGGCTAGCATTATCATAGAATGGGTTTGCCAATTGGTTGATTTGAGATGACACAGTTCCTGCTATAGCCTAAGATGTTTCATCAACAGAAAATGGTTGTGGACCTCCACCTGTCAAAAGTCTCTCTCTTCTCTCCTTACTTACTGCTGTTTTTGCTCGACTTTTCATGTTATCCAAGCATTTTTTCACCTGTTTCTCATCCCTTTTACTAACACTAGGCTGCGTATTCTACTCCTTAGTTAAAACTTTCCAAACATCAGCCTTTTTCTTAATAGATCGAAAATAATTTTGCTTTGATTCCAACACACCCTTTAGTTTATCCACTAGATCTCCAATTATCATTTTTTCCATTTCAAAAAGAAATTTCTCTTTGTTGCCATTTTGGCCTTCACTCAGGAGACACTTTAGTGAGAATGGGGCAAATATGTTGATGAATACCAACATGAACTTCAATCACCCTCCACTCGCCCTCGAATTCATCCCACTTCACTCACACTTGAGACCTACTCACTAAAGTAACACTGAAGTAAAGGTTCGAGTTTTGTTTTAGAATACAGCCCTTAGTCTCTGTTTTTATGTGAAAACATAAAAGTCATGTTTATGTTTGTTTAATACTGTGTAACTCTTTTGCCTTTATAAGTAACTAAAATACGTTTTTAAAATTTTTGCGTTCATAACTTGAACATATCTTACGGCTATATCCTTAAAACCATACTCCACTCACACTCAAACTCCACTCATTTAGTGGGAGGTAAACACTTTTCAGTTTTAACTCCAGGTAAACTCAATGATATTCAGAAATCACACTTAAGGGTAAGGTTGACTTCACAAAGTGAATAATAGTTAAATGAAGTATACACCTCCCTCAGCCTGTACTCTAATAAACTTTTTCTTGTGAATGAACAAAAATGGCCAATTATTTAGACCGATTAAGGCAATAAGATGACATCCCTGTGCAGAGAAATGTTTTAAGGTATAGAAATAACCCGTTAGAAGAATAAAATAATGTGGATTTCTTTAAAAGATACAGATTTGAGCAAAATAATATAGTACATATATTCCATACAATAAAAGAAAATAAGTACCATTTGATGGAGAATAGGGGATTGCCTATTCCACCAATGCTACAGTTACTTGCAACCTTCAGGTTTCATGCAACTGGTACCTTTCAAAGTGTTCAATCTGATTAATATAATATTTCACAGTCATCTGTGAGCAGAATTTTTTCAAAAGTTTCAGGATTTATTGCTGCTGAAGCAAACAACTACATAAGATATCCGAGGCCGAATGATTACCACAGAATATTTCAAAAATATTCTTCTTTTGGGGCCATGCCTGGGGTTATAGGTGCAATTGATTGTACTCATGTTAAAATTCTATGCCCAGGAGGTAACAATGTTCAGCTGTACAGAAATAGAAAAGGATATTTCTCCATCAATGTCCAAGCTGTCTGTGACCCAGACCTGAAATTTACTAATATTGTTGCACGTTGGACTGGATCTGTACATGACAGTCGGATCTTTCAGAACAGTAGACTCTGTGCTGAATTTGAAACTGGAGCAATAAATGGAATTTTATTAGGATATTCAGGATATGGATTGAAACCCTACTTGCTTACACCAGTTCTCAACTCACAAACACGAGCTGATCGTAGATATAATTTTTCTCATATACGCACACGTAACACAAAAGAACGCATGTTTGGAGTTTGGAAGCGTAGATTCACATGTATCGGAACTACCCTAAGGTTAAAATTACAGACTGCTTTGAGGGTAATTATTGCTACAGCAGTATTGTATAACATTGCATGCATAATGAATAACAATGCAGATGATGACGATGATAGCGATGGGGATGATGACGATGAAGAAGCAAATAATAACCCTGCTGACAAAATCGGAGAAGCCGTGAGAAACACTGAATCAGGCAGCATTTTAATTATTTATCAACAAAAGACGAATTCACAGCATGAATGAGAACTCTATTGAAAATTCAAATGTCAAGTAATCCATTGATGCTAAAGTTAGATGGATTTGCAGGTTTATTTTCACAAGTGACTTAGTTATCCTTCGAAGTAAGAGCTTGTTTTTGTAGATTTAAAACTTCCATTTGTTTTTCATTAAGGATGATTCTCAAAAAGCCGAGGCATCCGCCTATAGAATTCAAAATTTTAAATTTGTTAAAATAATATTTACACTTTAAACATCAAAAAGAGAGTACCAAAACGAAGCGGTTTTGAATATTAAAAGTTGATAAAACATTGCATTATGTGTTTATACAATCATTTCAGAATACTGCATTCCGCATACTTCCATACAAATACGAAAATTTTGATGGAAATAACCGTGTTTTTCAATTAATACACATAGAGCGCAATATCTCTCCATCAAAGATATTTTGTCTATCAAAACGTCTATATTTTATCTTCTGTTTTGCAAATTTTGGTTGATGGAGAAGGATGCGCTGGCATTGAAATTTTGGATAAAGATTAAACACACTTTCCCTTAATCGCCCCAAACAATATACATACTTGATAATAGCTAGCATACGATTCCAATACCGTCGACGCTGGCCGTGTGGTAGGACTTGGAATTGATAACCTCAAAGTCCTGGGTTCGAATCTTATAAGTCGTCCGTTTTTTATTTGTATATTTTATAGTAATCTTTTTTCATTTCACAATATTTTTTTCTTATTTAAACGCAGTGTATATGCTTCATCAACAAATAACCCAGTAAAATTACGCACTTCTCATCTGAACACATCATTGTAAAATAGTTTTAATACATGTCGTAAATATCTAACAACGTTATGATCATTTTTCAGGCCACTGGGCAATACGCTTGCGTTTCCTATACAAGTTTTAGGTATACAAAGCAACATTATAATGCATGTAAAACACGGAACTACTATAATTGCCATGTAGGCGCCGCATTAGTTCACCGTCGAAAATCATATAATGTGAATTTACTCTTCACAATCACGGGTAATAATAGTGAGAAAACGACCAATGACATATTTTCATATTAAGTTTTTTTTCAGTAACAATTTTGAGATGTCTTTATTACGTTATATTTTATATAGGCACGTTAGGCTAAAATTAATTTGCATTTGGCCTCAAGTCGATGTTGGGATATAGAGGTCTCCAAAGGTGTAACCTTATTTCTTGGCATTTTTCCTATAGGCGGATCGCTCGGCTTTTTGAGACTCATTCTTTCAATTTGCATTTGAAATAATTTTATTTGCATTTCATGCTCTTTTTCGTTATTTTCTAACTTGGATGTGAGGATTTTCATTTGCATCGAATGTTCCTCTTCCTGAAATTTTAAGGATTCTTTTTGTGCAGTCGTAATGTCATTTCTTTTATTTATCTTTGTGGTAACCGGAATATCATCCTCGGCTTTTCCTTTTTTTGGGAACTTGAAATTGACAGAAGTTATTACATCACCTATAAAAATAATGTATATCTTCTTAAAATGATGTAAACGGTTGTTGAGTAACTTATTTTATTCCATGTGTACTAGTTTAGTGCATGATGAAATGCAACAATAGCGAGTACAGTTAAAAGTTATCAAAATTTTGATGCACTTCCAAACTAATGTAGTACAGCTTGTTGGTTCCATAATCAATCTTAATATTTAAGATTCCATTAACTTTAGGGAGGGGAGGGGTACATTTGAATAATATTTCATCTGGTTACATTTATATATAGGTAAAAATTGTGCATGATCATGTATACTGTATATACTGACAATAATTGTGTGAATTGTTTCAGCTTCTTGATCTAATTATTTTCTTTTTCACTTAACAAATTTAACATTTTAATATTATTTTGATCAATTTACACACAAAAGTTTAGATTTTCTTACCGGTAGTATCTTGATCATACGTACTAGCATCGCTGTCAAATTGGTTTTTCAGTGGGTTGATCTGTGGAGCAACTATTGCTGCTATGGCTTCAGACTCTCCTGTACTGGTACTAGACATTTCCAATTAAGAGGGAGACGGACTTCAGAGACCGAGACCGAGACGGATTTCATTAATTTAGGGGCGATCTCAGAAGTTGTTGATATGCTAACATACAACAATATATATATATATATATATGACAAAAATTATGTTTATTCAGAAACAGTTTATAGAACATGGGATTATCTGAATAGTCGCTGTCTACGGACAGCTAATGAAGCACAAATTTCTACGATGGGCGAAATATACCAACGGGGATGACGCCACAGACTACCTATTGCCCGATATATTTTCATCTCCCGTATTTCATACTAAACTTTTACACGATATGTATTAATAACGCTATTTAGTTTCCTGTATTTCCGACGAACATTGAAAGGGGCAGCTCTTATCTCCTGTGTCTTAAATGGAGAAAGAACTGGAAATCTATTTGCAAAAATTTTATCGCCAAGAATAATCATATCCTGCGGAAAGTCTAATTCCATATTTGGTCCAATAGAGGGCAATAAATTAAAAATTTGGGCATCATTTTGATGTCCCAAGAACCACTTCTGACGAATCTAATTATTTCTGTATTGTCTACAAATACAATAGTGTGAATGCAATGTGTGTGCCTATGTCCACTGTAATACAGGTTTTGACGTTCTACCATTGGTCGATAAATCCGATGGGAAGTGCCATCTATAGCTCCAACAGCATCTGGGAGTTTAGGCCATAGTCCTCTCAAACCCTCCCATTCTTCTCTTGATGGCCATCTTACATTTAAAGCGTAAGCATTCCACATTACCCACCTCATACTGTTTAATTCATTTCCAACTGTAGACGATGAAACATCAAACATAACATATAAAAAACAAAGAGATAGATAAGATCTCAACCAAATTAAAAACAACATTAGACGATTTCTTGGCGATAGAGAATGCTCACGACTTCTCTCCCTACGTAGCACCGGAGAAATGTCATTAAGTATAGCCATTAAGGTTTCCGGTGTTTCACCAGTTATTTCGAAAAACTCGTAGGGGTGCTGTGCGAATATTGAAAAAAAAAACATTTCTACCAAACCATTGGCTTTCCACATCGGGGAGAATTCGGCTTCTAACAGTCAATAAAGGAAGTGGTGGAGCCGATATAACTGGAATGAGTTGAACAAGGAGGTCGTTACGATCCATTCCTATAATAATAATAATAATATTATTATGGAACGGGTCAAAGGGCTGGTGTGTAAGATCCGAGGGGGTGGTGCATGAAATGGTAAAAAAACAAGTAGGAGGTATCAGTGTAAAAGTTATTCTGTTCTTGGGAAGTGGAGGTAAAAGGGATGGAATGTGGGGGCGGGTAAAAGGGAATTTGTAATCCCTTATCACCCCTCAATAATAATAATAATAATAATAACCAGATTTCAATTGACGTTTCATCCCTTTCTGTCAAGCGCATATATGAAATCTGAATTTTCCCGGCAAAATCTTTCGACTAATGAAATTCTAGTAATTAATGATGTGACGCCAAAACCGTAATGTATGACCCACGTGACAATGTATCTACACATAAAGACACCATCTGCAAAAATTAATGATTTTTTTTTTAAAAATTGACCAATCAGTTGGCTTTGTTTGTCTATGAAACCTTTGACCGCATTTTAATTTTTCTCCGTGCAAGTTTACACATGGTGGCGAGTGATTGTGTAAAGTTTCATCTGTCAATGTCAAGCGCCTTCCGAGAAAACTCCGGACAACGCGAAAGCGGGAAAAAGAATAATAATGAAGTAAGAAGAAAAAAGAATAACAATAAGGAAGAAACGAAGAAAACACAGTAGTCACACCACTCTCTTTACTCTTTTTAATAATAATAATATGAATTAAATGGTATTTTTCATTATTATTGACCTTAAATTGTCACTGAAACTTAAATGCATTTGATAACTTATTTTTCCATTTATAATTAGAATTCTAATATAAATTAAATACTTTATTATTATTATTATTATTATGTTGGTAATGCAAAGAACTAAGTTGTCGTTCTTTGCGAGCAATCTTCGTGTGACATAACTTTCGGAAAATGGCCAGCTCATCATGTATGAATTTATATAATAATTACGTATCATAAAATTAACGAAAAACATACCTGTAAATAATGTATTGAAGATAAGTTTTAGAATTCAGTTTTTGTATACTGCTGTACTAACGATCACGATGAAATATGAAACAACTCCTGATTGTAAAACTATAAAGTACACAATATATTCACGCCGGCGGTATTATATAAAACGTATCCTCGCACGAAGAAAACGCCGTATTTTGCTCTGATGATTGACAGAAATGGAGATTTTCATTATCATAGCCTCTTGTGATAATAAGAAATGATATGCAAGATATTTGTTATATTATCTTCATGTTTAATTCGTGTGTATGTTACCTGTGATTATTAAAATCATGTTCTGTAGACTTTCACGCTTTGTTACGCATTTTAGTTACAATATGGCCACAAAATATCACCTTGTGATTTGGTTTACTGAAAACATGAATATTTTTTTCAATTAACGTTCATATTTATGTGCATAAAATCACAATATAACCCAAAATATTCCACAGACCTTAAATATTGTTCCTTCTATTGAATTGATGTTTTATTCTTTAGCTGACACTCTGATCTCAGAAAAGCAGAAAAGAAATGTGCAATTCGATAGGCAAGAAATATTATTGCTGCTGCGGGCATATCAGTCCCATCCCTGTTAATGGGAAGAAATTATAGATGAAATGAAACATAACGTATGAACACTACAGTCTACCACCAGAATTCTGTATCGAGACTGTTCGATGAAACAACTCAGAGATAGGTTGTCAACAAAACTCTCAAAATTGTTAAAAGATGTACCAGAGGATGAAGAGATACGGTATGTTGGTCGGTTGATCTGCAATCTTTCAGGGGTGTCCAACTTTTTTTTCGCTGGCAAGTAGTGGGACAAGCTTGACTCGAACCCCCATCGGTGAGGGATCTTCGATTTGAAGGCGACCGCCTTAACCACTTGCCCACCGCAGCCCCGATACGGTATATACAATAATATATTTGTATATAAAGAACATCAAATAATGACACTATAGTTGTCACAATCATAAAGGCAGTCGATTCATGGGGTAAAGTGTCTTGAAGGTGTGTCATTGCGAAATAATTATTTAAAATAATAATTGAAATGATTTTTTGTAATAACAATATAATCAGGTCAAGGCTTTATTTGGGAGTATATTTATACTTCATGTTAAGAATTTTCCCGAAAATGAATAAAAGTCAGTGGTATTACGAACATCATGATGCACACTTTAAATATAGACTGATTTAAAATTCAAATCTTGTTTTAAATTCCAGGGATGAATTGGACAAAATCAAACAGCTGGAATCAAATCAATCAGTAAAACAAAAAAGCAGCAAAAAACCTAATGAACCCAACAATGAACCGAACGATACATTGCAGAAAAGAAAACAATTGGCACTTGAATTAAGCGATGATGAGGACGGTTATCAAGATAACGATGGTACTCCAGAAGATAACCAACCAAAGAAAAAACCTAAAACTAGCAAGAAGAAAGATTTCCTGGCATTCTTAGCTTACAAAAACAAACAGGCCTACCATAAGTTTATCACCAAAAAAAATAGCTTATGAAAATGTTTGGAGTCTCTGACTCTGATTCGGACGAATGAATCCATGACAGGCATATTGAAATAATTTGGAAATTTAAGATAATAAATAAAAACCAAACGAATAAAAATTAATGAACAAGAATAATGACTTCGTTTTATTATTTCTGTATGGGCCACCATGGCAAGTGGTCTAAAACGTTAGTTTACAGATCACAGTACTTCCTCTGAAGGTTGGGCCACAACCACTTCACGTGAGAACGGTTGTCAGTGTACAAACCGTAGGTTTTCTCCTGTTTCCTTCACCACTTTCCAGACTGATTTTGAGTGAGACTGTGTTCATAATCTGACATTGGATTGTCAGTATTTAATCAATCAATACGTAAATGATATCAAATAGTTTTATAACTGAATGTCCATAATTTCCATTGGATTTCATTTCTATTTTTGTGAGATCGCCCCTAAAATAATGAAGTCCGTCTCGGTCTCGGTCTCTGAAGTCCGTCTCCCTCTTAATTGGAAATGTATACTAGTCTGTTGTGGACCTCCATCCGTCATTAGACTTTCTCTTCTTACTTTACTTAGTTCTTTTTGGCTCTTGCTTTAATGTTCTCCCAACATTTTTTTAACTGTTTTCATCTCTTTGTGCAACTCCTGATTGAGCATTAAACTCTGATGCAATTGACACCCGCATTTCAATTTTTTGTCTGATGGATTTATAGTCATTTCTTTTGCATTCTTAAATGTCTTTGTTTTTTTCCACTAACTCAATTAAAATATTTTTTTCTAATTCAGAAAAATAGTTTCTCTTTCCACTACTAGCCATTTTGCTGACTTGAGTTGTACTTCAGTTAGTAGACTGTGAGTAGAGTTTATGAATACTCCACCTGAACTTCACTCACACTTGATCCAACCACACTTTACTTACACTTGACTTCTACTTACTGGAGTCTAACTCAATTGTGAGTGTGAGTATTGTTTTAGGATATAGCCGTTAGTCTCTCTTTTTATGTGAAAACATAATAGTCTTGTTTGAGTTTGTTTAATACTGTGTAACTCTATTGCCTTTGTAAATAACTAAAATACGTTTTTTTTTAAATTTTCATAACTTGAACATATCTAAGATGTTCCTTGTTTTGAATTGAGTAAACCTAATAACCATGAAAAATAGTTTTTTGCAGTTATTCGCAATGAGAACAAGGTCATTAATATCTATGGTTTAATCTAAAAACAGGTTCATTTTTAGTGCTAAATATGTGGCCTTTAGTGTACCAATGCGCATTCAGGGCGACTTTCTAAAAAGTACTAGCTAACCAAGTCAGTATGCTTCAGGCATGCATACCACTACCCTTATCCATCATCACGGCACCAGGTAAAACAGTCAATACTATGTCCACTCATACCAAGCGTAAGGCAAGGAGGAAAAATCTCGAATTTTAAAAGATAAAAAATCTCAAATTTTAAAGTCTAAAGTGACACGGACGAGGTTAAAGACGAAGACCCCTAGCTCTCGAGGTTCAGCTCTACAACTAAACCATTGAGGAGAATATCTGGTGCTGTACCATTATGTAATTAGCGTTAACAATTGGCTTTAACATAAAACGTTATCAATCACATGAAAATATAAATTAAGTACACCATTAACGGTATTTAACAGTTTTGACCTTAAGAATGTCATCAACAACATGAAAATAACCTATGACCCGCGTTCAAACCATCCTTCGTCTCTCTTTCTGTCTATATATATATATATATATATATATATATATATATATATATAAGGTCATCAATCCGGGGCAGGAAGGGCCTAAGGCAGATTACGCACAGTTCAATGAGTTTAACATTGTGTGTAAGACTATAACACTTTATAAGGTTATAAGCTGCATTTTCAATATAAATGACAATCACACAACCATCATATATGATCTTTAATTTGAAGTTCGAGTGTGCACCTGCTCGTGTTAAATCAAGATTAATACAGATCTTGTATTGCGTTTATCTGAATTGTTTTTTGTTTCAAATCAACATACATGTACACGCTGAGGCATGCGCTATAAATGCGGTTTTATTTGTTTTAAATCAACAACTCCGGAATTTAGCTAATTTGGCATTGAAACAATATCTTCTTTTTTCGATATCAAATTAGAGTAGCGTTTATTTGAACAAAAATCGGGAATTGACGTCACAAACATTTCGGTGAAAATTAAGCCTTTTTTGTACATTCTTTTTCGTCACTGTAAAAATTTTATAAACATAAAAAACCATGTGCCATTATTGTTTATGAGTAATTTATTGCATTTATTGAGGGGTCTTGGTGGCCGACTTCTTAAGCGAGCTTACAGATCAAAGCACCAGTCCCGCGGAACGTCATTATAAAAACTTAATATAAAAAACTATTTTTTATTTGGTCTTGAAAAACAGATACATTTACTTGAAAATTAGAATTAAGTGTTTAACGGTCAATGAATAATTTATTCACTGGTTATGGACAGCATACTCATGCAAAAGCCATTCATCCGCATATTTATGATATTTATACATATATGAACAAATAATAGGCTTAAGACCCTAGAGAAGCCAAATATCACATCAGATTTTTTCTCCCGTCATCGGTTTTGGAGAAGATTTTTTTTAGTTTTTATAACCCATAGGTCGCCTTGATCTAGTATTTGGAGCCATGACAATGTCACAAACAATTCTGCACAGGCACATAAATGCATCTGACCAAGGTACATTGATATCTACCTGTAGTTTCAGAGAAGAAGTCGAAAAGGTAAAGGTTTACAGACGGACGGACGACGGACGATTTCGGATCGCAATAGCTCACTTGAGCCAAAGGCTCAAATTAGTCATCTGATGTCAGATTCTGTACTTCTGAAGTCATCCAATGAGTTAAAATCGTAAGTTGGTGAATCCGGAAGTACCATAGCTGCAGTACAAATCAAATTGTGTAGATGTGAGGAGTATGATTCTATTGTCAGGGTGTCTTTAAAAGATGCGTATATTGTTTTTATAAATTCATATATGGTGTCTATAGGTTTTGCGTTTTGGACGAAATCAGAATTTCTTGAACTCTAAATTTGTCTTGTATTTCTTGCATGCTCTCAGCGTTGTTCTTAAAGAAGTTAATGACTATACCTTGTTTCCCTTCAAGTCGTTTTCGTCTGTAACAGTAAAATCGGTGTGGAAAAACGGGTCACTCGTATCAACTGGATGACCTAATAGACCGATTACATCACTGAAAACTTGATTCTGATTAGCCATGTCAGTAATATTATTAAATGAATTCACTAATGATTTAAATACGGTAATGATTTCGCCCCAATGATTTTTAAAACGATTGTCTCGCCTTTTACTTCTGCTAGGGCGGCTTTCACTTGTTCATAATTATTTTCGTAAGTTTTTCTTGCTTCTGATAATTGATTTGCATCATCTATCCACGCTTTAGTGTCCGGGAAAGTTTGTATCGCTTCAACGATTATCCCAATAGCTTGGAGAAAATCTGACCTTTATCTATCTTGAAATTTTCTATTGTATATTTTATATTTCCTTTTGGATCTTGGAAACATGTTCTGATTTTTTCAATTATAGATTCTTCACCAAAAATGTTTCAATGAATTTAGCTTTAAATGTTGACCATTTTTAGACGCCGTCCACCTATTGCCTGACTGTATTAAGAACAGCGGTTCCAAACTTAAAACGTATATAGGCACCTAAAGCTTTGAACGCATTTCCTATTTCAAGCCCCTTCCCTTGCATATAATCCTTAACTTTAGACCAGTGTAATCTTTGAGTCTCTGAGAGATCAGAATAACTGCTGGAAAATCTGTTAAGTACAGAGTCTGAACTGACGTCAAACCCGCTATTACGAGATTCAGAGACCACTCGTCACATAATCTAACGATTTCTCTAAAAACATTTCAACAGCCTGCTGAATGAGTATACATGTACCTATAATTTGTCAAGTTTTTCAATTTCTTGTAAATGATTGTTAAAAGGACCGACCAAATTTCCAGAAGCGTACATTTTATCTATCTTTTGTAGATCTACTTCTAGTTTGTTGTTATGATATCAATAATATCGCCAATGGTTTCTACTGCATAAGTTTCATTTAGGTAACGAATTATATACTTATTGATCATCGCCTCTTTGAGATGGAGAAATTTCCACTTGTTAGCATAATAAATGTTTCCTATTCTTCATCTTATATCTGTATAAGACCTTCTAATCTTTTAATTTCATTTCGGTCTTCACAAATACTCCTGCGTATGTTACAAAACATTATTTAACAAATATTTCATGGGGTTGCGGGCTATATCTCAGTTAATGGACCGGTCAGGCACCCCGAAAATATGATATGGTCCGAAGCGAAATATTTGTTATATTATAACGAATGGATACCATTTTAAAATAGATACCAGCATATTGCATTTATAAGAGAAACAAATAATTTCTTAGGTATAATAAATAGAATGCATTCTTTCTTTAATGTTGAAAATTTGAGTAGACAGAGTAAGCAACTGACCTTTAGAAAGCGAACTTGAATAACTCCTGAAAGAAAAATCTAGATTCAATCCTAGAGGACTGCAGGCATTAAGCGGATCTTTTGAGCAAATTCACCAAATGGTGCGATTATTTAAAAATAAGTATCTTACTAATTGAAATCATATATTTGTTTAAAAAAAGAAAAAAAAACTTTTCTACCTTAGTACCATGGTTTCAGGACTACTTCAACAGATCGATGTAACTTTTTATTATGATCATATCCAGTCCCAGAGTTTCATAATCAGTGATTTTATATGTTCATAGTTTACAAGTTATTATTTTTCCAGTTTGTTTGTGTTAGCTGTGGCTGTTAGAAAATATTTGTTATTAGATGAAATTAATAAATTTTAAACAAAACAATCTAGCCGTATAAAGCCGTTTGCATTTAAGCTTGCTAATGCTCCCTTGAAGAGACAATTATAAAGAAGGCTCTATCGGGATGAAGATAATCAAACAATCTGACAGTTTTTAATGACTGAATGAGATTTAAACCTTTGAGTCAGAAGCGCTACGAAACGACAGCACTTTCTACTACCCAATTCACTGAGGGACATAATAAAAACCTCAACATCTTGTTTACATATATGTAATTCTCTCTTTCTGTGTGTGTGTGTGTGTGTGTTGGTATACGTTTGTGTGCCCGTCTTTATTTATTTACCTTCGACGGCAGTCCAGAGTTGGAAACCTGATATGCATATTTGTACAGTTGTCAGGAAAACACGGCTGTAAAAGTACAAAAAATAGCTTTATTATACATGTAACCAGGTAAAATATATGTAGTATATGTTTGTGTGACGTCCGTGTTCGTTTACCAATTTGTGTTTTATCATTTGTACCCTACAGTTGACAATGACCTTGACATTTACTATACCGCACTGCATGATGGGCACTTTCACCATTTCCCGCCACATATAAAATCTTCCTCAGTGAAGTCAGTCGGTAATAAAAATTGTCTTAGCATTTCTTAAACATTAGTAAAAGTTATATAGGGACGGATCAACGCAAGTTGTCTGGTGAGTAGGAAAAACTTATTTTAATCTGTTGCGCCCTTTTTTATATATTTCAATGAGTGTATTTATAAATGAAAGTTTTGTGTTGTACCGAATTATGTGTAATTTAAGTTTTATTTTATGTACTTGCAGGTTTAATGGAAAGTCTGCAATACATCTGGAATTAATTGTTATAATAAATATATACAGATTAACTTGTACGTCTCGGCTCTTGACTTGGATTTCTTAACTCAGTTTGCCCCGGTTACAATGGCGCCCAACGTAAAATAAACATTAATCAGATACATGTATATGCAGTGATAAGCCAGGTTATCAGATGTTCTTATATAAAGAATAATATTAACTCCGGACTGTAAAGATTGTGAGGATGCAAATCTATCATTTACAAGTATACAATTGTATTATATAGAGAAGAAGAATTTGTGTATACACCGTTTTGTTTACATATGTCACGTGAAAAGTGTTAGGTCAGGTCAAGGAATGGTGCGACTATTTTAACTTGTATTAGTGAACTATATTTCACATTTATGATTCTTACGGATTGGATGCGTTTGGATTCGTCATCGTTGGATATCTGACATTGACTTTCATCGTTAAAGACTTTATGGTATTTATATTCTGTGAATGATATATTTGTGTTTATATTTATTTTGTCATTAATTAAGTTATGTGTTTTTGGTTACAATTGTTTTTTTTTTTTTTTGTTTTTTTTTTAGGTAGTGTAAGTGTGTGTGTGTGATTATTATTTTTTTTTTGTACAATTTTATTTATTTTGTGTTTGATGTTTATTTTGTATGGTAATTTTTTTTTATTTTGATATGTTTGTAGTGTTGATCTTGTATTAAATATTTTTTATGTGATAGGTTTGATTTAAAGTAGTAGGATTAATTTAAAAAAAGTCACTTTAGCATTTAATTTCACTTTTCCTTTGCATGTTTCACTAATGCATTAATAATTTCACGGTTTCACTTATTATTTGCAGGACATAACTTGACAAAATATTTTACTTATTTCATTCGTTTCATTGTTAAATGTTGTGTCAATTATGTGTCTTGTATTATGTCAGTACCACTAAAGGTTATATATAGGTTTTAATTTTGACATAGAATTCTTTAATTATGGATTATACGTTACAGAAAGAGACAAGGACAGAGAGAACACAGAATAACTGTTAACCTGAACTTATTAAAAGATGGTATTCATCCTAGCCCATTACTTGCAAAGTGTTGGGTGAAGAAGATTACTATTGCAGCAGTCAGCTATTAATTTGTAAAATTTGGTAAGTACAAATTTATTTCAAATTTTATTTTGTGTATTGTAACTGTAATTTAATTGTAGAATATTAAAATGGCCAAAATGTCAGAAGAGGATATGATTAAAAGTCTGAGTGAAAAATATGACATTTTAAAAAAACCACAAATTACAAGTACACCAAGAGTAGAGGCTAATAAAGATTTTAAATGGAATTTAACATGGGAATTTGGGTAGAGGCCGAGGTGCTAGACCTAAGCAATATGATTTTGAGGTTAAACCGAAAACATCAATTGGTGATAATTTGGATACAAGTAAGAGGTATGAAAACGAGGCTTCATATATATATAAATCGACACCTAGTATCCCAAAGGTACCCTTGTTTTCAGGAGATGAGCAACCACAAAAAGGTGATGTGAGTTACAAAGAGTGGCGGTATGGAATTAGTTGTCTCACCAATGATTCAGATATGACACCAAATGTTTTAGTACAAGCCATAAGGAGGTCTTTAAGAGGGACGGCTAAAAGAATGTTGATACCACTGGGTGAAAATGCAACGGTTGGCCAGATATTAAAAACATTGGATAATCTCTTTGGAGATATCAGTACAAATGGTATGTTAATGCAACAATTTTTCAACGCTTATCGTCAACAAAATGAATCAGTAACATCATTTGGGTGTCGTTTGGAATCAATTTTACAATCAGCTATAGACCAAGGTTATTTAGAATCAAACTCCAAGAATGACCTTTTAAGGCATAAATTTTGGACTTCATTAAACTCACCAAATTTACAGTCTCAAACTCGACACAAGTATGACAGCATAAAAGAATATGATTTGTTATTACGAGAAATCAGACAGGTTGAAAAAGAATTGGAAGATAATAAACAAAAAGTAGAGACAGTGACAAATGATAAAAAAACTCAACATCAAGCAATTTTTTCAACTGAAGATATTACAAAATAAGAAAAGAAATTTGATGATAAATTAGTAAAAATGGAAAAGCGGTTAGAACATAAATTTGAGGAAAAGTTTGATAAGATCTTAAGCAAATTGGATGAGAAATTACCAAGTGAGACATATAAACCAGTATATAATAGGTGTCAAGAGTTTGGTAGAGGAAGGAATATAGGAGGTTATGGTAGAGGTAGATATATGGGAAGACCTCAAAGAGGTAGAGGTAGTATGCAAAATGGTAGAGGTGGAGATCAACAAACTCAAGGGTCTCATAGGTATAACAGTCAAAATGTTAACCCAAACTAATACCGACCTCTGCTGATGGTCGACCAGGGGTCAGTCAAATGTTAAATGACCATAATTTGAAATCTAGATTGGTTGGCAATTGTAATAATAGTAGTATCATACTACAAGGAGAAAAATTAGGAGCATTAATAGATAGTGGTTCTATGGTGACCACAATATGTGAGTCAGCATATGAAAACTTGAGAGATAAACCTGATTTAATTAGTATAGAAAATCTAGGTTTAAAGGTAGCAGTTGCTGATGGTTCACCTCTCAAGTATTTAGGCTATATAGAATGCTCTATAACTGTTCCATTGATAGATAAGAATGAATTTTACATTCCAATATTAGTAGTACCAGATACAAATTTTTCAAATACATGTCCAGTTATTGTTGGTACTAATGTCATACGTTTATGTACACATTATGACAAGTCAAGTTTACCATCTGAATGGCAGTTAGCTATAGATACTATCGATAGCAAGTGTTTTACGGTAAAGTCTTTAAATAAGAAGTCAATTAAAATAGAACCATACCAGTCTAAGGTTGTTAATGGAATAGTACGAGGAGTTCCGAAAAATGTATTACAAATAATTACAGAGGGTATAGAGGAAGATAGTGATTATGTAATTTGTCCTAGAGTTATGAAATTACAGAATACTAGCAAAATTAAAATACCAGTCAAAATATGTAATATTAGTGCAAAATGTATTAGTATAAGACCAAGGTCAAATTTATGCAGTATATCAGAAGTGCAGGTATTAGATAATATAGCATCAGATGAGGTTGTAATAAGTAATCAACAGATTGTTATGTCAAAACCAGAAGAGCTTGGAGTAAGTATAGACACCACAAATTTATCTAAAAATGAACTTGTTGAGGTAAGACATATGTTAGACAAGTGGTCACATGCTTTTTCTAAAGATTCGTTAGATCTAGGTAATACAGATATAGTAAAACATAAAATAGAGCTAATTGATAATAAACCATTTAAATTACCATACAGAAGAATACCACCAAATATGTATGAGGAAGTGAGACAACATGTGAAGGAAATGTTAGCTGCAAAGGTAATAAGAGAAAGTGATAGTCCCTATTCGTCTAACATTGTCTTGGTACGTAAACCAGATGGCTCTCTTCGATTTTGTCTTGATATGAGAACATTGAACTCAGAAACAAGAAAAGATGCATATATGTTACCAAGGTTTGACGATGTGATAGATACTTTGACAGGTTCAAAATATTTTTCAAAGCTTGATCTCAGATCTGGATATTGGCAGGTGGAAGTAGAGGAGAAAGATAAGTATAAAACAGCATTTTCAGTTGGCAACATTGGATTTTACGAAATGAATAGAATGGGTTTTGGATTGACTAATGCGCCAGCTACCTTTCAACGATTAATGGAAAAATGCATGGGAGATATGCACCTTAAAGAATGCTTATTGTTCATTGATGATATTTTAATTTCCTCACAGACATTTGAACAACATGTCGAAAGATTAGAGGCGGTGTTTGCCAGACTAGTAAAACACAACTTAAAATTGAAACCATCCAAGTGTGAGCTTTTTAAAACTTCTGTTTCATATTTAGGTCATGTAGTATCAGAACAGGGAATATCAACTGACCAAGAAAAAGTTAGAGCAGTTAAAAATTGGAAAGTACCAGATAATATTAAAGAATTAAGACAATGGTTAGGTTTTGTTGGATACTATCGGAGATTTGTTAAGGATTATGCCAAAATAGTAGAACCATTAAATAATTTATTAAAAGGTCATGGTGGTAAATTATCTAAGAAGAGTAAGAAAGTAAAAGATACAGGTTGGTAATGGACAGAAAAAGAACAGAAAGCTTTTGAAATAATAAGGCAAAAACTTATTGAACCACCAATATTAGCTTACGCAGATTATTGCAAACCTTTTATTGTACATACTGATTCCAGTGGAAAAGGTTTAGGTGCAGTACTATATCAAAAGCAGTACGGTTTAGAACGAGAAATAGCATATGCTAGTAGGGGATTAAGACCAAGTGAAAAAAATTATCCTGCTCACAAATTAGAATTTTTAGCTTTAAAGTGGGCTGTCACTGATAAATTTCATTCATATTTGTATGGCAAAATTGAAGTTATAATTGACAACAATCCATTGACGCATGTTTTATCAAAAGCAAAATTAGATGCAACAGGACAACGATGGGTTGCAGAATTATCCAATTATACTTTTACTATAAAATATAGATCAGGTAAGTTAAACGGAGATGCAGATGCATTGTCTAGGCAACCAGGATTGGACCAGGATGTAGTAAAAGCTATCTGTGATGCTGCTTTTGTAAGTGTTCCTTTGATAGAGAGTTTATCTATAAACTCTACATTTCATCTGGCCAATGAGAATGTACCATCTCATATGAAGTTGAACACAGTTGATTGGACAATAGAGCAACAAAAAGATAGTACGTTGGCAAGAATTATAAAAATCATGGGACATGATTCGTTGCCTAAAGGGAATGACAGAACAAGTGAAACGGTAGAAGTAAGAAAATATTTAAGAGAAATAAATGAGTGAGTGAGTGAGTGAAATATTGTTTTGAGCCGCATCAGCAATTTTGCAGCTATTCGCGGCTAGAAAAATGTAAAAGATACAATAGTATCAATAAAAATCTAAATAAATGTAAATCTATTTGTATAATCAAATAAAAATAAGCTAAAAGTAAACAAAGACCAGTAATATCACAGACAACTTATATATAAAACACTGGAAAATAAATAGTAAAACAATTAAATTTTATCAAATAAGTTAATTTCCCGGAGGAAGTTTAAAATGTTATGTCCATGGACATTACTAAAAAGATCTTGCATCGATGATGCTGAATAAAAAGTTTCCCTTGTATCTACAAAGTCAACACAATCCAGCAATATGTGCTGAATAGATAGTTGACTTTGACAAGGGACACATTGTGGAGGTTGTTCACCCTTTAAAATAAATGAGTGTGTATAATAACAATGGCCGATTCTACACCGCCGAAGAACAATACTATCACGCCTACTGTACTGGGATAAAGGTATGAATCCCAGACAGGGCTGAACTGAATGAAGCTTATTGTGTTCTTGGCTACTCCAATGACTTGACCATTGATCATTGATATATTCAAAAATCAATGGCTTTAAATCAGTATAAGGAACAAATGAAGTAGTTATTTCTTTGGATAATGCTGCTTTAGCAGCTGAATCGGCTTTACTGTTGCTTTTTATTCCAACATGGCTAGGCAACCAACAATAATTAATAATTTTGTTAAAATCTGAAACAGAATATGTAATAGATGTATGTAGTTCCAGAATTTCACGAATTAGGGGATGATCTAATTTTCTGCTCTTTATTGCCCGAAGGACTGATAAAGAGTCAGAACATATTAAAAAATTGGTATGAGGCGATTTTGAAATATATTGTAAAGCAAGTAAAATTGCTCTTGCCTCAGCTGTAAATATAGAGCTTTCATTTGGAAGACGAATATTTATTGTTTCGTCTCCAAGAATGGCAGCAGCAGCTACTCGACCACTATCTTTTGATCCATCAGTATATATTAAAAACCATTCTCGAAGTTCCTGTCTAATTACAGCAGGAATCAGTTGTGTATATCTATCTTTAATGAGAGCGAATTCCTGCTGGTAAACTTCTTCACTTGTTTCCGACTTTTTAAACTTTGTGAGATCCAGATTGACTTCCGGTTTATCCAGAAGCCAAGGAGGCTCATCTGGTAATTTGTGCATTTGAATAAGATTGAGGTGTAAACCACATTCCTCCAACTTGGGTTTTAAACGAATACCTAAAGGTGCAAAAGCCTTGACCTTTTTATTATAGAGGTCTTGATAAGGAGGATGATAAACACAATCAAATGCCGGATTAGTTGGATTTGAATATAATTTTGTAGCATACTGCAGAGATAGTTTAATGCGCCTTAAATGTAATGGAGGCTCATTGGCCTCAACATATAAACTATCGATTGGAGACGTTCTAAAAGCTCCCAAACAAATACGTAGACCTTGGTGATGAATGGCATCAAGGTCTTTTAAATATGATTTGCGAGCAGATCCATATATAATGGATCCATAATCAAGTTTCGATCTAATAAGCGATCTGTACAAATGAAGTAATGTAGGCTGATCACCACCCCAATTTGTATTGGATAAAACTTTTAAAATATCTAATGCCTTAATACATTTAGCCTTAAGGCTTTTTATATGAGGGATAAAACTTAATTTTGAATCAAAAAGGATTCCTAAAAACTTAGCTTCTTTTACAACTTTGATCAGGCTGTCATTGATGTACAGCTCCGGGTCATTATGTAATTTGTGTTTGTTGCAAAAATGCATGCAACATGTTTTAGTTTTAGAAAACTTAAAACCGTTTTCCGATGACCATTTTTGAATTTTGTTGAGGCAAAGTTGTAGCTGCCTTTCAATAGCATGCATATGCGTCCCTCTACAGGAGATGCCAAAGTCATCAACGAAGAGAGACCCATCTATATTATTATTTAAAACTTTTGCTAAGCTGTTGATTTTTATACTAAAAAGAGTAACAGATAAAATACTACCCTGAGGGACCCCCATCTGTTGCTCGAAAACATCAGAGAAGGTGGACCCTAAACGAACTTGGAATTCTCGATTTTCGAGAAAATTTTTAATAAAAGTAGGAGTATGGCCTCTCAGACCCATTTCATGCAGATCTTTAAGAATTCCATATTTCCAAGTCGTGTCATATGCCTTCTCTAGGTCAAAGAAGATTGAGACCGCATGTTGTTTATTAATAAAAGCATTTCTGATGAATGATTCCAGGCGAACTAAGTGATCCAATGTACTTCTGTTTTGCCTGAAACCACACTGAATATGAGTGAGAAGGTTGTTAGACTCAAGATAATAAACGAGTCTATTATTAATCATCCTCTCCATGGTTTTACAAACACAGCTAGTTAAGGCAATAGGCCTATAATTAGATGGATCAGAGTGGTCTTTACCAGGCTTAGGAATAGGAATAACAATTGCTTTATGCCAAGATGATGGGAAAGTATCACTCTGCCAAATATCATTAAAGATATCTAACAGAGTAAAAAGACATTGAGGGGGTAAATTTTTAAGAAGTTGATAATGCACATCATCTGGACCAACTGCCGTATCATGTGCTTTGGAAAGTGCATTTTGAAGTTCTTCATATGAAAATATATCATTATATTGCTCAGAATTGTCTGATTTAAAGGACAATTTATTTTGTTCTTGGATCTTTTGATATTTTTGAAATTCTGAGGTGTAATTAGCTGAAGACGAATTTTTTGATATCGTCTCAGCAATTTTGTTAGAAATGTCTTTTTCAGATGTTAAAATTTTATCATTTATTTTAAGGTGTTTAACATTATCGGAAGAACCTTTACCTTTAATTTTACGCACCATATTCCAAACTTTATTTAATGGGGTGCGAGAATTGATCTTGGAGACATAATTTCTCCAAGAATCTCTTCTGCACTTTTTAGCAGTTCTTCGAGCTTTTGCACGAAAGATACGGAGCAACTGTAAATTATTTTGTGTTGGAGACTTATTGAATTGTCTCTCAGCTTGCTTCCTATTTTTCCTAGCTTGTTTGTATTCCTCGTTATACCATGGTTTATGGATTCTAGGATTTGCAGAGGTCTTAGAAATGCACGCATTAGCTATGTCTATGAAGATGTCAGTAAAACTCTGAATTTTATCGGTTTCATTTTCAAATCTCTCTACAAAAATCTTTTCTGAACAGAGATTGCGAAACCGATTCCAATCCGCCTTGGTAAAATTCCATCTAGGGATTGTAGTATCATTTGCCCCAGATGTATATTTCAATATAATTGGAAAATGATCGCTTCCACAACGATCATCATGAACTTTCCAGGAAAAATCATTTAAAATATCTGGATCAAGAATTAACAGATCTATTGATGAGTAAGTACCTGTCGCATCAGATAAAAATGTTTCTGATCCATCGTTTAATATACAGAGATCATTATCTGAAACCAATGAATCTATTATTTTCCTTTATTATCAAGTCGAGAACTTCCCCAAAGAGGATTATGACCATTAAAATCACCAACTAAAAGAAATGGTTTAGGTAACTGCTCAACTAAGTTTTGCATATCAGCAAGCTGTAACGAAGAAGACGGCGGAATATAAATTGAGCATAAGGTTATGGTAATTTGAAGCGTTAGGCGGACTGCAACAGCTTGGAGATTTGTTGTCAAAGTAATTGGACTATGAATAGTGCCATTACGTACAAAAATTGCTGCACCTCCGGAAGCTCTATCGGTATTTGGTGAAAAAGAATGATGCTGTTTATAATATCTGAATTTTAACTCGGTATCCGATTCTTTAACATATGTTTCTTGAAGACAAAATGCTACAGGGTTAAAATCTTTAGCCAATAGTGCTACTTCATCTAAATTATTTCTAAAACCTCTGCAATTCCACTGAATGATATTTGTATCATTCATTTTTTATTTGGTGTTCTTATTGGGGAAATTGGCTGCGAAGATGAAGCGCATTCCATTTCTTCATCTGATGATACATCCCTTGTAAGAACACGAAGTCGATGAACAGAATGTTTCGACTTCACGGTCGTAAAACCATCTTTATCAGGAAAGTCATGCTTTAAAGTTTTCTTTTTATTCTTTTTATTTTTTTCTGATGCAGGTTTGTCCTGATCAGGTGTTACTTTAGTTTCAGCTGCAGCAGAATTATTCTCTTCCTGTGATTTAAGTTTTACATTTTGTGTTACTTTATTACTGTTAACATTTTTCTCTGTTTGAGTTGTTGCAGTAGAAGTGGTAATTTTCTTTTTAGTTTGAGTTAAGTTTGTTGTTGTATTTGATAAACTAAAATCTGTTTGACAGGCAATACTTTTATATGTTTTAGAAGCAGAACCCGATGCTACAGCAGCATATGATGTGCTTGGACCTTTCTGCTCCTTCATGTATAATGTTTTAGCTTCACCATAAGAGATGTTTTGATTAATCTTAAGTTTTAAAATTTCATGTTCTCTCTTCCACAATGAGCAGTCCCTGGAGGAGGCCATATGATTTACCCCACAATTTGCACATTTTGGAGTGAGGGAACAACCATCAGCAGCGTGGTCTTTTGAACCACAGCGACAACAGGTTACTGTATTTTTGCATGTACGAGAACCATGTCCATATTTTTGGCATTTATAACATCGCAGTGGATTTGGAATATACTTAGCCACTGCAATGTTATAATACCCAGCTTTGATTTCCTTTGGTGGTGATGACAAATTAAAAGTAAGGAGGTAAGTATTAGTTTTAATAAGTTTTTCCTCCCTTTTCACCATGAAACGTCGAACTTGGGTAACACCTTGTTCCTTTAACTCGTCAGCAATTTTATTTTCTGACATGTCAAACATAACTGTTTCAAGGTCTCTTATAATGCCTTTGCTACTATTAAGAGTTTTATGCGGAGTTACTTTAACCGGAATATCCGCAAAATGTTTTGCTGCTAATAAATTCATTGATTGTTGCCTGTTCCTGCATTGGATCAGTAGCGACCCTGAACGCAATTTTTTAATGCTTTCTACTGAACCAGCAATACCACTGACACACTTCTGTACCACAAAAGGATTTATTTTTAATGTTTCGTCTGTGGCTGAATCAACAACTACAAACTTTGCCCATGATATATTAATTTCATTTATTTCATCATCACTATCCTCTCTTAATCTTTTTGAACTATTCTGAATTTTATTTTTATTTTCCATGGTGGTGTAAGGTGGTTCATCTTCCTTGCTCCCCACCCGCCAATATGGAGTGCCAACGAGGGCGATGCCTTAGTTCCGGGGATCTCCTCTCGGAACAGCACCAGGGACTACAAGGAAGACATACATCCCAATAAAATCGCAATGCCCAGATTGAGAACATCACAATAGAACAGGATTTGACCCATAAGCCACCGCCTTCTACAGACAAAAGAAACAAGACCAAGGTTAAGCACTACGAATGTTAAAACGTGAGCAGAGCTAAAGGAGAAACCATATCTTGCCTGTAGGGCTTGGCGTGACCAGCCGATTTGTTGGACACGGGCCGATGCCAACCGTCCTTCTAGGTGAAGTAAGGGTCAAAGTGATGTGTTGGTCCAAAGCAAGCCGCAACCTACATGGTCCTCAATCACCAGAATTCCGTCCTCCACCATTAAGGATCGCATTCCACGGCAAACGGAATGCCTCATTTAGTCGCCTTTTACGACAAGCATGAGGTACTGGGGACCTATTCTTACCCGGGTTCCCCACGGGGTTTAAGAGAAATAAAAAGGTTAGTATTAGAAAATGGAGATTTATATAGAAACACAACATTGGATGGTACAAAGGTCAAACAATTAGTTTTGCCAAAACATTACTGGTCAAGAGCATATGAGGGTATACATACAGAAATAGGTCATCCAGGTCAGGATAAAAGTATTTGGCTTGCAAAACAACGTTTTTATTGGTCGTATATGGAATCATATATTGTAAAACAAATACAAAGTTGTGAACGTTGTGTCCGTAGAAAAACGCCAGCTAAACCATTTGCAGAATTAATGCCTGTTATAACAACAAGACCTTTAGAACTTGTCTGCACAGATTTTTTGAAGTTAGAGAGATCAAAAGGTGGTTATGAGAATATCCTTGTAATCACTGATCACTTTACAAGATATGCCAAGGCTATTTCTTGTAAAAACCAAACTGCTAATACAACTGCAAAGGCATTATATGAAAATTTTATCAGTCATTATAGTTTTCCAGAAAAGTTGCACAGTGATCAGGGCAGAAATTTTGAAAGTCGTATAATAAAAGAACTATGTAAGTTATCAGGTATAAAGAAAACAAGAACAACCCCGTATCATCCCATGGGGAATGGATCAGCAGAACGATTCAATAAAACTTTATTAAAAATGTTAGGAACATTAGAAGAAGAGCAAAAATCCGATTGGAAAACGTATTTACCATCCTTAGTTCAGGTCTATAACAGTACAAAAAGTGATGCAACAGGATTTACACCACACTACTTAATGTTTGGTTGGCATCCAAAACTATCTGTAGACATATATTTAGGATAAGATCAAAACATACAAGAAAGCAAAACAACAACAAGCTTTATAAAACAACTTAAAGAAAGAATGGGTAAAGCATATGAAATATCGTCAGCAGAAGCAGCAAAATTAGGAATGAAAAACAAGGAAATTTATGATAGAAAAGTAAAAGAAACAAAATTAGAAATTGGTGATAGAGTGTTGGTCAGAAATGTATTAAATCAAGGTTTGAAACTTGCTGATAAGTGGGGTAAAAATCAATACATTGTCGTAGCTATACCAGATAGTAGAGTACCAGTGTATAAAGTAAAATTGGAGTCGGGATCTGGATCCACCCGTACTTTGCATAGAAATATGCTTTTACCGTTCAATCATATCCCACCGGCAGAAAACCAAGAAAGGTCACAAACAACAATAACAAATTCTGAGTCCAAAACTAAAACAAAAACAACTAAATCAAAAGATCAACCTGTAGATACTGAAAACTCATTTTCATCATCTTCAGATAGTGATCTTAGTGATTGGGAAACCATTCCAAAATATATAATACCACAGAGGAGACGGAGATATCATTCTGCCAGTAGAATATCTAAAGATCAATCTGAAAATTCACTGCAAAGTGAAAATTCTGTATTAAATTCTTCTGACGTACCGTCAACAACGAGAACTTCAATATCACAGGAATCAAGAGACAGGAATGATGATAGATCAGAAGTTAGTCAGGATAGACCGGAAACAAGTCAGTTAGAACATATACCCATTGCAATGAGCAAGTTGCCCCGGAAAAGAAAACCACCAGACAGATATGGAAACTGGGTATACAGCTCACATATAGAGGAAGAGGAAATATTTGTTTAATAGGGCTATGATGTCTTCTAAAAAAAATCGTTTGTACATGAATTATTTAGTAATATATAGTTTAGCATTGTAACAAATGATTATTATGATACATTTCAAAGGTAATGTATATACCATATTAATCAGTGAAATTATGAAATGATATATAAAAGAGTTTGAGAGTGAATATAAATTTCCTATACAGTGTCATGTCATTTGGTTAATCGTCAGTGGAACTGATCCCTGATAGGTTAGGAAATCACCTGATCACATGGATTTCCGCTACGGTGCCTGAATGCCATGATGTTGCCCATTCACTTTCTTACTCATAGTATTTTAGCTATTTCAAGTACAACTGTACTTTATAGTAATTAAGATGTACTTAATAAATAAATGTCTACCTAATGTATATTTGATGATATAATATTTCACTTAATTTTGAGCATATTAGGGTGTGAATACTAATTTTAAATGTTTAGATACATGTTTGTGCTTGTACTGTACATACTCTTGTGATTATCTTATGTATTGTAGATCCAATTCATAGAATTAAGTTCTAATGATTCAAACTAGAATTTGAACCGTTAGTTACACAGAATGTCAGGAGACATTTTCACAGATGGGGGAATATGTAACCAGGTAAAATATATGTAGTATATGTTTGTGTGACGTCCGTGTTCGTTTACCAATTTGTGTTTTATCATTTGTACCTTACAGTTGACAATGACCTTGACCTTGACATATACTATACCGCACTGCATGATGGGCACTTTCACCATTTCCAGCCACATATAAAATCTTCCTCAGTGAAGTCAGTCGGTAATAAAAATTGTCTTAGCATTTCTTAAACATCAGTAAAAGTTATAAAGGGACGGATCAACGCAAGTTGTCTGGTGAGTAGGAAAAACTTATTTTAATCTGTTGCGCCCTTTTTTATATATTTGAATGAGTGTATTTATAAATGAAAGTTTTGTGTTGTACCGAATTATGTGTAATGCAAGTTTTATTTTATGTACTTGCAGGTTTAATGGAAAGTCTGCAATACATCTTGAATTAATTGTTATAATAAATATATACAGATTAACTTGTACGTCTCGGCTCTTGACTTGGATTTCTTAACTCAGTTTGCCCCGGTTACATACACAAAATCTGACTGACAATTATACTGCCATAAGATAACACAAATCGAGTTCACAGACACTTTATCAATATGCAGTGTACAGATTTTAAAAAATGTAATTTAAATGCCCGGTGTGAAGAAATCTACTGGGTGTCTCTAGTTTTTTTTATCGCCCGGTCATCCATAATCCTCTTTCGAACCAACGATATTACTAATGTCTATTTATGTTCATTTATTTTCAAGCACTAGTAAGCCAAATGTAAATAAAAAGAAATAAAATAAATCAGTTTTTAAATTCCCTTAAGGTTTGCGAAAAAAATTAGAGTTTAACAAGCAATGCTTGCTCAAACATTAAATGTAGCGTTTTCATTCTTAAAACTGTTGCAACGTAAAAAAATTAGCAAAATTACATATTTGGAAATTTTGTCATCGGATGCTTTGTTTACATTTGACTCGAGATGGCTACATAGCCTCAGGTTTATGGCTTGGCTATAAATAACAAGAAACCCATGGGCCTTAACGCTCACCTGAGGATATGTCCAAAAACTTGCAAAAAAACTTAGTTACAAAACTTTACAAAATTCCTCAAGTTTGGAAATCTGACAATAATTTATCAGAAATATCTAGTCACATTTCATTTCATTTATAAATAGCTTGTTTGCATGATTTATATAGTACATGAATAATTTCCGAATAATGATTTTGACCTTTGAACATATGACCTTGAACCATATATTAAAATAATTGTCATATCAATACTTACAATATTCTAATAAATATGCTTATAAAAAGTTCAGAGTTTTCAAGATAATTCACAATTTTAGTCTTCTTCTACAGATATGACCCTTAACTTTCAACATATGACCTTCACCCATATATCAAAATGATTGTCACATTAATACCAATATTATTGTCACAGTGCAAATTTTGTCTATTTTTATTAAGTTTTAATTTGCAAGAACTTCATTTAACTTCATTCTTTTATCAATATTTTACAATTCTATTTCCCCTTAGATTATCAGTTCTCTCCATTTTAGTAAATTTAGTATGATTTAGTTTTAGACTAGTGCAAACATTTTGTATTTTTTTATCAAATTCTTATTCGAGAGAAATTCATTTTATTGCTATTTCTTATTAATATTTTGTAATTTATTTTCCACAGACTTGCATTTTTTTCATTTTATGTTAATTTACTTTTCTAGTTCATAGACGTTTAATTGAGTTTCAAACCCTAAGAAAAGCCGGTCAGTTTTTACGATAATTAAGATTCTATTGTTAGCATTTGTTCTCATGTGTCGAGTTCTATACTTGGCTGTGATGTTAATCGGAAGTGTCAAGCAAATCTTGTTTGAACATATGTCACCTCAATTAATTGTAAAAACATCAGTTGTTAATTAGACTTTATGGTTTTAAATCTCTTTTCTCATTTATTCATACGCGAAAATAAATAGTTCTTACTTGAAATTATTACACTGTTTCCAGGGTATCGATGAATTTCTGAATTTTGATTGGTTATTTTACTAAATCGGACAAACTTTATACTTTTGTCTTGTTGAGAAGGTATCAGTTCTTGATGCGCTTCTCGACAATAAAGATCCATCAAACTTTAATTAGTTTTATTCCCTATTTACAGGTATGTCAGATTTTTAATTATTTTTCAGTTAATTTGATTTTTAAATTTTAAGTTCTATTGTGTTTCCATAATTTTTATTCATAAATATATAAAGGTTTCATACACAAATTTTAAATGATTTTGGGATTTTTGTTAAAGTTTCTTTTGTGTATTTAAATTTCGACTGTTTTAAATTACTTCAGTGTAAATATATGTTTATATGAAATACGTTTAAATTTAGCGGGTCTTTGTTGTTTTAACACGAATAAGTTTAGGCGAAACTTTTTAGCGTGGAATTTTAGTGTGCATATTTTGGAAAATTGGCATTCTTTGTGCATGTATACGTTTAAAGAAATGTGTAGCATGATAACGTCCATGAAGATTGTGTAATTATAAGCCATTTATGGCATGATTCCGATTATCGCACATTTCCTAATTTTGCGTTTTGTTTCACTTTCAAATGGTTTTTGTATTCATACAGCGCACCTGAAAAATTGACATATATTTATTCTTCGTTTTAGAATTAAATTGTTATTTTAAATTTTCAAATTAATCTGATGCGATGAATATCATTTTACCTCTCATCCGCATTTTCCCCATTTGTAATTTTGATTAACAGTATTCACGACCGCTAATGATTTTTTTTAGTGATCTGTGGTACAATCTTATATAAGATAAATTATTAATTTTGGTGCTATGTAATATTTCATTTAAACATTTTGTAAGTTTTCATTAAGCAGAGAAATTAAAGTTCAAGTAGCACATGTGGCAAGGAAGTAGTAAAGCCTCCAAACATCTAAAAGTAAAGAATTTTGATTAATGTCCTTTATTGATAAAGATGCGCATTTAGGCGCATGAACTTGCATTATATCACATGTTGATGAAATCATTTGCTTATTTCAATACATGTGATCTTATGTAATTAGCCCTCGGTGTCTAGCTATGCAATATAATACTGTTAGTAGGAATATGCATTGCGTGTTCTGACACGAGCAGTGGCATAGTGGTTAAAGCTGGACACATAAATAAGCTCCGGTATCTAGCTATGCAATGTTATACTGCTAGTAGGAATATGAGTTGAATGTTCTGACACGAGCAGTGGCACATTGGTTATAGTTAGATGCATCGCATATGACGTTTGGTTTTCTATTCGGCAAGAATAAAGATTTAGGCATACTTTCCTTGTCAAACGTGCAATCAAATTTCATACAAAGACTTAATTTTGAAGTCAACATTTTATAAATTGCTGTATGACATACATTTAATATTTGCTATGTTTTAATTGTTGTATTATTTATATGTTCACTAATTTGAATCAGTTCTAAATGCGCTTCTCGACAATAAAGATCCATAAAACTTTAATAAGTTTTATTCCTTATTTACAGAGTTTAGTTAAGAGATCCGTTGGTAACTAACCAACTCCAAGACACCTGTAATCAATTACCTGTCATTATTCTAATATACATGCCCAAATAAAAAGATAATAGTTTTCAAGATAATTAACAATTTCACTTACGCAGCTATGACCTTGACCTTTCAACATATGACCTTGAACCATATATCAAAATTATTGTCATATCAATACTTCCAATATTCTAATAAACATGCCTATACAAAAAGTTAACAGTTTATAAGATAATTCACAATTTCAGTACACGTATGCAGCAATGACCTTGACCTTTCAACATATGATCTTTAACCATATATCAAAATGATCGTCATAACAATACCTACAATATTCTAATATATATTTTTATACAAAAAACTTATAGTTTTCAAGCTAATGCACAATTTTAGTATTTATAAGCAAAAAATAACATTTCAGGGGCAACAACTCCTACATGGATTACCATATAGTTACGAAACTTGGTACCTTTTTAAATTCTGTCATGGCGAACGCACCTAGAGAAGTAAAATATCACATAAGATTTTTTCTCCAATCATCAGTTTCGGAGAAGATTTTTTAAGATTTTTGGACCCCTAGGTCACCTTGACCTAGTTTTGGTAGCCATGGCAACACCATGTAAAAATCTGAATTGCACCGCCCCATATATGCTTCTGACCAAGTATCATTGAAATCTGTCCAGCAGTTTTGTAGGAGAAGTCGAAAAAAGAAAAACGACGCACGCATCCACAAACGCACGCAAGCACATACACACGCCGCGCCATGCCATAAGCTTACATGACCTTTTGGTCAGGTGAGCTAACTATTCAAGGCACATGTTTACGGCTTGGCCTTTCAATACAATCCCCAGATTTCTGAATTATACTTTTAACAATTTTTAGGTTGACACCGTGACAGAAAAGTAATAAATTTGACAAGTTTTCAGTTTACGCCGTTTCAGATACGAAATACTTTTGACAAATTTTAAAGTTAACCCCGTGACAGAGAAGCTATACATTTGACAATTCAGTGCTGACGCCGTTCAAAGACGTGTTACTTTTAACAATTTTTTTTTGGTTGACGCCGTTACAAAAACGATATACTTTAGACAAATTTTTTGTTTACGCCGTTACAAAAGCGTTAAACTTAAGACAATGTTTTTCATTGACGTCGTTACAGAGACATTATACTTTAGACAATTTTTTTCGTTGACGCCGTGACAGACATAATTCTACAGACAATGTCTCGTTGACACCGTGACAAACGTAATACTTTGGACAATATAAAAGTAGACGCCTTGATATAGACGTAATACTTTGGACAACGTTTTCGTTATCGCCCTGACAAATAATATTTACGTAAACGACGTTACAGAGACGTTATACTTTGGACAATGTTTTCGTTATCGCCGTGACAAAGACGTAATACTTCAGACAGCTTTTAAGTTCACGCCGTGACAGAGACGCGGTACGTCGAGAACTTTAACGTAGACGTCGTTACAGAGACGTATACTTTAGACAAGTTTTAAGTTGACGCCGTGACAGAAGTTATGCTTTTGATAGTATACACGTAGACGTCGTGACAGAGACGTAATATTTTAGACAATGTTTTCGTTGATGCCTTGATATTTTGGACAATTTTACTCTGACGCAGTGACAGACGCAATACTTTTGATAATTTTTACGTTGACCCAGCGACAAAGACGCGACATTTTGGATAATTTTAAGTTGATGCCGTCACCGTGACACCAAGCTGCTTTATGTTGACTTATTAAATCAAGTGAAAAATCAGTTGAATTACATTGTTTTACGTCATATCGGCTATTTTACATCGTCGATTACAGTTCTCTTTACCTAAATACTCAAGTTCATGTACATTTGTGTACGTGATCTGTTGATTACTATATCGCGCTTATTGCGGAATTTCATAATGCTCTCACATTGTTGCAGATTTCATTTCGAATTTTATTTCGTTATGTTTGTCCTTCGTACCAGTAAAAAGTAACCACTGGTAGTTATTTTATACTGATGGTAGAACTTTTTAAAATAAAGCTTAAATCTTAATGTATAAAAAAAGAAATAGAACCTACCGACGATTTGGCCAACACCTTGTCTTTGTCTGTAATTTGTGTTATCGACATCAACTAAATCTGTGATCGTTTTGTTGTGCTCGTATTCATCACATATATCAACTGCAAATAATAAAAAATTAAACAAAATCGTTAATTTCAACTTGAGAAGTTTGTTTAAAATTACTATAGAATCGAGATGGTCCGTGAAACTGCTTTATTGCTGCCAACAAAATAATTTGTTTCTCAAACTAGCATTTGCCTGAGTAGTCGTGAAGTTTCAGGCAAACTGAAAAGCGCATTAGCGCGTTATGATTAATAAACATTGAATAACAACTAAGATTCAAGTTCCCTGCTTTATAAAACGTGACAAATTATGTGACGCCATTAGATGAAAAAGAGCATGACAATGAGATCAGGTTTTAATACAGAGTTAAAGGAACAAAACGCCCCGTAAGTGTACATATATTACCTCTGTTCCAAAGTGTTAGGACATGTTCTGTGTCTGATCATTCTGTATTTTACATACATCAATGCAAGGACCTATAACACCTGGCTATAAACGTCCCTGATCTATGATACTTTTGTTGTTAAAAGTAACTGCACTACCTATGTAAGTTGCTAATATACATTTTAACCTAAGTTAAGTGACCCCTAATTAAATTTCTGACCTTCGGAAAGCGTACCCAAAGGCAAAAACCGCAGTGTCCGGAGAAACTACCTACTTTCGGAAAGCGAACTGATAAACAAAACCACAGTGCCCAGGGAAAATACTGACCTTCTGCAAGAGAACTGAATAACAAAACCGTAGTGTCCGGTGAAACCTTCAACCTTCGGAAAGCGAACTGACAAAAAAACTTTCAGTGCCTGGAGAAACTACCGACCTTCGCAAAGCGAACTGACAAACATAACCGCAGTGCCAGGGGAAACCACCAACCTTCGGAATACGAACTGACAAAGATAACAGCAGTTCCCGGAGAAACAACCTACCTTCGGAAAGTGAAATGACAAACAAAACCGCAGTGCCCGAAGAAACTACCGACCCTCGCAATACGAAATAACAAACAAAATCGCAGTTCCCGGAGAAACAACCGACCTTCGGAAAGCGAACTGACAAGCAAAACCGCAGTGCCCGGAGAAACTACCTTCCCTCGGGAAGCTAACTAACAAAAAAACAAGAGGCCCAATAGGGCCTGTATCGCTAACCTGGCTCACCCTTATTTTGTTCTTTTTTTAAGTATATCCAATTAGTAAAATGTAAACAAACTCACTAGCAATATCCTTATTTTCTATTATTTCAAGGAATATTTATCATAAATTTCCTTTCATTTGGCCATGTACTTTCAGAGAAAAAGATTTCGACTAAAAATAGACCTTATTTGCATATTACATAATTATTGCAAAAACGTAAAATTGTACAGAAAAACCTGTTAGATATGATTAATCCCCGACATTTATTTTCTATGTTTCAAATTTCAACAAAATCAGTAAATAAAAAAACCCATAATGGCCATTTTTAGATGTTGGATATTTATAGTAACGGCAGCTTTCTTGGATATCCGACAGACATGTACATGTCAGATACAATTTTAAATCTATACCACCGAAGGACCTTCCACATTCAATTTCCTTTTATTTGGCCATGTACTTTCAGAGAAAATTTTTCAAGGATTTCGGCTATACATAGATCTTTTTGCATATTATATAATTATTGAAAAAACGAAAAATTGTAAAACTGTAGAAAAACCCGTTATATATGTTTTATCTTTCGACATCTAATTTCTATGTTTCAAATTTCAACTTAATCAATAAATAAATAAACCCGTAATGGCCATTTTTGGATTTTTGCTATTTATAGTAACAGAAACATCTTGGATATCCGACAGACATGTCGGATACAATTTTGAATCTATATCACCAAGGACCTTCCAAACTCAATGTCCTTTCATTTTGCCGGTCATGTACTTTCAGAGAAGATTTTCAAAGATTTTGGCTAAAAATAGACCTTATTTGCATATAACATTATTATTGCAAAAACGAAAAATTGTACTGAAAAAACCCGTTATATATGTTTAATCCCCCGACATTTATTCTCGCTGTTTCATATTTCAACAAAATCGGTACATACCTGTAATGGCCATTTATAGGTTTTTGCTATTTATAGTAACGGCAGCCATCTTGGATTTAGGACGGACATGTCGGATAAAATTTTTAATCTATAGCAACAAAGGAGCTTTCATACCAAATTTAATTTGTATTGGCCTTTTGGTTTCAGAGAAGATTAAAGTTTAGGGACGCACGCACGCTTTACCATGCATAAGCCCACCCAGGTGAGCTAAAAACCGCAGTGTGCTTTCAGTAAGAAACCGTTTGATCGGAAAGAGAGCCGCCACAATTAAATTTTAATTACATAGACGCTTTAGGAATCATAAATGATATTGGTAACCGGTTATACTTAAATGTTTTTAATCATTCTAAAATATTCTTTAAATTTCTATTTTATTTACTTCGAAATTGAGCGATGTGCTCCGATGTAAATGATATAATTATACATATATAACACAAATACCAGCTGAATTTTGATGTGCCAGATGTGCACATTTCGGAAATTCACTCCTCATCAGTGACACTAAGACCGAAAAGTTTGATAATAAAAAAACATAAGCTATACAGTTGGAAATTAATGAATCTAAAGTTCCAAAATTATATAAATCCAAATCCAGCTAAGGAATGCTTTGCACATTTTAGATAATACTTGTAATATTTAGAAATATATCTTTAAAGTTCAATAAAATAAATAATAACCTGCAAACCGCTGTCCAAACTTTCTGCCATCGACCATAAGTGCAATAGTATAAAGCCCATAAATGGCTTCGTCATTTCGAAATTTCGAATGTCGCCATTTTGAAATAAATTGGAAAAAAAAATATTTATAAATCTGTAAGTGTAATAAAACATGTTTTATAAACTAACCAAAGATTATTGTCTGCTGACAAACACATTTGACGATTACAAGTCTTTGTAATAAAGAACATTGAAATCAGCATTCAACCAGTCAAAAATATTGCAAAACAAGTTTAACTTTGGAGTATTTTTTTTTTAAATTTGACATCTATCAGAAGAAAAACCACATTAACTTTTAACTTCTACAAATACTTTACCTTAGTGACTCGGGTTTGCCTTGCCGGTCAATATATTTTTATTTTGAAATTGTTTTAGGTAAAGGTTTACAAAATAGACTATTATGGATGAAGATTGGCATGTCTGACAACTTGAAACTTTTTTTTTTAAAAAAAACAAACAAAAAAAAAAAAACAAACCTATCATTTTACAAATATCTTTGAAAACATTAGTCTAACAATTAAAAAAACTGTAAAACTATATTTTACAAATAATAAATAAATAAATAAAAAATATGACTCAGATATGCTATACCACATAAATCCCTCTTTAGAGACTGGTGACTGAAATTGCAGATGAATTATTAGATGTGTTTGTTATTAATCTAAGATGTTTTTGTACTGAAAAAGTGTAGTATAAGATGCCCTGGGGGAGACTTTGTAAATAAAGTTAGTGGGCTGATATTTATATTTATAATGAGGACTTGAAATAGGAGAAATTAAACACTTGGCAAAATTAATCTAGTTATTACTGCCCGATACAGATTTATTTTATCTGGAAAGGACATTTGGTCGTGATTAAGTCGGATTTTTCCCGTGCATTTCGTTAAGTTCAAGCATTTTATTTTTGCTCATGCAAAATGTTTTATAAAGAGCATTTTGTCTTGTCCGAATTACTTTTGATTTAATACGCCAAATACTAAGCGGCTTTGTGTAGGGCCATAACAATCTATACCATATACCCGTAATTTTCCGATACCGACTGGTGTCAGAATTGACACCGCCTCAATCTGCCGCTACTTTTCGTTCAGCTGTAAGGTGATCTGCACTATAAAGGTCACATATTTAGGCATTATTTCCATTTAAACTCTTCCACCCCATCTTTTTAAATATTTAAACTAGTTATTAATTTGATACAATTAATAGCTTTATGATAATAATTTTACATCGAAACAATTTTACGACATTATTGTCGTAAATTAATCTACGTCATTTTTATTGTTTATATTCAGTGAACTGTTATTGGTCAGGCCCCAGTTTCACAATCATTCACTCAGCTGAGTGCACACTCAACTCAAATATTCCCAATTTTCCCTCATCAATATTTTTATAAATTGAAGTTTTATGAGACAATGTTTTGTTTTGTTGAAAAAACATACACAAAACAATTGATATATTACATCAGATATTCCATTTTAACTGTGTAATCTCTTAGAAATTGACATCGAAATATTCCCGAATTTGAGTTGAGTGTACACTCAGTTGAGTGAATGATTGTGAAACTGGGGCCTGTATGATTAAATTAATAAAAGCAATATAATAATAGTGTGACTTTTCTAAAATTATAAATAAATCCCTCCGTCATGAAATTATTTAGTTCATCATTCACTTAAATAATTGGTGATTTATTTTGACATTATATGGCACATGGACCCCAGTCAATACTTTTTTCACTCATATCGATGCAGTGTGGAGGGAAACTGAAGTGCTTGCCCGATTGGGATAAGAACATACAGTGAGAAGTTCCCTGTATTGTGCATCGATTTACAAATTTATCACACTGTCCAATAAGTAGAAAAATATTTCACGATAATAATATTGTTATCATAAATAAAGTGTTTTAATAAACTGAAAGCCGATTTGATAACCAACATTTTAATTCATTTTTTCGCAAAAACACTCAATGCAGGAAAAGAGTCTGTTTCAAAAAGTAAATCAGACTCATAGACGCATTGTTATTAGCAAATTTTAATATTTCCTGATTTTCATATTAAGCATGTTTTAAGTCCCCTACCGGCGAAAGCCGAAGGGGACCTTAGGTTTGCACTCTGTCTGTCCGTCCGTCCGTCCGTCCGTCTGTCACGCCTCAGTTTTCCACTTTTCTAAATGCTTTTAGATAATGAACTGATTTTTAGTATATAAGTCTACCATGATGAGTTAAAGATCAAGTTTACGTTTCGTTTCCATCTGCTAATTTTTACCGGAGTTATGGCCCTTTGATCTTTGAAAATTCACAGAAATTTTAGTTTTCCGCACTTTTTTCTACACACTTGCAGAAATGGAACTAATGTTTGGTATGTGACTCTACCATGATGAGTTACAGATCAAGTTTATGTTTCTTTTTTATCTGCTAATTTTTACGGAAGTTATGGCCCTCTGATCTTTGAAAAGTCACTGAAATTTCAGTTTTTCGCTTTTTTTCTAAATGCTTTTAGATAATGATCTGATTTTTTGGTATATGAGTCTACCATGATGAGTTACAGATCAAGTTTACGTTTCGTTTCCATCTGCTAATTTTTACCGGAGTTATGGACCTTTGATCTTTGAAAATTCACAGAAATTTTAGTTTTCCGCACTTTTTTTCTATACGCTTGCAGAAATCGAACTAATATTTGGTATGTGACTCTACCATGATGAGTTACAGATCAAGTTTATGTTTCGTTCCCATCTGCTAATTGTTACCGGAGATATGGCCCTTTGAACTTTGAAAATTCACTGAAATTTCAGTTTTCCGCTCTTTTTTCTAAATGCCTTTAGACAATGATCTGATTTTGGTATATGAGTCTACCATGATGAGTTACAGATCAAGTTTACGTTTCGTTTCCATCTGCTAATTTTTACGGGAGTTATGGCCCTTTAAACTTTGAAAATTCACTGAAATTTCAGTTTTCCGCTTTTTTTTCTACGCTTGTAGTTAATGAATTGTTTTTTAGTATGCAGGTCACTATTACACTCCATATAAAGAACTGTTAGACTAGTGCCTCCTGTAATGTATGTGTAATGATATATTATAAAACAAACACTAACTTGCATTACAATTCACTTAGTAATTATTCTCTTTCCACACACTGTCAGAAATCAGGTGGTTTTGGGAGAATTAACCTATTCATGATTAAACTTAAAATTTTTGAAAACTCCATTGCTGGTTTTTGATTTTACTATGATCAAGTTTTGCTTTACATCTTGAACAACACGTATAATTTATAACTATAAATCTTTGAACCATATAATAAGTTACATTTTATCTAAAACTTTGGGATTAGTGAAATATGCGGCCGGTAGGGGACTATGTATTGTTTTGCAATACTCTCAGAATGCTTGTTTTTAAATAATGTTATTTATTAATTGATAGGAAGTTTACTAGTTCCCTGTCGCTTATCGTTGTCGACTGTCTGTCCAGAGAAATTTCGTTTGCAACTTCTAAACTACTGATGGAATTTTACAGAAAATAAATCAATTGTTAAGATATCATTAATAGGTGCATATCAGTACTGCTGTGTTGCATATCTGTACTGCAGTATTGTATATCAGTATTGCATATCTGTACTGCAGTATTGTATATCAGTACTGCTGTGTTGCATATCAGCACTACAGTATTGTATATCAGTATTGCTGTGTTGCATATCAGCACTACAGTATTGTATATCAGTATTGCTGTGTTGCATATCAGTACTGCAGTATTGTATATCAATATAGCTGTGTTGCATATCAGCACTACAGTATTGTATATCAGTATTGCTGTCGCATATCAGTACTGCAGTATTGCATATCGGTACTGCTGTGTTGCATATCAGTATTGTTTTGTTGCATATCAGTACTGCTGTGTTGCATTTCAGTAGTTGTGTTGCATATCAGAACTGGTGTGTTCCGTATCAGAACTGCTGTTGCATATGAGTATTGCTGTGTTGAATACCAGTATTGCTGTTGCATATCAGTATTGCCGTGTTGCATATCCTTGCTGCTGTGTTGCATATTAGTATTGTTTTGTTGCATATCAGTACTGCTGTGTTGCATCAGTAGTTGTGTTGCATATCAGAACTGCTGTGTTCCGTATCAGAACTGCTGTGTTGTAAACCAGTATTTCTGTGTTGCATATCAGTATTGCTGTTTTGTATATCAGTTTTGCATATCAGTACTACTGTGTTGCATATCAGTATTGCTTTGTAGCATATCAGTATTACTGTGATGCATATAAGAAAGTTGCTGTCAGTTAATCTTTCCTTTCGTCCGTTAGTCTATCTGTCCTGCTATTAATCATACTTTTTCATTCTCTGATATTTGAATTTTTTCATAGATAAAAGTTACAGTATAAAACAAACTCTCTTGATATTAACTATTTGTGTAGTACCGAAATACTCTGAAGACAAATCGTCTCAAGTATTTTTGTACCCATCTTTTATATAAATATCAATATAATAGATTAGGCTAACATTGTTTATAACAGTTACAAAAACATCTTTCTTGTTTTAGCATTACCGGTGGAAAAACGCTGTACACATAGTTAACCTTGTCTATGCTATGTGTGCAATGATACATAATGGGAATGGATGGTTTAATGCCATTTTTATACTTGCAATTAATAGGCCAACATAGCCATTTTGAGCATTTTTTAAAAGTACTGTCATTTAACGTTTCACCTTTTCGATGGCAGGGGTCATGCTGACTGTAAGCTTATCTGATCGTGTTCCTTCATTCGTGTTCAATATTGAAATTTTGATAATAAATTACTCAATTCTTCTTCTTTTTCGGAACTTTACAAACATTTACTAAAAAGGCTACCATGACAACATTTTCTTTAACGAACCCTGAAATAAACTAGAGGAAAGTTTCTTCCAGAAATTATTTTATAAAGAGGAGTGAAGTAATGGTGTTTTACGCCACAGTCAAGATTCTTTCACTTATTTCGAGGCGGTCAGTTCTGTGATGGTGAATAAAACCGGAATACCCAGAAAAAACCACCTACTTTCGGCAAACATTCTCACACTAGGATCTGTCCCGAGTGGGATTCGAACCCAAGCTGTGAGAGGCACTGTAATCCGTAAGCGCGCGCTTTAGACCACTCGACCAACCAGGCCCCAGAAATTATAGTACTATCTACAACAACTTAAAACATGTTGAATTTTTATTTCTTTATCCTTGGACTCTTGTATCTTGCAATGTTTGTGTCTTAATTCTGAACAATTTATTTGTTTTTACTTTTTTCGATTGAGAATGAATGTATGTGCTTGACAACGTTGTTATTCAATAATTTTAAAAATACCACTTAACGTTCTTCTAAGCCCTAGGTGTTCTATTAAGTTTGTACAAATATTGTTATCCTAAACTTTAATCATATTCAGAGATTGTCCCATATCATTAGCAAAGTACAGATAAAGAAGAAATGAAACCATCTGCCTCTATAGAGGTAAGTTGTCGGTTCAAACTCGGCCGAGTCATACAAACAAAAAAATCTTGGCTTTAACTTATTTAGAATGACAGCCATAACATATTTTCTGTCTTTATGCCAGACCAACTAATAAACCTCTTAACAATGAACAAAATGTTATAAAGTACGAAATATACAGATCATCTTACACCTCGACGAAATGTAGCGACAATGACATCTCGAGAAATATTAATTTTGTGGAAGACAATCCATTCTTTATTGATCGATGTTAGTAACTTTTTCTACAGTTCTTCTATTTTAGTCTGGAGCAGATTGAGCAAATTGGTCTTTACGATTTATAGATTAGCAAAAATATATGGTCTCAAAACTATACGAAATAATGTACACTGCAGAAAACAAATCGGTTTGGAACGCGAAGAAATGTTCTACTACAAAATGCGACACAGGAAAAGGTTTAGAAATGTGCATATTTTCAACTTGTCATTTGCTGTTACAAGGGGAAAAACTCGCACTCAATAGACAAAGCTGAGAATGTCTACTCGACTGATGATATACATGAACTGTTCTCAAGGTGAAGAAAAATTACTTATTTCCCTATGAATTCTGATCCGTATAAGAAAATTTAAATTCTGATTTTGATATTTTACGACAAAGAAACATTTTAATTTATTTTTAATTTTCATTAATATTATTTTCATGATAATAATGCCATACCAAAAGAATATTTAAATTAACTAGAAAATAGAAGTTTATAGCATCATCTAAATACACAGACACATATATACAGTTAGAATATATATATATATATATATATATATATATATATATATATATAATTATATATATATATATATTCATTTGACGTGTAATAAAGTAATCTAGCCATATTGATTAAACTAGATGTGTTAATGTTAAAACTGAAAGTTGTTATATTATTGTTACGGCTTTTATATATTGTATATTGGTTTATAATATAGTGTATTTCAAACCTACTTCTACAGTTAAGACTTGGTGAGTATCTAAATATTTATTACCAAGTATCCTACAAATCTTATTTCACGTTATATGTGTAACATAATCGAGTTTGATACAAAGGAACTACTTAAATCATTTCATTAACAGTGGAGGTGGTAAATTTGCCGTTACATATAATTGGCGGTCATTTTGTACCAGTCTACCCAAACGGTGTTAAAGAGCTATTATTTTTAATCACCACATGGTTATGTGTGATAATAAAAGTTACCAAAAACTCCCCGAGGGTATCCATAACTCAGTAGGCAGTACTTTGGACTGTCAGAAAACGTACCATTTAGCCAAATTTTCAGCTGCCTTAAATTGTAAAATTTGTTTAAAACTAAGGTTTGTTCCCTCATGCAAAGCATTCCTTAGCTGGATTTGGATTTATATAATTTTGGAACTTTAGATTCATTAATTTGCAACTGTTTGGCTTATGTTTTTTATTATCAAACTTTTCGGTCTTAGTGTCACTGAGGAGGAATGAATTTCCGAAATGTGCACATCTGGCACATCAAAATTCAACTGGTATTTGTGTTATATATTTACAACTCCTGAGCGGGTGCCGCTGCTGGTGGAGTAAAACTCCCCGAGGGTATCCATAACTCAGTAGGCAGTACTTTGGACTGTCAGAAAACGTACCATTTAGCCAAATTTTCAGCTGCCTTAAATTGTAAAATTTGTTTAAAACTAAGGTTTGTTCCCTCATGCAAAGCATTCCTTAGCTGGATTTGGATTTATATAATTTTGGAACTTTAGATTCATTAATTTGCAACTGTTTGGCTTATGTTTTTTATTATCAAACTTTTCGGTCTTAGTGTCACTGAGGAGGAATGAATTTCCGAAATGTGCACATCTGGCACATCAAAATTCAACTGGTATTTGTGTTATATATTTACCTGTAGATGTTATCACCAATTAAAAGTCAAGAAAGTGTATGTCTCGTACCGGCTGAAGTTTTATCTCAACATGACGATGTTTCCGTTGATGCACTTTTGCAAGTTGACGAATTTTGTTATACAATCGGTCTAACTTCTTGTACTGAGAGTGAAGACGCTAAAGTTTATGAATAAGACATAGATTTTGACGTCGAATATGTAACGCAATCCCCAGTTGTGTATTCTGACATTGATAATGCTGAATATTTGGTTCAGGAAAAATTTAGAAAGACACTAGTGGTTGTTCCTTGGGGCCCAATGGTCGATAATGCATGTTAAGCATAAACTTTGATGAATTGTTTGTTCATAGAGAAATGTGTAAAGAAGTCTCCAAAGAGGTATTTGATCTAATAATGAAATCTCAGTTGCTATCCCATAGAAGGCCAGGGACCCAAAATACAGCTAAACGTCACAAGGCTAAAAAGAAAGGGAAAGATAGCATCAAGAATATTACCTCTTTGTCCAGAGAAAACGAAGAGTAACCTTTTGCTTTACTCATTTTGTAGATACAAAAACCATACAAGCTATTGGCACATTATTGGATGATGTAGGACTGAAGCCTAAAGTAAACAAAAACAGCACGAATATCAATAAACATAAAAAACATGTAAATCAAGTTATGTTAATGAACTACAATTTGACATATTGCAGGTAATGTTGCTGCGTAAGTGGACACATGCTTGCTCTATTCAAGGGATTATGCTTGGACAGTTCACTATCCACAGCATGTACAAGAAAACCAGTCCTTTTCACTTTAAAACTCCAAGAAAATTTCATGTGTGAAGCATCCGGTAAATAATTCCATCAAAAATATAATAACCAGTAAACAATTAATCAAACAAACTGAACATAATAAAGTTTTTAAAAAACTTAACCGCATAAAAATAACAATGATGTGATAATGTTTTTCAGTACTGCATAAACTTATATGTCAAGAATGAATTTAGTCATCTCCAGCAATTTTTGTTTGGTTTAATAATTGATAAGCATTTTTTTTTAAATTATACAAACAGACCTAATATTAATTTGTTCAGAAACAGAATCATATGTGTTGCTTTCGGTTTCAACCTGTAATGATAATGTTACCTGTAATCGAAGTAATTTGCAGTACCAAATTATTATATACAATTATATATTTTAGCTATTTAATTGTTGAAAACAGACATTTTATCTTGTTGATGGGGCAGGAAATTCAGTAAATGGTCCATATGCTGTTGCAAGGTTTGCTCATCACTATTTCGCTTGTTATGGTTATGATAACAAAGATGCATGTATACACTTAAATAACTGTGGTGGGCAAAACAGAAAATCTCCGGTAATTTCAAATGACTGTAAGCCATTTTTAAATAAATGAGTCTGATTTATCCTATAAACATGTTTAGAAAAAATATCAGTTATTTTTGTCAATTATAGGTCTGCACACGAAACTAGGACTATAAAGGATGGTAACTAGTACACAAAATATGAACATTGGCATTCCGGAATCTTGGAAAGAAGGATGGAGAAATTCTTCTGGACCAATTTCTCAGTCATAGTCAAATTATTTGAAGTGCATGAAAATACAAGCTAGTTATCTTGTAAAATACCAGATTAAGTTAAGAGTAAGATATTATTAACAGCAACCGGCTTGTTTCAGTTTTTTTGTTATATAATATGTTGTCGCCCCTCACATAGCGATTGGTTTACTTTCCGCGGTACATGTAGCTATCTTCGTAAATCTGCCAGAGTTCATATACTCATGCGACATTTAGCGGCATCTTACACTGCCAAGGTAGCCTACAGTAAACAAAGATGGCGACGACAAGGTTCGCAAGTTACAAAGAAAACACAATTGTAGTTAAAAGAGACAAACCAATGCCATCAAATACTAACAAAAGTAAAAAAAATATTACAAAGCGTTAATATTTTAATTGATAGTATTTTAACTGTGAGTTATTTATTTACGAATTTTTGATACATTAACTCTTAGTAAATTAATCACTTAATATAATTTTTGTCACTGGTAGTTAAAATGTTGCTTTGAAGGGTGACAATTACGTTATACATATTTATGTACCCTGAGCCGACCAAGTGTTTTCTGAGGTTACACGGCTCAGAGTAACATTAATCTTGAATACATGGTGCCGTGTAACCTGTCAAAAACCTGTATAAATACATAACAAATACCTGCTGAATTTTGATGTGTCATATGTACACATTTCGGAAAATCACTCCTCGACAATGACACTAGGGGCCGAAATGTTTAATAGATAAAAACATAAGCCAAACAGTTGAAAAAAAAAATAAATCTAATAACTTATTTTAAGAATTGTAACAAACAAAGATATAAAAGTGGAGATGACATCGATGATAGCAGTCCTTGGTACTAGTCACCAAGAAAGGGTGCAATTCTCCGACAAAAGACATTTCCTACTGTATCAACTTTGTAATCCTCGACAACGCCGTATCATATATACTCATTACCCTCGCCAAATAGCTTAAAAAATACGCCAGTTTCAAACTCAAAAAGACCATTACAAGATTTTATAAGTGAGGCTAGTAAAGTGATGATTACGCCAACTCCCTATACAAACCATTTAACAACTCTCCCAGTTACTTCTTCCTTTCAAAGTGAACTATTTAAAAACCGTTGATATGTCAAAACTATAAACATGAAGAGTTTATAATTTTACGTTTGACGTTGTTCATTTCTATGAAATATAAAATTACTCGTTTCTATGAAATATAAAACATACTCAAGTGTATCTTTTATGTTAGGCAATTAATTTTTTTCTCTTGTATGATTTTTTCCAAATGCAGTCAAAAATATCTTTTATGACTATTGTATTTGAACAGCAAGTATTTTCGGTGGAAACAAAGGTGATTTTAGCTTATAACACGACACAGCGTGTTTATCTATGAAACTACTAGACAGATTTCAATTAAAGTAGATATATATATATATATATATATATATATATATATATATATATATATAAACAATTTAACGAAAGAAAAGTTATCGAAAACACGATAGAAAAGTCAAAGCATGAAACAATAAACAAGGCAACTCCATTTTGTCGTGAAAATTGGGACAAATTGCCTCATAAGTGATGAAATAGCAAATTCTGAAATTTAAAATCTGAAGTATATTATAAATCAAAAACGCATCCTTTTAGACAAGTAGTAAGTATAATAATAAATTTCTTGCCACTTCAAAAATATTCTGAACCGTTAATGAAATTTAGTTTAAAAAATACAAAGTCCTTGCGACTGTAATTTGTACACTTCTTTGGTTTAAAAAGCCAACGATGATTGTCAAGCAGCCAAAAAATCAAAAAGAAAACTACTAAATAAATTCAGAAAAACTAAATCTCTAGAAGACCTTAATAACTATAAAGAAGCAAATAAAAAACTAAAACAGATTATCTTAAAACATAAACAAGAACACTGGGAAAAATCTGTTAACACTCTTAACGATAAAACTAATATATCAAAAGTTTGGAATAAAATAAAAGCTATTCAAGGTACAGTTAATCGTACAATCCCAGTACTAAAAGGAAACAACATCAGTAACCATCAAAAAGCTCAATTACTAGCCAAAACTTTCACTAACAACAGCAGTAATAACAACTTAGAAACTCCTTTCAAAATTCATAAACAGATTTTCGAAACCCGACATCAACAGGAACTAAACCAACCTGGACCAAACAACACTCCAATCAATAAACCCTACACCATTCAGGAACTTAAAAACGACCTTAGAAATAAACCCAATAGCTCACCTGGCATAGATCATATTACATATACCTTAATTAAACAACTACCGGAAAACACTCTGTCAATCCTTCTTGACCTGTATAATAAGATTTGGGAAACCGGGCAAATACCTAATAAATGGAAAAACGCGATCGTAATTCCTCTTCACAAACCTGGCAAAAATAAAGATGACCCTAAATCATACAGACCATTATCGCTGACTTCACATCTTTGTAAACTTATGGAGACCATGGCAAATAACAGACTAACTTTTCATCTCGATCAAAATAAAATCATCTCTAATAACCAAAGCGGTTTCCGAAAACAACACTCCACAACTGATCAATTAGTAAGGTTAGAAACCGAAATTAAAAAAGCTATTGCAAAAAACGAATACTTAGTAGCCATATTTTTAGACCTAGAAAAAGCCTTCGACCTAGTATGGCATAAAGGACTTCTCTATAAGCTAAAACAACACGGTATAACCGGCAATATGTACTCGTTCATCAAAAACTTTCTGGAAGATAGAAAATTACAAGTACGCGTTAATAACCAACTATCAGATAAACACGCGCCCGAAAACGGAATCCTACAAGGGAGCGTTATCTCCCCCACCTTATTCAATATAATAATCAATGATCTCTCCAAAACCTTATCAACTAAAAACCAAGATATTTCTCAATACGCGGATGACGGAGCAATTTGGCAAAGCTCCAAAAACCTAACTCACCTTCAAAAGTCCATGCAAAAAACTTTAAATAACATACAAGCATGGGCCACAAACTGGGGTTTCAAAAATCGCGCCAAAAAACTATAGGGGTAATCTTCAGTCACCGACCGGAAAATAGCATTCAATTAAAACTAGGAGATAACTATATCAAATTCGAAAAAGAAGTAAAATTTTTAGGACTCATATTCGATTCAAAACTAACGTGGAAACAGCATATATTAGACCTAGCCAATCGTTGTAAAAAAGTATTAAACACAATGCGTTGTGTATCCGGTACTGATTTTGGAGCTAATAAACATACCCTACTAACTATGTACAAAACGCTAATACAATCTAAAATCGACTATGGGTGCCAAGCCTATAACTCCGCATGTGATACCAGTAAAAAAATTCTAGATACTATTCAACACCAAGCCTTAAGACTAGTAACCGGAGCTATCAGAAATACCCCAGTAAATAGTCTGCATATTGAGACGGGTACCACTTCACTCCAAATCCGTAGAGAAAAATTGTCATTAAAATACTGGTCTCGTAATCAAACAAAAACTAGCCAATTTCCAGCAAATAAAATCACCGCGAACTGTGGCACCTATAAACACTACGCGCATAAATGGAAGGTACAACATCCACCTTACGGCTATAGTATTCGCAAATCAATAAATAAAGCTAACCTAGTAAATACCAAATTCATACAAAAACCAAAAAACCCAATCCCGCCTTGGCTACATAAACCGTTAAATGTGTCCACAAATCTATCAAATATTATAGACAAAAACAATAATCCTAACATGGCAAAAACTATTACCCTAGAAACTATAGATAATAAATACTCAAATCACACTCAAATCTATACGGACGGATCAAAAGCGAATAATAAAACCGCCGCCGCTTTTTATGTACTCAACTCCAAAACAAACAGCTACGCGAGATTAACAGATAACTCGTCAGTTTACACATCAGAGCTAACGGCTATTCTAATGGCCCTAAAACATATAGATAATAATAAAATTAAAAATTCAGTCATATTAAGCGACTCACTAAGCGCGTTAACTTCACTCCAAACGCTTAAATCTACTAGACCGGATCTACTGTATAACATCCAAACTTTAAATACTAAGTTAAATATAAACAAACAAACAAATAAAATTTGAATGGATACCATCCCACATAGGCATACACGGTAACGAAATTGCGGACCAATTAGCCAAAAAAGCACTAGATAATCCAGAAATAGATCTAAAAATCCCTCTCAGTCCTGCTGAGGTAAACTCTCTAATATACAAATATATAGATGCAACCTGGGCAAATGTTTGGAACACAACCAAAAACAAATGGCATAAAAATATCTGTGAAAAACCCAACAACAAAATTAACATTTACCACCCAAAAAAAAAATATGACAGAATAATAACTAGATTAAGAACTCGATATACAAACTCCCTGATTGGTCAAAACAAAACACTGATTTCAATCCACCCAAGCTATTGAAATTAACATAAAAACGAAAAAATCCTAAACCCAGTATCATTATTCTTGGATCGATCTAATGATAGACAATTTGGATTTAAATTTTTTATTTTTCTAAATTATTCCTTGGATAACATCTTACTCTTAAAACCATATATATACCTAAAACTATTGTATTCTCTTTTTTAAATTTTTTGTTTTTTGTTATTCGTAATTCGTAAATCACACTATGGCTATTACACACGTAAGGTCCTGTCAAAAAAAAAAAAAAACACATAAGGATAAAACAAAAACAAAACCTCTGAATAATAGTAAAACCAACAATGTGAAGGGTGTCAAGGGACCTCGTTGTCCGATCACCCGTTAAACAAGCCATCCATCCATCCGTCCCTACTATAGACAAAATATATGCAGCTAGAACCTCAGATCACCTGTCTATTTATACCACGGAAATGATAGCCATCAGAGAGGCCTTACTGTTGAGCCGCGAAAACCAAATAGCGGATCCAGTTATCCTCACTGACTCCCTATCATCCATCCAATCTATAAGTACAGGTCGATCCAGCAGGCCAGAAATTCTACATCAGATTCGGTATCTGGCAACCAAACTAAATGCGACTATAGCCTGGATCCCCTCTCATATAGGGATCCGTGGCAGCCACGTCACCGATCAAGCGGCCAAGCTGGTGCTAACCAAACCCGCCCCCAACTTCATCGTAAAACTAGCTTCACCTGAGCTTTACTCGCTTATAAACAACGTTGTCTGGGAAGAATGGGCACAAACACTTAGCACTTCAGCTAGCCAATGGAGACGCGACCTTGAGATCAAACCCTCTAAGCAAACTGTTCTCTTTCACTCGATCCGCGGCCTGGACCGCGCCATCACTAGACTCCGCATGGGTGTAACCATGCTACATGGTTACACCCATAGCCAACATATTAAGAAATGCGGTCTGGCCTGCAGTTACTGCGGACAACCCGAGACAATAGAACACGTTCTGCTGCTATGCCCTGAATTTCTCTAAGAAAGACGGGAGCTAGCCAATCAAATAGGGCAACAAAATCTCACATTAAAAGGGCTCCTCAACCCGCCCGCCAGATGCCGAACCTTAATCTACCAACAGCTAGGAAACTACATATCCCAGATCCAGTACACCAGTAAGGTCTAGCCTCTCAGTACATTCCTTCTTTTACTAACCACGCTTTAATGTCTATAGTAATTCCCCGTTCTACTAAAACATTTATTTTTAATTTTTCCGCACTATTAGGAAAATTTTTTTTTCGACCTTATCGCACTAAAACCTGAAAGTGGGGGCGCTAGCATGTAGTTCCGATGTGCGACGGATCGACACTATCAGGTTAACTAAATTCACCCCAAAAACAAAGCCAGAAACGGTGAATTACTATAAACTACCACTAAATGATACTCTTTCTATCCCTCTCCAGGCGCATTATTTTACCTACTGCAAGCGGGGCCGCGGCCATAGTTATACGCGCATAACTAAGCGGCAGTAGGTTCCACTCATAATCTATCCAGCTATGTAAGCATGTGTCAGAAAGTGCTTGAATGTGTTAGTGTGAAGGGTGCATCTCGCCTAAGACGTAAAGCCGGAGGCCCCGTGTACCCGACAGCCTGACGGGGCACGATAAAGATCCCCTATGTTTATCGAAAACAGAGTAGGCGTTTACGCCGGCATAGGGCCCCTTCACTTATATCATCAAAATTAGACATCCATGCTTTTGATCCCCCATTTATAAAGATCCCCTTTTGGAACAGGCTTCAAATAACCCCACTCCCTTCTTTTTTATCAAAATTTCAAAATTTTTCTCTTGGCATGTTCTCTCGCCTGGTTAGTGATGCCCTATTGTTACCACGGGGTACTTCACTCAAAGCTGGGCCCCTCCTCTTCCTGTGCACTTTCCTGCTCTGCCGCTGTCCTGGCACCTACGTTTATTAGGGAGTATAACGACCAAAAATATCAAATCATAAATTTATATTAAGTTAAACAGTCTGCACAATGGCCGCAAGGCCCCATGTAGACTATAAACTCGCCCAATGTGTGTGAAAAATCATCATTCACACCTGATCGACAGCTTGGACAGTCAGTATGGAATCTGCCAACTTACCACCAGCTTTCGCCGTCCTTTTAGGCTCTGTCCTAAAAGGACTTCCAGTCTGCTTCTCTATGAAAGAAGACCAGGAGCGTTTTACCGTCACACGTGTGGCGGAAAACAAAGGAGGCACGAGAGGACCAGGAAACTCCACGTCCTACCGGCCAGGGTAGGGATGGCCCTACGAACGCCGTTAACAACAAGAACAAGAAAAAGAAGCACAAGTCGCCTTCCACGCTCCGGCGAAACGAACTCGCTGGGGCAGGAGGAAGGCGAAAACAACAGCTGAACCACCGAATCCCACACCACCAGCACCAACACCAGCATCCAAACCAGCAGTGACCAAAACAGCCACACCAGTGCCAGCACCGGTTCCAGTACCGGTACCGACACCGATGCCACAGCCTACTCCTGCCGCTGCTGGACGAAATGAAAAGTATCGCACGAGGTGGAGTAGTACGGCCGACCCGGCGCCGCTCATGCCGCTGAGCGTCACGGGAAGGTCTATACTCCCCTCACCTCCACTAGCCGTTGCCACAGCACTTAACCAGCTATCCATTATGGCAACTGCTGAGCTCCAGCAGCGGCAGAGACAGCATCAGCAACAACAATACCAACAGCCAGGCAGGAGACCACTGCCTCCAGGTCAGCCGGGGTACAATTACCCTCCTCCACGGCGCTGAATCGAATGGCATGGCCGAGTGATTTCCTTGGTGTTAAGCGGGGTGCCGAACTGCCAGCTTGTACAACCGGATCCTGGACCTTGCCGCTTTGCCGCCTTCTGACGTCTTCAACTTTTAATGAGTATTCACACTAAAACCATAATTTCAAACATCTAAATCAAGTGTCTGCACAATGGCCTTAGATGCCCTATGTAGACAAAAAACTCGAACAACAACGGATGAAAAATCATCGACTTTACAGCGAAACGGACGTGCTAACAGAATAAAAGAGAATAAAACAGAACTTCAAGTCAGAAATCATTATTTAGTAAGTTAAAACTTTAGTCACTATCCTTTAACTAACTACAATAGTTCTAAGGTCAAAAATGGCTTCAATAATTGATCCAAGCCAAACTCAACTCAGTCAAGATCTCCCCAGTCAAGAAACTCCCAGGAAAAGAGGCCATGAATCCTCAATTAACCTCTCTGATTCTGAAGCTAAGGGGGAATTCAGGGAGGTTACGAAAAAGGCAAGGAAACGCAGGGACGCCAATACCAGTCAAGATAAAGGCATCCACCCTGCTCCGCTTATCCTCATAAGCATCCTAATCACATGCAGGGATAAGGCCAAAAACATTTTCTCTCTCATGGCTCACTCGTTTATTAACAACGAGATAAATAAGATACTTCAAGGTCAACAATACTGGCTCGAGGCTACATCAGGCAACAGGGGATTTATAGTTAGAACTATAAACAATCAATTGGCGAATAAACTCATTAGTTAAGATTACCTCCGCAATGTTCCTTTCAGAACAAAAGTACTTAAACAACCAAAAAGAGTCTTCGGAGTAATCAAGGGAATTGAATTAAATGAAACAACTGAATCTATAATAAAATCCATTAACGAAAATACCAAAAACTTAACCAAACCTTCCCAAGCTCTCAGGTTAAACAAAAAGGATAGATCCCCCTCTACTGCAGTAAGGCTAGCATTCGATAACGAAGAACTGCCATCCTTTATTCACGTTTTTGGCTTCAAAAAACCCATTGAGGTGTGTAACTTCCCCAAACAATTTTGTTATTACTGCCAAAAACCCGGTCACAAAGCTGATAAATGTACAGGAACCACAACTTGCTCGCACTACGCTGGGAACCATAAGTTCGACTAATGCGACAAACGGGCTCAAAAACCAGTCTGCGCCAACTGTTCAGGCCCCCACAGACCAACCAGCCCACAGTGTCCGCGCAACCAAAAAAAAAGCAAACTAGTAACAAAAAACCTGTCTCCTCAATAGGTCAAGATCAACATCACAAACGCCCCAATTAATAATAATAAGAATAAGAATCAACAAAACAAGAATAATAGTAACAAACAAAAATCCAAGAAGCAAAAACAACCAGCTAGCTACTCGTAGGCAGTGCGCGGCCACAACACCAACACCGCGCCCACTACATCAACCCCAAAACCTCCAAACAGGAATAAATCAGTATCGCCAAGTCAAGATTTGTTTGATAACTCCAGTCAAGATAGCCAAAATACCCAAGTTAATTCACAAACAAATGAACAAGATCAGAAAATCAAAATTCTCCAGGAAGTTATCTATCAACTCTTATCGGCAGTTGAAGCAAATAATCTAATTCAAAAAAAACTTCTCCAAAATTAAAAAAATCGCCAACCTCCGTTAATTAAGTAAACCTAACTACCCCTCAGCAATCTACTAACATATAATTATGTGTACGTACATCTTTCAATGGAATGCTGGGGGGCTAGCTCCCAAACTAAGTGAGCTTAAAAATACTCTAGATCAACTAAAACCCGACGTGTTGGTTATCCAAGAATATTCTACCAAACCAAATTACAACAAAATTCACAAAATTTCTGGTTATCAGCCTCCTTTAATCAAAGCTCAATATCGTCTAGCCATTTATGTCAAAAATGAAATTCAATATAAAGAAAATACAAATTATCAAAATTTACCAGTTCAAAGTCTAGAACTATACTTCAAAAATAATATAAAATTAAATCTTTATAATATCTATCTAAATCCATCTTTAGACCACGACCAATTCTCAGAAATTCTAAATACAAAAAAGATTGAAAAAACAAAATCACTCATCTTTTGCGACTTTAACGCCCACAATCACCTGTGGGGCGATAAAGCGACCTGCCGCAAAGGAATAATTACTGAAGAATGGCATGACGATAATAGCTTATCATTACTCAACAATGGCGAACCCACGCGTATTGTAAAAAAAACTCATCTACTGCTATTGATTTGGCCTTTAGTACACCTGATCTAGCTACAAAAATAACATTCGGCACTTATAATAACCAAATGGGTTCAGACCATATACCAATAACTATCAAAATTAATCAAAAATTAGAAAAAAAGGTGCAGATTTTTCCACCTAAATGGATATACAAAAAAGCCGACTGGACCAAATTCCAAAACATGTGCGAGGCGATCGATCCCGAAACCATCCGAAACCCAGACTTAAATATTTTTTATTTTTTACAAAGCAAAATTAACGAAATCGCCTGCACTACCATCCCCAAAACCAGCGGCAAAACAAGAAACTTCAAAAATAATCCCTGGTGGAACACAGAGTGCGATGAAGTGCTACGTGAAAAAACCCGTTTTTATAACAAATTTCGGCGAACTAGCAGTGAGACTGATTTTATTGATTATAAAGCAGCTCACGCTAAACTAAAAAGAATAATCAAAATTACAAAAGAAAAACACTGGCGTGAATTCTGCGATACTTTGAACGATCATTCAGCAAACAAAATCGTTGCCAGCTAAGATATATCACTTCAATGTTAAATGTAAAACGTCCCCTCTATCTGTCCTGTCCTATTTGTTGTAAATGTGATTGCCTGTCCGGTTACGTTAGGTCCTGTCAAAAAAAAGCTTAATTTGCTTCAAAACCTTAGAAAATTATAAACAACCCAGGAATAGTTATACAGGGTCGCTATGACCAATATAACGTAAAAAATAGCATCAGTCAGTCAAAATATAAACACACTTCGGTGAATGATTCGACCTTTCATGACAAATTCTATTTAGACTGAAATTTATCTTTTCTAAATTAAAATAAGCGAATTATTATTTTTCCTTCATTTTTTAATTTATTAATAATAATTTTATTTTTCTGTTGGTTTTTTTCCATTATCTTTATTTGTTAAAAATTTTTTTTGACACTTTCACAATTTTTTTTTTACATTTTTTCTACTTTGTGCTTCTTATAAGGTTATCATGGACTTATTTTTTAAAGGCCAGCAGTCACCACTCTCAAATTTCTTCCCTTGTCAGATTTTTTATATGGGCATCCTTTTTAACAGCGTGGAGCACGCGTATCAACACATTAAAGCCAGGTTTTACGGCCAGCACTATTTGGCACATCAGATCCAGTTCGCTCCAACCGCTTCAAACGCCAAATTTCTAACAAAACGTATCAAACTTTCGGAACACTGGCATCAAAATAAAGTCTCTATTCTGCGGGAACTGTTAAATATCAAATTTTCACAATGTTCGGCCTTCAAAGAGTTCCTGCTATCCACCAAAAAACAAAATCTATACCATAATGTTTCGGATATGTTCTGGGGGACCGGGGATGAAGGCGGACAAAAACTTGGTGGAAAAAACACATTTGGCAAACTACTTATGGAATTGCGCGATTTCCACCTCCCGCCAACCCAAATTCAGAAATCCTACCAGGACATAACATTTACGGGTCTAGCTATGTTAAACATTTACAAAAATTCTATCAAACTCAAACCTTTACCTCAGTTACGACCCGTTTTTTCGGACAAGGTGGTATGACTGCGCAGGCCCACAACAAAACTTTACTACATCAACAGGTAAACTTTAAACCCATGTTAGCCTTCATCTTGTTAGGTGTCAACGACATAACAACAAAAACCACACCTTTAGATCTAGTCAACAACCTACTCGGAATTCGAGAGGTACTAAAAACAGCTGGAATTCAGCACGTATTTATATTGGAAATCCCCACTCGGGGGAGATTCATGGATCCCAGGTTGGACCAGGCCACATGTGACAGCATTCGGCGAGCTGTCAAATGCAAATTGAAGGCCAAATTAGCTAAATACTCCCTTGAATACTCTAGCAAGTATCCAAGGTTTTATAAAGCTGACAAGGTCCATTTTAACGACCAGGGAAACAAACACCTGCTGCTCACTCTCCTAAAAGCAGCAAGGAAAGCTACTGCCACCGAATAGGATATATACATATATACGTTATTTGTTAAATGTTATATGTTAAAGTCCTGTCTTACACCTGTCGTAATCGTCCTTATCTGTGGTCAAATGTAAACGTGTAAACGTATGTCCGGTTTGTCATGTCTAGCAAAAAAAAAAAAAAAAAAAAAAAAAAAAAAAAAGCCTGCTTTCAGCTCCAAAAAAACCTTTAGATTTTTAAAACCAACAATGTCTGTTATGCAGGGGCCACGCGCCCGAACATAACGTTAAAAAATTCACTCTGGCGGTTCTGACATTCATTCATCATACTCGCTCTTAAAGAAGAAATTATAGTAATAATAATTATAATAAAACTCAAAAAAATTCAGGCCAGTCAAGATCTCTTCTCCCAAGCCACACAACCTCCACCTAATAGGATCAGAAACCAAAATAGACCCAGTCAAGAGCGTAAAACTGAGGCACCACCAACAAATAGAGATTCGGACCAGGAAAGCGATAGAGTTAAAGAGTTAGAAGATCAAGTTGAATCACTCAAAGATCTCATTAACTCGCTCCTAAACGAAATGCAAAAAAAAAAAAAAAAAACGAATCAAACCTATAAAAAACAGGCCGATAAATACAGAAAGGCCGCCAAAAATAGATACTAAAAAATAATAATTAAGCCGCTCAGCATCATACTAACATGTCGTAATGTGTACTAACATTTTCCAATGGAATGCTGGGGGGGCTAGGTCCTAAACTAAGCGAGCTAAAAAATACTGTGGATCACCTAAAACCTGACGTGTTGGTTAGAGCAAATTATTATAAAATTCACAAAATTTCCGGCTATCAGAACTCAACTGATCAAAATTTACCGGTACAAAGTTTAGAACTCAAAAATAACAAAAATTAACTCTATACAATATTTACTTAACTCCAAAGCTAGACAATGACCGATATTTGGAAATTATAAATTCAATAAAAATCGAAAAAACAAATTCACACATCCTTGGCGACTTTAACGCCCACAATCACCTGTGGGATTGTCTGTGCCAGAGTGCAATGAAGCTCGACTTGAAAAAACTCGATTTTACAACAAATTTCGGCGAACTAGCAGTGAGTCTGATTTTATAGATTATAAAGCAGCTCACACTAGACTAAAAAGAATAATCAAAATTACAAAAGAAAAACACTGGCATTAATTCTGCAATACTTTGAACGATCACTCAGACACGCAAAAAGTTTGGCTAAAAATAAAAGCAATGAAAAACAACCCACAACGCGCATTACCGGTTATCAGTGGAGCTACTAGCGCAATAGACAAAGCTTATATCTTAGCGGACTCTTTTGCCAATGCTAGCTCCAACAACAACCTTACTCCAGACTTCGCGATTAATAAAAACAAACTCAATCGGGAAAATCTAAATAAAAACAACCCGATTAACCAAAATTTTACTATAGCAGAATTCAAGCTAGCGCTGAATTACAAAAAGATATCACCCGGTGATGATAAAATCTCTTTTGAAATCATCAAACACATACCTCTGTGTACTCACCAGTTAATACTTGAATTAATCAACACGTCATGGAACACGGGAATTCTATCGGATAAGTGGAAGGTAGCCATTGTGGTGCCTATCCCCAAACCGGACAAACCTCTCTCCGACCCCTCATCTTACAGACCCATACCGGTAACGCCCACAATCTGTAAATTAATGGAATCAATGGTTAACGACCGATTAACCTTCTATTTGGACACAAATAATTTAATATCAAAAAATCAAAGCGGATTCAGAAAAGCCAGGTCAACAATAGACCACATGCTCCGCCTCCAGACGGATATCAAAAAAGCGCAAGTTCAAAATAAAATTTTAGGCGCGGTCTTCCTCGATCTAGAAAAAGCATTCGACCTTGTGTGGCAATGGTGTTTTACATCACCTCAAAAATTTCGGCATTTCAGGCAAAATTTTTCAATTTATTAAAAATTTTCTACACAATTGCAAAATAAAAGTAGGAGTCTCTGACCAGCTCTCTGATGAAAAGAGTCTAGAAAATGGCTGCCCGCAAGGATCGGTCATTTCCCCGACTCTATTCAACATAGCGGTCAATGACCTTATCAACATGTATTTAGCATGTCACATCAAAATTATCTCAGTTCGCCGACGACGGGTGCTTTTTGGGATTCAAACTCTCGGAAAAAAAACTGTAGGAATCATTTTCGGCCGTAATCCTATTCATTGCTTAAACATCAAAATAAACGGGACACGGGTTAACTTTGTAAAGGAACACAAGATTCTTGGTGTTGTGCTCGATAACAGACTTAACCTGGAAAGGGCATGTCGAGCACGTTGTGCTTACATGCAAAAACGTGCTCAACCTCATGAGGAATGTCTCAGGTACCAATTACGGAGCCAACAAAAAGACACTCAGGCTTCTTTACAAAACTCTCTTCTGACTACGCATGTCATGCCTACAGTTCAGCGGACAAGACCACCCTGTTTCAACTTGATACACTTCAACACAGGGCCCTCAGAATAGTCCTTGGTGCCATTAAAAGTACACCAATAAGCACCCTACTATCAGGCAAACTTCCGCTCAAAAAGCGCCTTGAGCTTTTAACGCTGTGATACTGGGCACGGACCGCTCCCTACGGGGACAACCTCCCGGTAAACGCAGCCTTATAAGACTGCCAGGCCTACAAAATGTGCTATAGAAAATGGAAACAGGGCATCGAGCCCTACGGATTAAAAATCAGAAAGCAAATTGCTGAATTAGGCCTAAATCAAATTCAAATAATTAAAAAAAAACCCGACTGCAAAACCTCCGCAGCCAGATATCTAAAAAATATCCAACTGCGGCCCACTTAGTGCTAGCTCTAGAATTCATAGACACAGAGTACAACCAAAGAAACAAAATTCAATAGATGGCTCCAAGGACCCTGTGTCTGGGTTTTAATGTATACCTTCCCAATTTAGATAAAATCTATGCAGCCAGAACCTCAGACCACCTGTCAATTTATACCACGGAAATGATAGCCTTCAGAGAGACCCTGCTGTTGAGCCGCGAAAACCAAATAGCGAATCCAGTTATTCTCACTGACACTCTATCATCCATCCAGTCTATAAATAAAGGTCGGTCCAGCAGAACAGAAATCTTACAACAGATTCGGTATCTGGCGGTCAAACTAAGCGCCACAATCGGATGGATACCCTCTCATATTGGGATCCGTGGCAACGATGTCGCAGATCAAGCGGCCAAGCTGGTGCTAACCAAACCCGCCCCAAACTTTATAGTAAAATTAGCTTCCACTGAGCTTTACTCGCTTATAAACAAAGCTGTTTGGTGAGAATTGACGCAAACACTTAGCACCTCAGCTAGCCAATTGAGACGCGACCTTGAGATCAAACCCTCAAAGCAAACTGCTCTCTTCCACCCGGTTCGCAGCCTGGACCGCGCCATTACAAGACTTTGATGGGTGTCACTATGCAACATGGTTACACCCATAGCCAGCGTATTAAGAAATGTGGTCCGGCCTGCAGCTTTTGTGGCCAACCGGAAACAATTGAGCACGTTCTACTGCTATGCCCCGCATTTCTCGAAGAAAGACGGGAGCTAGCCAACCAAATAGGGCACCAAAATCTCACTATAAAGGGGCTCCTATACCCAGCCGCCAGATACCGAACCTCAATCTACCAACAATTAGGAAATTCTTTTTCCCAGATCCATTACTCCAGTAAGATCTAGCCTCCCAGTACATTCCTTCTCTGTCTAACCACTGCTTCAAAATGTTGATAGTAATCCTCCGTTTTACTAACATTTCTCTTTTAAAATGGCTCTTACCAAGTAATTGGCACTGCTGTTTGTTGACACGCACCTCCGAGCCATGAGGTGATGGTCTACTACTCTAAAATAATAAAGAAACGGTGAATTACTAACAGCCAAACTTAAAATACTTGCTTAATTACCTATTCCTGTGCGCTATAACATTACCTGCTGTAGACGGGGCCGCGGCCATAGTTAAAAGCGCATAACTAAGTCGCAGTAGGTTCACTTAACTAACTATTCACTATTTTATCTATTTACTCATACAACCTTTTCTAGCACAGACTAACCAAACCTGTGAAGGTCAGGCCCGGCCACGACTACCTGTGCTTAGTCGGATCACTACAGGTCAAAATTATAAAACTAAAAATAGATAAATTAGTGAATAACTTTTCTTTTATACCCGAAAACACACATTCACGCACACAAACTGTGAACATGAGGAGTACAAGGCTGAGCAGATGTGTCCCACTCAGAGGCGTATGGAAGCATGAAATCGAGTACATGAGGCCGGGGATCAGGCGGCCGTAAAAAGCTGCCCTTCTCCTTAAAACTTCTTCACCCCTGTTTAAATGTAGAATGAAAGTCCAAGCTTTTTATATGTTTACCCTCGGTATGCAAGGATGAAAGGACTAAGCGAAAAACTGGAAAAAAAATAATAAAAAATATCAATGTTACGTCATTCTGGATATCTTAAGTCATCGCATGCTGGCAGTCTTGTCTTAAGTGTTATTTATTATATGTTATTTTACATGTATTTTTCTTTCAGGGACCCACTTTTACCTATCGGCGCATCTGTCCGCCAACTCATAAACCGTCCTTTACGGTACCCACCCCCATTCTACTTCTTTCTGTACCCGTGCAGTACCAGACGAGATACAAAAAGTATCTAAATGTATCTAAAATCAAAATAAAAAACTGGTGCTGCACGGTGATACAAATAAACTGTACTATACAGTATTTCCGCTCTATTGTTGTTAGCTCTGTATGTGTCAGAATGTGTCAGTGTGAAGTGCGCGTCTTGAATAAGTACGTTAAGCCGGAGGTTCCGTGTACCCGACGGCCTAACAGGGCACGATAAAGATCCCCTATGTTTATCGAAAACAGAGTAGGCGTTTACGCCGGCACAGGGCCCCTTCACTTATATATTCAAAATTAAGGCATCCATGCTTTCGAACCCCCATTATTAAAGACCCCTATTTTGGAACAGGCTTCAAATAACCCCAACCCCCAAATTTTCATCAAAATTACTAAATTTTTCTCTTGGCGTGCTCTCGCGCCTGGTTAGGGATACCCTATTGTTACCGCGGGGTACTTCACTTACAGCTGGGCGCCCCCTCTCCCTAAGCACTCTCCTGCTCTGGCACGGGGCTGTTATCTTCGTTTCTGATAGAGTATTACGATCTGCTACTAAAAATTCACTAAAAACTACAAAAAGTCAAAGAGTCTGCACAATGGCCGCAAGGTCCCATGTAGACTCTAAACTCGCTCAATTTAGCACATTCATTCATTCGATTGATCATTTCCATTTGCAGCAGCCGAAGAAAGAAGACGTTCCTGAATCTCAGAAGAATCCAGAAAATCAGCATCCTGTAATTACTGTGTATCCTGTTACAGTAATTGATAACAATCAATTTTCTGATTGTTACGGTAAACGCTCCCAGTTTACCAATTTTTTTTTGTTGTTTCTTTTTAGTGGAAACCTTTACTTGTTGCTTCCCCCTCATCATCTAAAGTTGTTAATCAATTCCTTCACAGCTGTACCAGTTGTAGTGAGCGAGAAACACCTTTGAATCAACATATATCAATAGTGAAGTTACAGTGTTTTTTTCTACAAACTTTCAGTGGATTATTTATTTATTCGTGAATCTCAGTTATTATTATGTTTATTTTGTGATTATTCGGACTACGGTCTACAGACTTATTTTCACCTGGATAATTTATTATAGTGAATTGTTTTGGACTACAGACGTATTATTTGTTCGTTGGACTTTATTCATATTAGGATTTTATTTCTTCTTATCTGGATCTTTTATTTATATTTAACTAGTGAATATTCCTTGGAGTATAGACTCATTATTTATTTTTATTCTTGTTTATTATTATTATTTAATTATTACGTCGAACTATATTCATTTTTCAGACTTTATATTTTGTGTTTATATTTTATTCTTGTCGGACTTTTGTTTATTTAGAGATTAGTGACTACTACTTGGACTACAGACTTATTACTATTCACTGGACTTCTCATAATTTTTATTTATTATTTCTGAGTTTTGACTTCGTACTACCCTAATTGTTTTTCTTTGTTCATCGTATGTGTGTTTCTTTATCGTGAATTATTCCTCTCTTGTGGACTTTATGTGAACTCTATGTACTGTGTATGTTATTGTGAACTTATTGTGAATTCCTTTTAACACTTATTACTACCTGCATTTATTTATGACGCCAACAGGTAAGACTGATGCTATTTATCCCTCACCAATCATAGCCTTACAGCCCAAATTTTCAAAATTATAATTAACTTCCATAAGTATCACTTAAAATATTATACCTTTTCCTTTTTCAAATTATACATTATTTCTGCGCAGATAAAATACTACAGCCGGTCGGGACCGTGTCACAGCTAACTGCGTATAGCTGGACCAGCAGTAGTCTAAATTACACATTATTTTTAGGCAACCCCTCAACCAATCAAGACGTATCACCTGGATTCACCAGTTACCAGATCAATACCATGATAAAAAATCATCGGAAATTGTTGAATATATTGGTACTTACCCGGGTGAGTCATATCATGGCAATGCTAAATTTACCAAAATGCCTTATAAGTGAACAACTTCAGAACAGAAACAGATTATAAACGAAGGCATAAAACACGGAAAAATTCCCTCTCAAATACGAAATAATGTTAATAAAAATGATCCCGAAAATCCTGTTGATATTAGAGTTATAAGAAAAGCCAAATACAATGCCAAAGCAAATAGGCCTATTAATATTTCAAGTAACACTTTGGCAGATGATTTTCAGTCAGTTATTTCAAATCTTAAAGATTATGAATTTTATTAAATGACGACAATAAACCACCAACAACAATATGTTATCTGGAAGACCAGCTCAATGACATGATTTGTGCCGTATCTAATGGTGCCATAATTCGGATAGATAGACCTTTTAATTTGGGACCATGTTTTCTTACATGCATGGTATATCAACACCCTCTTAAAAAAGAAAGGGAACGTCATTTTCGCCCGCCATCATGGATCCTGTTTCCCTCCATTGGGATGGGTCCTATAAAAAATACTCTATACTTTTAGCAAAATTTCGAATAATTTTAGGATTCCATGCAGAAATTGAAAAATTAGTTTTCGGGACAGATGAAGAAACTGCTCTTGTTAATGCTAAAACAACCTCTTTCCTTACATCAACTCATATATTATGTACTCGGCATTTGAAAGAAAACGCTGCAAGGCATTTCACCTCAAAAGGTGTACCTGAAAAATGATAAAAATGACATTATAAACAGATTATTTGGCAAAAATGGCATCATTTATTCCAATAATGAAATATCTTTTCATGAACGTAAGGATGAAATCTAAGAACAATTTGGGACTATTAATGGAAAATATCTGACTGAAAAACTAATACCTGTTATCCGAGAAAAAATATTCCTTCCATCACAAAAAAATTCAAATATCCCACCTGACAGGAAAAACAACAATTGTGAGGCAATGAATCACAAAATCAAACTACTAGGGGGATGGCAAATTTCAAAAGTTCCTGACCTTGTCCAGCGACTGAAAGACATACATCAAAATCAAATTATTGACGTTAGAGGTGCTCTTCATGGTAGGGGTAATTATGAACTTTCGGCTTAAGCTGGGCATCTTAAAATTAGTTATGACTTATGGGTAAACCTTTCTGACGAACAAAGATTGAGAATTCAGCACAAGTTTTTTTTTTCAAATTTAAGCATTTAACAACAATTGAGTCAAATGATTGGCGTTTTTCAGTACCACTGAGTGCGAGAATAGCAAAAAAAAAAAACCAGGACAAGTCAAAACAAAAGTACAAAAACTTTTTTCTGCAAAAGATCTAAAATGTATTAGATACAATAAATTCTTTTATTACCTTAACCAAGCTGTTGGAAGGTTGTCCATCGGGGGAAAAGATGAATTATTCCGCAGCTACATCATTGTACATAGTGTAATCAATATTTTTCTTTCGACCATTAGTTCCTAACTCTAACTGATGAGGACTAATATTTTAAATAATTGTAAATAATTCTAAACTTTAAAATTAAATAATTAAAGAGCCGAAAGTTACTTGGTGCAGACAGGCTAGTAAATAAAAAAAATAAATAAATAAAATAGATTTATTAGCCTGTCATTATCCACATTTTTTTCCTAAATGAGTGAATTACATGTGTAATTTTACATTTATTATATTTTGTTTACAATTTGTTTTGAAAACCATAGTGCTTTTCCGGTTAAATTTACAAATTTATAAAAATTAAACTTTACATTTATTATATTTTGTTTACAATTTGTTTTGGAAAACCATAGTGCTTTTCCGGTTAAATTTACAAATTTATTAAAATTAAACTATGATTTATTTTATTTTTCAAATAATTGTCATGGATCATAGCACCGAGGAAGCCTTAGAGTAATGAAATTTAATTTAAGAGTTACCTCTCTTTACTTACCCAACAATATGGCCGTCTTACAAAGTTATGGTAATAAATTAATATTTTCACTTTATTTATCACTCGATCGTTTTAATTTTTATGTTACATATTTATCATTATATATTTGATAATATATTCAAATTAAATTCATTTATCTTGACCACAGACCTCCCGGGCGTTGTTTATTTCCCAGGGCTTTACCCGGGCTGTATTTTATCCCACGGCTGGTTTTAGTAGTAGCCTATTGATGATCAGGCATGTAACTCAGTGCCATTTTACTCAAGAGTCAGCAAATACTTGGTATAAAGGCCTACCAGCAGCTGTTCAAACTGACTTTAATGCTCTTATAAGAATGTTACAGGCTCGTTTCACATTTCAAGATGATGATGACTTGCTGACAACACAAGCATCATCTGAAAGTGCTCTTGAATATATTGACAGGGTAACATTGAAAGGAAACTCAAATAACATACCAGAAAATTTATTGTTGAAAATTGCCATAAAGGAATTCCATCTACATGTATCATTAAAACCTGCTATCATTAAAAAAATCCCAAAACAATGCAAGAACTAAAGGATGTTTCATACATAAAATATTGAAAATTAATTACTAAACTTATTTTTAATCTCAATTCATTAAATGTTGAAATTGACTGATATATTTGGGTTGAGCTATACTTAAACTTATTTATATTTTTCATTTAGTTCCATTAATTTTTCCAGCTCCAATATATATTTTTCTTGGTAAATTTTTCATGCTGTTGGATGTGTTGAATACCGCCGTTCAGGATTTAAATTTACTTGAACATAATGATTATCATTCATGGCATTATTTTTGCTGGAAATAATTATTGCTGAAAACTTAATGTATTTTTTATACAGAAGTAGACTATAACACATGTGATTTATTATAAACTACTTTGATACTGCTGGTGTTTTACATCTTATCACTATATTCTCCTACTCCATAATTACCTCACCGTATTGTATGTTATATATACCCTTTAATAAATTGTCATGTTTATATCTATGTTTTATATTTTCTTTACTGTTGGTATAGAAGTCGAACGTTGAAAATCTGTTATCAACTTTCATGTTCATCTTAAGTTTATCTAAACAACGCGTTCGATTTGTCGTCTCGTACTGCTTCCATGCCCGTCACAGTCACAGTATAGTAGTAATTTTCATCATCTATTTTCCTTATTTCACTCATATGTTTTAACTCCAGTCTTGATTTAATTACATTACTTTTTTCGTCAGGATGAGCTGTTGCTATCCATCTTCGTCAGTCGTGCGTAAACTTTTTACATTTTAATCTTCTCCAAAACCACTGGGCCAAATTTAATTAAATTTGGTAACCATCACGCCTGGGTGAAGCCCTTTCAGATTTGCACAAATGAAGAGTTATGTCCCCTTGGGGCCCAATAAGGGGGAAAATAGTGAAAAATTTTAAAAATCTTCTCTACTGAAACTACAAGAGATATACCTTAGTTATTTCATTTATAACATCCTTAGGTCATCTATTTTCAGATTTGCACAATTGGTAGACATGAGACTCAAAATGGGAATATTGTAAGGCATTGAGTGGGGAAACTGCTAAAAATAATATATTTGTTACTATATCTTGAAAACTATAAACTTTTTGTAAAAGCATGTATATTAGAATATTTTAGGTATTTACATGAAAATCATTTTGATACATGGGTCAAGGTCATATGTTGAAAGGTCAAGGTCACAGTTGCAGAAGATGACTTAAATTGCTACTTATCTTGAAAACTATTAACTTTTTGCATAGGCATATATATTAGAATATTGTAGGTATTGACATGGCGATCATTTTGATATATGGTTCAAGGTTATATTTTCAAAGGTCAAGGTCATATCAACATAGGAATACTAAAATTATTAATTATCTTGAAAGCTATTAATTGCATACATAGGCATGTATATTAGAATATTGTAGGTATTGACATGACAATCATATACGGTTCGAGGTAATATATGTTCAAAGGTCAAGGACATAGCTGCATAATTATACTGAAATTGATTAATGATTTGGAAAATATTCATTGCACTACAGTTAGTCAATGCATATTATATAAGCTACTTATAAATTAAATGTGAGTGGATATATTTCTGATTAGTTTTGTGGGAGTTCTTAACTTTTAGAAAACTTTTCCAAGTTTCTGTACTTAATATATTGTCTGTTGCACTTTGCAAATATTATTGGACATATCTTCAGGTGAGCGTTAAGGCCCATGGGCCTCTTGTTAAGTGTAGACGTCAACTCGTCCCAACTTCATTTTACCAAGTCGTCCCACTTTTTGCTAAAATACTCCAATTTTAACTACCAACACGTCCCTTTCTTTTGCATATTTTACATATTTGGTTAATAATTAGGACTTTATTTAGGCATCCTGCTAATGTTGTGATTGACAACGTCAAACAATCTGCTAAATTCTGCAATAGTATTTTAAAAAGGCGTCGTTTTATTTAAAAAAATAATTTTATAGATGTTTTACATTTTAACACTCATGCATTTTTTAATTCAGCATGTATATAATGTATATAACTGTATATTATTTTACTGTCTCTTTTAATTTTAAGATTGGCATATATATTAGTACTTCTTTTAACCATATTGATGTTTTATTGTTATTTATAATGAGACTTAAATAAATACATAGGAAATACTACATTTTTTGCACAACAGCTCGTCAGTTTTACTGGGAAATTGTTAAAAATTTATTTGGCTGTGAACATGCATTTAAAGTGATGAAAGCTGAATATCACCAAGACTTTAAGATACCGTATACGTATTTATTTTTGCGATGTAATAATTTTCGCTTATTTCGCGGTTTTTTGTTTTGCGCGAAAATAAAACAAAGTTAAAATTTATTTCTCCATATTATTAATAAATATGTAAACCTTTTTTTTACCGTAACCCGTTTATGTAACCCGTTTTTTTTTATTCTGCGAAACAGTTTAATTTATAATACCACCAAAAATACACGCTAAATTAAATACGTTTACAGTAGGTAAGAAAATCCACCAGACAGATGACGTATGGCTTGTAAAGAAAATGTCAAGAATTATCAAATGTCGTCAGGCGTGATAACACTTAAAATAGGACTTAATGACCGACCTAATAAAAGCCAAATACGAGCAGGTAGCAGAGTTATAAAAAATAACAAATTCCTAATATCAACTAGAGGGCCGATTTTACTGCATAATGTCATCAACGACTACTGTGATCCCGGGGCAGATGGGAAAGGTCGAAACAAGTTTGGAAAGCTGTCCCGATTTGGCATCTTTAATTTGTTATTACCGCAAATATGCCGCTCCATGGAATAATCACTATCTAAAAATAAAAGTAATAACTATGAAAACTGGCAAATTCAGTTAGACTTGCACGTGGAGGTAAGGTCGGGTTATCTGAAAGGGCAAGTACCTCCTGCCGAGCTAGCTACACCCTACAAGTGTAATCATAATTAAAAGTGAAGTAACATTAAACAATGGGACGTAATTGTAAATCCAGGACAGTTTTGGAAACGGCAAATTATACTTGTCGACAGTATTGTGATATTAATTGGCAAACTATCTACCTAATGTCACGATTATAAACCCAAAACAAATATGCCTCACAGCCAAAACTACCGGGTTATTAGTTACGTCTTCAGCATTGTAATTACACTTGCATTTTAAGTTGTAAGCGTCTTCTTTCTTTGTACTGATGGCAGGTTCCCTCTAGTATCAGTGTAATTTTTAGAGAAAAAAGAGTCGAATGATTTCATAACCGGTTTTAGTGTCTTTATTAATTCGGTAATTCCGTCTTTTTGGTCGACATCATTGTTGGAAATTGTAGGACATAAAAAATGTATCATGCTGTTTTCGACCATATAGATTTGTCAACCATGTTTTCCATGTGAACAGGAAAATTTCCTGCGCGAATTAAGTCTGCAAAACAGATGAGACCTGTTGAAATGAGTTCCGATAGCACGTTATATAACGCTATTAATTTATTCATATTTTTTCATTTGACGCTCCGTCAAATTCGCCCCCACTTTCCACATACTCACCTCCATATCAATATCGCCCAGTCTAAAAACGCACCTACTTTGTGCAATTTCACCCCAACAGTCGAAATCCCCCACCCCACCCCGTAAACTCGTCCACAAATTTTGAGATATCTCTCCTTTTTGGAATGACAATATTGGAACTTCTGAGAATCTGAAAATTGAAGTGATGTTGTGTTGATTTTTTCAATATGTGACATAGTAAATAATTGATAGGTGGCTGAATTCGGTATTTTAAAAGATTTTTAATCGATGGTTTTTTGTATGTTATTTATTGCAATATAATAATTTTAACACACAAGTCTATATTTTTTGACAGGATCATTTGAATTTAATAAATACCGACGTAGAAGAAGCGTTCAAGCTAATATAGCATTTGATGTTCCCACTAACAGCAAAATGGTTTCCTTGTGAGCGCGTGGATATTTGTTTGTCTCATTAACGATTCAAACTCTTAACATTATCTTTTATGAACAGTTCACTGTACCCACTGTAATGATTTTATTCTATCAAAAGATGTAATTATTTCTGTAACTTAATGACTGAAGACGGTAATCACAACACATCTGGGCTCTTTAAGCTATGAAATACCTTTATTAGGTCAATACATTTGTATGAAATAACAACAAAATACATTGCAACTAAAACAATATATATAACCAAAAACATCCGCATCTCATTATAAGATATTCTTTTAAAATCTCAAGAAAATCAGATATTTTTGTCATTCCGAAAAGGGGCATTATTAAAAAATTGAGGGCGAATTTTCAGGACGCAAATTTGATAGGGCGATATTGCAAAAAAAGTTGGGGCGTTTTTGAACGGGGGAAATTTCGACATTTGGATGATGTTTTGAAAGTAGGGGCTTGTATGACGGGGCGATTTTACCGTGGGATGGTTTGACCTGATACCTTTATCAATCCTATCTTGGTGTTTTAATAACTAATAAATGTTACCAAAGTTATGAAAATATTTAAAGAATTTAAAAACACAAAGTACCAACATTACAAGTGATAAAAACTATAATAATGAAATCAAGAAAACTTAAACATTTATTAATGCAAGTTTAAATGTATGAAGTGTTCTTATTGGTACCTGCAAACCCCATTTCTGTATAAACCTCGATTTGGCTTTCCCCAAATAAAATGAAAAATCTTTTATTTTAGTTAGTTGAAATAAAGACTGGATCGCAAGACATGTACTCACTTCAAAGTGTATGATTTTTATACTAGTTAATCATTAAAACATTTATAGATTTTTTTGTAGAAAGCTTTGTTGTCTCATTTGGACCGTAATTTGTTTTTAATAAAATTGAAAGTAACTTTATCTATTTTATTGTCAATTAAAATAACCTTTATCTATAAATTAATTGAGACTTGAATAATCAAAATTACTGTAAATTAGCAAAAATCTATATTTGCTATTAGTCAATATTTACAATAGCTAATATTTTATACTATGTGATCCCTTGTTAGACTCACTAGTTCATATCTTCATGACTTCAGTATAGAACGTGCAGTTATGTGACGTAACAACTAAAGTCGATGTGACGTAACAACTAAGGGCGTAGGAATACACAAAAATTTGTAAACAGATGTCAGGGATTTCCTGATCTATTTATAAAAACACATGTCAAAGCACGTGTTAATGTTTATACATAAACCTTCCAAAATACTGCAATATTGTGCATATATTGCATTAAAATATGTTATAAACTTGGAACTTTTTTTTTTGTTTTTTTATGTGGCCCGAAACAAGCACATATACAGGAGTCTGTAAAAAGCTATACAATGTAAGAAGGTTCAAGAATATGGTACATCATGATTTTAAACATAGTTTATTTATTATTTTACACATGAATATGCCAAGAATTGTAAATATAAGAAATGACTTCGTGTTTGGTAACGTACATGAGGGTATGAACGATAGTGAATCCCGCGCAAATTAAGCATAATTTGCGCGGGATTCACCATCGTTCATACCCTCATGTACGTTACCAAACATGAAGTCATTTCTTAAGTAATATGGGGAAAAACTTTCCGGTCACATAGTCTATTAGTTCTTTTTCATTATCTGTAGTAAAATGAACATCCTGTAAACAGTAAATATTACAAAATTTATTTTGTATTCATTTTGTTCTAAGTCATCAACAATTGAAAGAAACAATTTACATTTATGTTTGATTATTTATATACTTCCCTGTCAGATTTGTTCTGACTCTCAATTTAACAATTAACACTAGTGTTTTCCTTAATATTTGTTTAAATGTATTTGTCATTTCCTATAAATGTGTAAGAAAAAAACGATTATCACAGACGTTCCTAATAATGTCACAAGATGTATTGTTAGTCGTGTTATTGTAACATTTCGCTTATTACGATTTACGTTAGCGTCATGTAACTATTTATTCTCACGACAAATGACACGTGATGAAACGATATATTGAACATTTGTTAAATACTTGTTTATGAATCTAAACTATGCGAAAATTTTCTTGTCTCCACTGAAACGTAAACTAAACAAATTCTGAGCACGGTTATGACGCTACCCGAATCGAAACAATGATAGATGTCTGGCATGTCAGATTGCTCAAACTGAGCATAATTTTTGTTGATGAATTTACACAAAGATGCCATGCGGTTTCATACTGGAATCTCGATCTAAAAAAAACAGTTATGACTGATAATTGTGAAAAGGTTAACTTGCCCCTGGTTAGGTCGGGTTATCTTGAAGGATGAGTACCTCTTATCATTTGTTTAAAATATATCTATTTCTGCTTGCACAAGATCACTTTCATCTGAACATGAAAGCCTTTTCCTGTAAAAACCTTTATATGGCTTTACCCAAATAAAATGAAAAATCTTTTATTTGAGTTAATTGTAATAAAGACTTGATCGCGAGACATGTACTCACTTCAAAGTGGATGATTTTGATACCAGTTAATTATTAAAACATTTATAGATTTTTGTAGAAAGCTTTGTTTTCATTTGGACCGTAATTTTGTTCATAAAATTGAAAGTAACTTTAACTATTTTATAGTCAGTTAAAGTAACCTTTATCTATAAATTAATTAGGACTTAAATCATTAAAATTACTGTAAATTAGCAAAAATCTATATTTGTTTCAAGTCAGTAAAATGGGAAAAAAACTTTCCGGTCAATTAGTCTTTTAGTTCTTTTTCATCTGTAATGAAATGAACATCCTGTAAACAGTAAATATTGCAATTTTTAATTTTTTTTATCAATCAATACAGCTAAACTTGTTGCACTAAGCTATAATTTATTGAAAGAAATAATTTGAATTTTGTTTGATTATTCATATATTTCCCTTTAATTTTTTTCTTACACTTAATGTATTAATGAATAGTATTTCTTTTAATTAAAAATCATGGTTTTCCTTAATACTTCGTTTAATGTATTTCTTTTTTTTTTAACAAAGTAACAAAAAAGCATTAACAGATTTTCCTTATAATGTCACAAGGCGTATTGTCGGTCAATGAAACATTTTATTGTTACATTTCGCTTATTATGATTTAAGTTCGTGTCATACTGTAATTATATTTTCTGACGACAAACGACAGGTGACGGAACAATATATCGAATAAATTTGTATGAATCTAAACTATGCGTCTATTCTAAAACGTACATGAAGCAAATGATGCCCGAATCGAAACAAATGAGAGATGCCTGCCAACAGCTTGCCATATTATCATTTTTGTTGATGAATCTAACACAAACATGTCGTGCTGTTTCATACTAGAATCTTAATTTGAAAAGCATAGTTATCACTTCGAAAACTGAATTTAGTTTAAACTCATTGAACTTGCTCCTGGAGGTGAGGTCGAGTGATCTGGAAGGATAAGTACCTCGTATCTAGCTCTCTACACCCGTCACTTCTTAATTCAAAATAAATGACTGCCAAAAAATTGAGACCTGTTGATGTAAGACATAAAAGTTAATTATTCTAATTAATTGAGAAGAAAATAAACAAAAATATTACTTTTAACCTTGAAAATTAAATCAGCAAAACTCAAGAATTTATTATTTCAATAAAAATTACGAAAACCAAATCAGGGAGACATCCCTATACGATATGGCGTAACGTAACGCTAATGCAATATACATCCCTTTAATTTGGTTTATGGTAATAAAAAACTGGATCACGAACCATGTTGTAGCTAAAATAATCTAAGACCAACTTGGAATGGCCAATCTTGATATCAAGTTAATGTTTTTTTTAAAGATCCCTAAAAATGGAATTTAAGAAATTACAACAAAAAAATACCTATGGTTAAATAGGCTATTGTACAAACATACAGATTAACTATACGATTGCACCAGTAAGCCAATAAAATTGAAGTTATCGATTGTTCCTTTTATGACAAAGACAGGAATAACTTGAAGAACATTTAAATTTAAAAAGAAAATCGAGAAATAAAAATTTTTACATTTTGAAAATCTGTTACTGTACGGTACGACATCAAACAAAAAAGCTTCGTGACATCAACACAGAAAGACAACCGATAACAATTATTGTACAGATGATTTTCAGACTAATTTATATTTATTAATGTACCAATTTTGTTTAAGGATATAAGAAGGAACTGTTCATGTGTTGCTAGAAATAAGGTGACTACCCGGACACTTTTCTATGTACGTTTTCTGGTAGATGATCAAAGTTTCTTTGCAAATTTAAAACAATCCAATAGAATGTTTTCATTTTGCATGAATCAAAAGTTAGAAAATAGTTAATATTTATCTATCTGTTTTTTTTTTCGAATTATAAATAACAGTTTTATACGTTTCAAAAGTTTTTTTCATATTTTTAACTGTTTTGCATCGACCACATACATTACAACTAAAATAGTTTTACCTAAAAATTAGAGTTACGATCTTGTGGTTCTAAACATCTCGTAGCTCCCGCCATCTATCGATATAACTTTTCAGGATGTGTGGTCTGCCGCCGGATGAAGCCGAAGGTCTATGTTTTGTACTAACAACTATATCAAAATCGTTGTTGTAAAGGTCTTCTAGTCTGGACACCTTCCAATCCACTGTTTCATTTGTTCATTGAAGCTAATAAATTCTGGGGCATTCATTCCTTTCTCGAGGACATCAGATCGAAACATCTTAAAGGGATAATCCTCTCGCATAAAATGCGTACAACCATAAAAAATTCACACAGGATGATTTTCTTAAATGTCATAAGGTTAAGTGATATCATGCAGACTTCGCGAAATACTTGAAGAACTTCCAGGACATTCTGTCGGGTAAAATAAATAGTATTACCAGACCAGTCCGAAGGTAGGAAATCAATTTTTTTTTTTTTTGCATTATTCTATAAGATATAAAATTACATTGATATATAAATGTTTAAACAGCTTAGATATGGTTATCAAGAGAGAAACTGCTATTTCAAAATGTGATTAAAGCTGCATTAAGGTTATCAATTTTCTGAATTTTTTTTTGATTTTCTAAAAATATATTTTTTTAAAAATAGATATCTTCTAACCACGATCCGTGACATTCATTTTCTAAAATTTCATTTCTTTTAGCTGTAAATAAACGGAATCCTCTGACCGGTTGGTCAGAGTTTTACGATTGTAATTATGAGCTTGGAGCATGCGCACGGATCATGTCGGATGTACGGAAAAACCCTAGAACCGAAAGTGAAACATAACACATTGCATTAATTGTCCTTCATTTATATCCGGATGTATTTGAAATGGTGTTTTGTATCCCTTACTAAGTCACAAATGACAAATTCAACGAAGTTCTGTGTTTAATTTATCGTATTTCACCGTTTTGAAAGTTGTGTTTAAATGACCCGGGTTTTTGATGACGTAACCATGTTCTAATATTAGATCCTAACTGCTGCATCTCGCTGGGTAAATATTGTGATTTCTGCTTTTATTCGAGCTTTTATCGTTGAACCAAATGTAACATTGTTTATTAGGAACATCATTAGTTAGATTAGTACCGTTTTAATATTTTCTTTGGAAAACTTAATGCTGCTTTAATCTCGATGAACAGAAGAACTTCCAAATATTTGACTGTTCTTGTCATTGACCGTACTTCAGAAAAGTGCCAGTGTGAAAGAGCGAGCATTTATTCACATGCAACACCACATTTTGAGTCATTACCTGTATTTTGTAATTTCCTATTAAATATCAAAAAAATAATTCATTTCCTATTTTATTACTTTAATCAAATAATGTCTACAGAGTTACTATCTGTATCAATTTTTTATGTAACTTTCACTGACATTTTCTAGGCTTAGTCTCACAGATTTAAATAAAATTGTCAGCTTGTCACGATCTGATTTCTTCAAACTCAATAAGGCTTTTCCAGGCATCGTTTCATTTACCTCCGTAACTTTTACATTGGCATGACGTTACAAAATTTAATCTCGATCTATAAAACGTATCACTGGTAGATTAAGTTTGTCGCTACTTTCAATTGTTTAAGTGACTACGACGCTTGAACCTGCGAGGATGATTCTAAAAGTTTAACCGGACCAACGGTCCAGAAATGAGGACAATTTTACCGGACCGCGGCATTATTTACCGGACAGGTCCGTCGGTCCGACGGTATTTTGGAATGGCTGTATCATGTGCCTTTTTAGGTAAACTGTTCTTATAAAGGCATCTCTTTAACTATCCGATCCGAACAAGTAACACGTAACCAGACCACTACCGCCAAGTATTGTCTCATTGAATAGGGATAGTAGGACCTAAAAGACATCAAACCAGCCTTCTTATCAAGGGTAAAAAATCACAACCAGCCATATCAACTCTGTCTCTATCAGGTCTAGAAACGAACGTCTCAAAAATGCGATTTATGGCTTACTTAGACAACATATTTGTTGTGTTTGGCAATATTATCTTTCAGCAAACAATCGGTATACCAATGGGCACAAACTGTGCGCCTTTACTTGCTGATTTGTTTCTTTATTCATATGAATCAGAATTTTTACAGAACCTTGTCAAATCTGGAAAAAGACTGTCGCTAAATCATTCAACTACACATACAGATATATAGATGACGTTCTTTCTCTAAATAATCACAAATTTGGAGAATATGTGAATGTCATCTATCCAAGTGAGCTTGAAATAAAAGACACGACAGATTCTCCATGTTCTGCTTCATATTTGGACTTATACCTCAATTATGACACCCATGAAAGGTTACATCTGAAGCTATACGACAAACGTGATGACTTCAATTTTTCTATTGTCAACTTTCCGTTTCTTTGCAGTAATATCCCTGCTTCTCCTGCGTATGGTGTATATGTTTCACAGTTAATACGGTACGGTAGAGCTTGTTCCCACTATGGGAACTTTCTGCAACGAAGCAAATTACTTACAATTAAATTGTTGACACAAGGATATTGCAAGCCTAGACTAATCAAGGCCCTTAAAAAGTTTTATGGCCGTCATCACAATATTGTTGATAAGTATGTAGTCACTGTATCCCAACTTATACTGGATATATTTGACTTACCATAGTTCTTTGTTCCTTTCATTCTCAAAATTTACTTGCACGTGACGGGTGTAGCTAGCTAAACAGGAGGTGCTTACCCTTCCGGAGCACCCGGCCTCACTTCACGTGTATCACCTATTTTGCCAGTTTGCAAAGTTTTTACTTTGTTTTTGGGATTGTGATATGGACAAGGTCTGGTATGTTTGTTTTATTTTTATTATAACAGATAAAATGTATGAGGTACATTTTCAACACATTAATAATGACTGCGGTTTTCACGTCCAAACACATCACCACAATGCGTACTTTACCTAGACGAAATTGGCGTAGACCTGTGTGAAATAAAACGGCTGTTTACAGGCAAGAAGTGTTTTTTGTTATGCTCTGCTTTTAACGAAATTCCATTGCTCGACCTTAGTAAAGTTGCTCTTCCGTACTACTGATTTTTATCAGTTTAGCAGTTGTAAAATTTTCTATTGTATTTAGTGTTTTCTAGCCGTGAATAGCTGCAACAATGCTGATGTTTTAAACCAAATTTACTCACCTTTGCATGTAGACAGCAGCAGCATATAGGCTAACTTCTGTTCTTTTTTTGATGACCATTAATCTGATCATTGCAGTTTTATTCGGTTATGTATTTCTTTGTAGTTCTTGGTTCTTTTCTGAGATGAAAACTTCGGTGCACTTCGCTTGGAAGAACTTCCGCCTCAAGAACAGAAGATTGGGGCTAAAGCCCAGTCTGGGTCTGGATATAAACTTAACATTTGTAAAACAGCTTCCTCTTTTGGCCCTCGGTAGTAGGAGGGTATTGATCGGTTAACCCGTTGTCAGATAGTAATATATGTTTGCTATGCTTGTCTGCAGCTCACAGACTTGTTATGAAATTAATCCGTAAAAGTGAAAAACTTTGCTCTTTTCTAAAAAAATTGATGATGCAAAAATATCTTGCTATTCTTTATAGTTAAAAATCTTATTAAAAATATTAATTTGACACCAACAGAACAAATGCAAAGCTAGAAGCCTATCAGACGGCTGTGTCAAGTAGGGGAATGCGGGATGAATTTTGACACGAGACTTTTTGCCACTAAACAAATAAGTAATTTTTTTCAAGGTGTGAGCTTGAAAACTTACATCAGACATCACGATAAATGTGGCATAAAAACAAACCTTGATGCACTTTCTTCTTTGGTGCTAGTCTCTATGCATGTGAAATATTCCTTACAGGATCATTAACCAATCTGAAACGAGTCAATTCTTACTAAATTCGATAACGATTTACTTTATTAACAAATAATTTGATATCGATTTACTTTGTAAGTTTCGTTTATAGGAAATTGTACTTCAGTCGGTATATATACGTGACAATCTATACATACATGTATTACATTTCTGATAAAGTGACGATGGGTCATATAATTTATTAAAAATGTTATGTTGTTTGACTTCGCATCAGTAATTTTTCAGCGACGACACAAGGTTATCACTTTTATAAAATAATACAAGTACAAGTTTATATCCGTCTCAAGTGCGAGTGTGACGAATGATCTATATATTACTAGCGCGCACTCATTGCACTAAGGTGTTAGTTTACCAAAGCAAAATGCCGGAGACAAACATTTTCCCAGAGTGCATTATCCTGGTGCTGGATAAACCATTCGATTAGCTTTTCTTCCTGCGAAGAAGCAATATCTCAAATGTTCAAGTGTTTTGTATGACCAAACCGGGGTTTGAGTCCATAACCTCCTGCTCTCGAGGCAGACAGCATTATTGAGCAATAGTGACTGATCTAAGATTCGTCTTATCTTTTATCTGCTATAATACTAGTGCTTTTAGTTTAGCATTGGTTTTATAATGGTCGACTTTTTGTACAATTATATCTCGTTTAATTTATTTATATTTTCTAGCTGCGAATAGCCGAAATGATGCTGTTGAGGCTTAACGGAAGCAGAAACTGGACTTAAATGACAAAGTTTTCATTGGAATATAAAATAACATTACTTGAGTTTTATTATACATTTTACAAATCAGGCTTTTTGAAGAAATATCTTTATCTACCGACTGTTATCATGTTATACCTAAAATACGGTTCTTAAAAAGGACGATTTCAATAAGCTGAGGTATCTGTACTTTTCGAATGTGTAACAACGTTCCGACACAATAAGGCGTTTCTCGGATACAATGTTGCGGACGAAGTGTCACCAGACTTTCTTGACCACGTGACTGGATTTAGGGCACTTGTTTACCGCCTTGTTTATAAACATATAAACAACGAACTGCTAGATCTCGTGATGATAAATTAAAAAGTTTTCCACCAAAAATGTTATCTTAGATTCTTTTAGTGTTTTCAATCATACAGACGATAAAAAACATTACAAATTTTTTTTATTCAATTAAAAAATCGCCGGAAACATCGCTGTTGTGGTGACTGCACAGTGAATCTACGTGACCGAAATTCAAGATTTGTATCATAAATGATTTGTTTTTGTATATTTAGTATAATATAAGAGAAAATAATGCAAATAAAATTAAAATCAAGCAGTCTAAAGATAGTTAAAGATGTATATTCTATTTCACGTTTCCCTTAGTGAAGAGGCATTTCGTTATTGCTCCCAACCAATATAACCAAAAATCTTTATAAATTCTAAATTAGATCTTGAGATGTCATTTAATCTATTCATTTAAAACAACTGAATTATTTGATACAGGTATAAGCTCGAAAATATATGTAAACTAGTTAAAATTACGACCCTTTCCTATCCCCATGCAGTCGGTCATTGTTGACATTTATGTTATGCCTTAATTCGAGGCTGGTCACATGATTCAAGTCGATATTGGCAAGGAATGAATACATCCGCCGTATATCAGGCCACTGCTAATAACTTTTACGTTTAACTCTTTACAATGACCATCCTAGTGAGAGAAAGTTTGTCAGTTCGCTTGGTTTTTAATTGGTATTCCTGTTTCCTCCACCATCCCAGAACTTCGACTCGAAATGAGTGAAAGATTCTTGACTGGGGCGTAAAACATCATTACTCCACTCCACTCTTTACAATAACCGGTAATGAATTGGAAAATGACAATTTATTAAGTTTCTTTTGCCTGTTAAGACTTCTACTTCAATTCCTTACAATCTAAAGAGAAATCGTTAGTATTAAAACAAAGTCTTTTTAGACGCATATATAAGTTTGAAACGCAAATATAAAGCCACTTTTGGCAAAAAATCTTAATTGTATATGGCTTCGTGTTGATGTTTCGTATAGAGGTCCTTCGAAGATGTAATCTTGTTTCTTGACTTGTTTTCTATAGGCAGGTCGGTCGGCTCAATAAGACTCGTCTTTTTCGGGAAGGAAGTGTCAGTAAACACCGAGTACTGCACAGCATTAAACCCGCAGTCATAAATATGTATCAAATATACCATCTTCCTTCTGAGTTTCAGGGGTAATCTGTTGTCGCTGAAACAAACATCATTTTATATATATATATATATATATATATATATATATATATATATATATATATATATATATAATACTGCAAAAAAACATTTACAAACATAATCGTGTATTTCAGCAAAATCAAACGACACGTGTATTCAAAATACTGTAAACCAACTTTTATTCGCGTGCTATTAACTTACGCGTGTTTCGCGAGAGCAAAATAATCGCGAAAGTTAATCGTCGCGAATTTGTTGGTCTTTGGTACATTGATCCAGTTTTCGATTTTTGAAGCCATTGTACAACCGACATGGTTAAGACCACAAGTAATAATAAAATGTGATGAGCTTAAACAATACAAAAACGCCAAACGCTAGTGAGTATAAATCACTTGTTTATTAAATTCGATATCGGATTAATATCGCTTAGTATACTAGTACATACTATATACATACTACTGTTTACGCAACACTTTGTTTACGAAAGTAGTTACTCAGTTATAGTCCGTATCGTGAAAGTTTATGTTTTTCTTATTTCCATCTATAGTCCGCATCGCGAAATTTAATTGTCGCGAAATAGTTTTGGTAAGAGAATCGCGAAAGTTAATAGCCGCGAATAAAAGTTGGTTTACAGTATGGTAAATTTTAAGCATACATTGAACCTTAGTTCGATGGTATAAAATGAACATTTTCATTAACTAATTGTTTAATTATCTGAAATTAAATACCATTTAATAGTACTTTTATAGAATTGGAACTCAAAATTAGAGATTATTTTGTGTTTGTTTTGTCTATTACAGTGAAAAATAACAATTGAAACATGTAGGTTTTTGCTACAAAATGCATTCTCTTATTTTTATCGTCGTTTGATATATATTACTATCGTTTTTGCTATTCATAATGTGAACAGGTGCTCACCCTTCCAAAGCACCCGGCTTCGCTTCCTTGATTGAAGTTATGTGTATAATTAAATTTGTCAGTTTTCAAAGTTTTTATTGTATGGGATTGTGATTTGGAAATGGACCGGTATGTGTTTAATTATTACAACAAAACAAATCAAAATATTCTAAAAATATCAATTTTATCGGTCAGAAAGCAGATATTATACATATTTTGATGAATTATTTTTTATTGACTATGTCTTTAATATTACCTTCTCAAGTTTTGGTATAAAAAACATCAACAAAGCTGAGACGATGATAATAGATCCGGCACCATGGAAAGCCGCTTTATAATTCCCGAAATTGTCATAACATATACCTGTTAATTAGAACCAAAATGTTCGAGACTAATTCAGTTATAAAAAGATAAAAAGGTTAGTATTAAAAAAATTAGTATTTTTAAAAATGTTTTGCGCAGTCATGTAGCATGCTATCCGTTGCACATTGAAACAGGATCAATAAAAGTAAACAAAAATTGGGAAAACTGTAATCATAAATCTGTAACTTTTGTCAATATTGGATAAATGACCATCTATTTCAATTGTGCATTTTAGACAACTCCTAACGTTTCTTTCTTTTGAAAACAGAAAAATCAATAGTTTTAAAAAACATTAAAAGATGTATTTCACCTGTTTGGCGAGATGGAAGATGGTGTTTTTTGCCATGACTTTAAAAGACGGCGTCTCGGTTGCCTATTGATCTCAAGCGCGTGCTTCCGGATCACGGTGACTATTACCGCCCAGGGTTGGATGATCCTAATGTAAGAAAGTTTGTCTGTTCGAATGTTCTCCATCTTCAAAAAAACTGACATTTGATATAAGTGAAAGAATTTAGACTTGGGCGTAAAACACTAAAAGTCCAATCTTTTGAAAGACCGTAAAATATGACGCGTTATGAGGTTCATTTATAAAAAATATTTTTGCGCATTTAAACGGCCTTATACATATATTTGTTTTAGTGTTTTCATACTGATGGCGTCTAGATAAAAGCAAATTTATCTCAGAAGAAAAATCGATAATTTCTCGCTTACCTGCCGCTGGAGGTCCTAACAACATGGGTAACGAAATAATGGTAAACGCCCATCCAATTGCCTGTGAAGAATCTTCGTGTCCAACTATGTCAAAAACTATCGGACCGACTAGAAGAACAACCATCCCATCACAAACTCCAATTATACCAAACAAAACCATTAATATTTCAAACGTTTCAATAAATGGAATGCATGCTGTTGCCACACCGAACACAAAAACCGCAGTTTGTTGCATTCTAATTCGATTAATAGCTGGAATGTCTGATACTCTTCCAGATACAAGTCTGCTAATTCCTGATGTAATCTGCATGACTGTAATCAGCAAATCACCATTTCTGTTTGGAAAGACGTCTGTTGTATGTTTAACCTGGAAAATCAAAAATAATGTACGATTTGATGGAAAGCGAATAGTGAAATCGCACACACACGCCCCTATGACTTTAGTCTACTGATTTTTTACAAAAAAAAAAAAAAAAAAAAAAAAAAAAAAAAAACCCAAGTCCCTAAAAATGATTTTGGTCATGATCAGCAATCTGTTTAACGTATATAGCTAGATTGTATTGACTTTGCAACTACAGGCGTAAGGCGATACTTTAAATTCGAAACATCGATATAACCGTTTTAGCAATATTAATGGACTGAATATTTTTACTCTCTTTTACAAAAAAATCGTTTAATAAAATATTATTAAATTATATATGGTCTAGTTTTTCATTTATCTTTTTATCTGTGATGCTGCTGGTTTTTCAGCTGGGTGTTTGTAAATTTATAATGTATTGTATTAGTAAACAATAATAGTTTGAAGTGTTAGTCTCGAAAATCTCCAATAATGTGATGTTACATTAACCATTTATTTACTCGTTCATTAAAATTACTTTTTTAAAATGTGTTGGTGCTATTGCATATACTGTAAACAACAATCACGTTACGACATTTGATACATACAGATGGAGATTATTCGCAGTTATATATTGTCTAGTTTTTCATTTATCTGTTGTGCTGCTGGTTGTTCGGCTGGGTGTTTCTAAATCTAGAATCTAATAGTATTTAGTTACCATTAATAGTTTGAAGTGCTAGTCTCGAAAATCTGCAATAATGTGACGTTACATTAACCATTAATTTACTCGTTCACTAAAATTACTTTGTTTAAAGTTGTTGGTGCTGTATACTGTAGACAACAACCACTTACGACATTTGATACAAACAGATGGAGATTATTCGCTAGTCGATGATACTTACTATATGAACAATTGGAACGAAGTAGCTTAACGTAAAAAATCCTAATAACAGCACCCATTTTACGTAAAGTTTATTTTGCCAAATCCTCATTTTGCAAAGCCTCTGTTTAGTGAACATTTGTTCTTCATTATCTTCCGCAGTAGTTGGTTTGAAAGCAATGGCAGTAAATATGAGAAAGAAGAATAATATTCCTAGTGTCACAAATGTGTATTTTATACCGATATTTGAAATAGTTAAGGGTAGAATCAGCGACATTATTATAGAGAATATAGAACTACCACAGCTTACTAATCCATTTGATAAACCAATATAACGTTTAAAATACTGAGCTAAAATAGAAAGAGAGGGACTGTATAAAAATGCCATTCCAATTCCAAGAATGCCTCCAAACGTCAGGTATAAAAGCTCTATTTTATCTAAAAAACCACTGATAATGAGTCCACATGAACCTAATATCGCACCAAATATAACCACTAGTCGTACGCCAATTTTGTCTACGAGAACACTGACTGCCATAGACATTGAAAATGTCATTCCTATGTTAACTGAACCAATCCAAGCTGAAAAAGAAACGTAAATATAATTACATGAAAAATCAATTCTCAATTTCACTACATTGGCGTCTTTGAGCAACAAAACATTGTTCTTGTGTAGGAATTTAAATATTTAAGAATTGAATTTCACTTTTTACTATGATATCGGGGTGTAACAACGTGAAAATTATTACAATTGTGTAAAACTGCGTAGCGTCGCGAAGCGGTTTTACGCAAAATTTGTAATAATTTTCACGTTGTTACACCCCGATATCATAGTAACAAGTGAAATTCAATTCTTATAATTGCCTAACCCGAAATTAAACATTTTTTAAGCTGACCTACATTCCTGAATTGATGAGCTCATTTTCTGATAATCGATGTTACAACGTCACGGCGTAGTAATACATTAAATATCACCTTTAAAACACGATAAAATGTCTTTTACTGAAAAAGGTTTTAAATTGATATATTGTTATTCATTTTCTTGTTTATTTTAGTCAACATATTAATGATATTACAATAAATCCTTTTAGAAAAAGGTACTATTTTATGTCTCGTGACAACACATTTACCAACAACAACGTACGACTATCGTACGTTTGTAGGACACGCCTGTCAACTTACAGGTTGACGTTTCCCATAACAAAAGAAACCTGAATGAACAGTGTTTAAAAAACCGTGGAACCAACTAATGAAATGAAAATAATGTTTTCTTGGTTGAAACCGATTTTTATTTGCAATGGGCTGGAAGTAAGACAAAGGGATTTCGTTTAATGATGACACCAGTGGTAGCTGTAATGGCTGATCAGAGACATGTGGAGGTAAAACAAGCGGTAGGGGGTGCATTAGACTGGACGTTACCCGAGAAGGTATCACTGATGTTTCTTCTATGAACAGAACAGTCCCTACTATAGCTGTATTATAAGGCCTCGTTTCTGTGGCCTGACATAAGCATGATGTGGCGTAACTGAAATTCAGCATCATCACTCAGCATAAATATGGCTGTGGCTCTCGGGCGATGTGCAGTGTATACCTGACCTCAATTATAATTTTTTGCATGAATTCGGAAAACACGCGTTTAGAAATTGGTTGAGGTGTGCAACAAAATTTATTTTGCCTTTGGATTTTTAAGGGGTGTACAAAGGGGATTCTCCGCGACTGGATTACAGAGATAAAAATATTTCATAAATAAATATTTAATAGTCTTGAATATTTTGGTGAAAAATACCAGAACATGTAAAGTCGAATAATTTTTTGCAAAATTTTATTCTAAACAAATGAAGTACTTAATGTTTCCCGATCTCGACGCCATTCTCATTTCTTTATAATTTAAAAATAACTTCTATTTAAAGAACTGAAAGATGGGTAATCCCCGAAAGTGGTCGAAAGTAGTTCCGGTAGAAAACGTTGTTATTGGAAAATAACAACGTCATATGACAGGAAAACGACAAATGGAATTGCTCTAAATCGTGTAACAACGTGAAGTTTGTAATTATAAATAATTAATAAAGCAAATAAAACATTTCCAAACGTTATGTAGGCCAAACTGGGATAAGCCTACGCCTTAGAATCACAGTTCATAGACAACAAATAAATCAACCACAGTGTGAACAAATACCTCTTAGTGGATATAACAGACAATGTGCTGGGAAAAACCCCAAAATTTACCATCTACAAATTCATAAGAGAAAACAAAATTCAGAGCAAAATTAAATACAAATTAAGCAGTAAAACAATTACATTCCTTTTCCATTATGACGCCATAATCACGTCAGGTGACTTAAGCATAGCAACAACAATCAACTTCATATTCCTGTTGTATGTAAATGAAACAAGTTGAGTAAAATGAAGTGATACAATGTTTTGAAATTCTTATGAAGTCTTTTCATTATTTTGGATTATATACTACCTTGTGCAAGATTTTTATATTATTTGAACTACATATATATAAACATAATGCCGTTCATGTCTAATTTTAATGATATTTTTGAGTTACTAGGTAGCTAGGTATATGCTATTTAGCCGAAAATTTCTACATGTCATGTTGTACTAAAATCGCATTATATCACCGTACTTACAAGTTTTAAAGGCTGCGTCCGGAACCTTTGTCTGATAATCTTCTAATATCCGATCATATATTATTCCAAAACTGTTTATAATACCAAAAACAACTCCATTTATAAACATCGATGAAAAACACACAAACCACCCCCAGCCCCGATCAGGTTCAATTGTGCTCGATTTTGACCCAGAATATAGGTCTTTTTCTGACAAGTTTTCTTCATAATCTTCACCATGCGGTTGTGTTGGAATACATTTATCATTTCCCTTTGCGTTTTCACAAGTATATTGAAAGTTTGATATAAAATACGGATATTTGTATTTTTCTTTGTTTGCTTTGGTTTTCGTTCTAGGTTCAAAAGAATTCATATCATAATATCCATTTGTTTCGCTTCCGTAAATTGTCTGTAAAACATTGTTCTTTGATGCAGTTTCCGGTGTGGAATATTCTTTCATGTTTTTACCAAATAAACCTGGAGTAAAAAAATAAAAGTCAATGAGTTTAATGTTTACTGATCAGGTATTTTGGTTATGGATAATAAAACAAACATACCAGTCCTTGTCCATATCACAATCTCAAAAACAAACATACCAGTCCTTGTCCATATCACAATCTCAAACACAAACTTACCAGTCCCTGTCCATATTAATCTCAAAAACAAACATACAAGTCCTTGTCCAGATCACAATCTCAAAAACAAACATACCAGTCCTTGTTCATATCACAATTTCAAAAACAATCATACCAGTCCCTGTCTAATTACAATCTCAAAAACAAACATACCAGTCCCTGTCCATATCACAATCTCAAAAACAAACATACCAGTCCTTGTTCATATCACAATCTCAAACACAAACTTACCAGTCCCTGTCCATATCAATCTCAAAAACAAACATACAAGTCCTTGTCCAGATCACAATCTCAAAAACAAACATACCAGTCCTTGTTCATATCACAATTTCAAAAACAATCATACCAGTCCCTGTCTAATTACAATCTCAAAAACAAACATACCAGTCCTTGTTCATATCACAATTTCAAAAACAATCATACCAGTCCCTGTCCATATTAATCTCAAAAACAAACATACAAGTCCTTGTCCAGATCACAATCTCAAAAACAAACATACCAGTCCTTGTTCATATCACAATTTCAAAAACAATCATACCAGTCCCTGTCTAATTACAATCTCAAAAACAAACATACCAGTCCCTGTCCATATCACAATCTCAAACACAAACTTACCAGTCCTTGTCTATATCACAATCTCAAAAACAAACATACCAGTCCCTGTCCATATCACAATCCCGAACACAAACATACCAGTCCTTATCCATATCACAATCTCAAAAACAAAAATACCAGTCCTTGTCCAGATCACAATCTCAAAAACAAACATACCAGCCCTTGTTCATATCACAATCTCAAAAACAATCATACCAGTCCATGTCCATATCACAATCTAAAAAACAAACTTACCAGTCCTTGTCCATATCACAGTTAATTGGTGTCAGTTAATTACGACAAAATGCATACTTCATAACGGTATGTGACATGCTACAAAATGTTTTGATATTTCTTCTAAAACCTTGAAAAACTAGTGCCACGGTAGACGTGAATCAGACAGTAGGCTTGCAATATCCTGTGTCAACAATTTAATGGAAAGGAATTTGCTTCGTTGCAGAAAGTCCCCATAACATATTTATGCCTGACTGTGGGTTCAATATTTCGGAACAAAACACTTTCAAGATGAAGATACAAATGTATTTATTATTGCATACTCCTAAGTAAAACTAAAACCACGCAAGAAAATATCATTATTAAATTTCGTTGCATTTGTGCAAAATCGGTAACTGTATAATCAGAGTCCCAATATGGTTACGTGTTAACGTTTTTATTTTCGTTTTCTAGTTTAAGTTATGGCTATTTTATATATTTTTTAACTACTTAAATGAATTTTGCCATGTCTAAAGTTTGTATAATGGTTACCAGAAATGTTCAGTTAAAAATTATCTATCGAATTCACGTAAGCATGAGATTTTATTTACGGACTACTGAAAATCTCTGAACAAACCAAAGATAGTAACCTTTTTTTCGTCACGGTTCTTCAAAGATTTTTTTCAGATAGACTATATATCAATTTATTAAAGGTTAAGTGTAGCGAATATGACTTTTTTTGGCTTCCATAGTAGTGGTATGTCATGATGTATGGGTACTGTATATACGGGTATATAAGAGTTATATGCCACTGGGCGTGTTGTTTCTTTAATTAGAATGCAGATACTGGTTTAGCGAGGGTGATTGTGTGACGTAGATGCACGGGGTTTTAGTAAGAAATAAGTTCATTCGAGCCATTACTTCTTTATTATACAGTCGAATTTTTCTTGTTATTAAATGTTTTATTATTATAATAATTGTTAATATATTATTTGTTTTTGTAGATTATTGGTCGAAAAAGACAGGCATGGTATTTTTAATTGTAAATTGATATTTTCGACATTAAATACTTGAGTCGTAAATGACGCCTCCCATATGAGTATTTGTTTTTTATTTTATAAATTTTTTTATGTTTGTTTGAGGAATCAAATAAGAACATCAGTTATATTTGAAATACCTATATACCTCCGTATTTAATATAGTGTTAGGTCACCTTTCAGAAGCGTTATGATTTTCACCCGGCCCTCCGGTTTTTTTTTCAGAGTGAAATTTCGCGAGGACTTAAATTCGACCAAACTAGACAGCTGAATATTCTTGTTTCTTAATTGATGTGAAAAATAATTTTTAATAAGATATTTTTTAAAATGAGTATGCGAGTATTAATCTTAAAAAATATAACAAGGGTATATATAAGATACCATTCAATCTTCGAGACTTATTATTTGTGTATTCTAAGATTTGTAATCAAAATTAAGAAACACAAAGCATGTAAATTACCTAAAATTATATTCATTTACAGTTATAATCTTCTGTCAACAAACTATACTATTCGGTGCGGCATCATTAAAAGACAAACTATACATACGATGCACAACCTCTACATTTTCATAAAATAGAAAAACTTGTCACTGTTTGAAGATTTATATAATACCATGTTTAATTTTTATATATATAAAAAAAAACCTTACTTATATTAAAGATTGAAATGTTAGTATAAATTAAGAAAGAAAACATTCGTATACATTATTAATATATTAAGTCTTTGTTAACAGCAAAAAAAAAAAAAAAAAACCAAAAAAAACAAAAAAAAAAAAACAAAAAGGTTTCAAATGAAAAAATCTAGAATTCGGGGTTATGGGAACTATTAGATGTTTTTAAAACTAATGTTTTGCCAATAAAATAACTTGTCAGTTTCTAGATATAAAATTATTTACTCAATAATTTATTCACTACCTATATTCAAGACAATCGGCTTATATTTAATATATTGTGTTAAATAATCTAGACCTGTGTGAAATATTGATAACTTAGTTATTTTATGTAATTCCGTATCGATTTCCCGAATAAAAGTTAATGTATATCTTTTTTAAACAAAACGGGTTTATTTTCTTTTATAACAGAATGTTACTCGACTTTATTATCATTGAATGTGTTTAAGTTTCCTTTCAATTGTCTGTTCTTCGGGGAGTTTGGAAATGCATAAATTCAAACTTTTCTTCTTTTGGTTTTTGTTAGTTTTGTATCATTTTGATAAATTTTAGGAGTCCAGCAAAGTTATGTTTTTTAAGACTGATGTTGATATTTTGTCACCGATATAGACAGCACTTGTAAGATGGTGAACGAAAACCGGTGTCATCGAAAAGGAAACTTCCTATCCTCGCCAAGAGAAATGAAAATATCTTCTAGTACGATGGAAGGCGATATTATCAAAAGGTATGTACACTTTCACTTGACCAATAAAATATTTTAGATTTGATATAAAATTGTATTAAAATAGGTATTGAAAGAATCAAAACAAGAAAAGCATGCCTACTTAAATATAAGTTGTACCAATTAACAACATTTTAAGCCGTCTTAATTTTTGATTTTTTTTAAACCGAGGTTTGTTCCTTCATGCAAAACCTTCTTTAGCTGGATTTCGATTCATATAATTTTGGAACTTTAGATTAATTTTTTAACTGTTTGGCTTATTATATTTATCTATCAAACCTTTCGGCCCCTAGTGTCACTGATGAATGATTTTCCGAAATGTGCACATATGGCGCGTCAAAAATTAACAGGTATTTGTGTTATATATTTATAATAGATAAAAACTTTTTTTTAAACAAAACTCACCAGAGACGCCGAAATCTACACAGTTATGTATATAATATTACATATATTTACATCACCAATGAACGACTTCGTATTGTTTTTACAGTACACATATCGTACATGATTGAATTTATATACCAAGCAGTCACTTATTCTCACAATAATTAGATAAATAAAATATAATTTAATTGTTATGTTAATATCTTTAACCTTAAAATTAATATACATGTTTTCTTGTTGCTTCTTGACTATATACTAATTGGTTTTTTTTGTATTATTGAGGAAGCAATTACATGAAGTAATAATAGATATTTTTGTCCGAATAATGACAAAGTGTTTGATTATATTCGTGTTAAAAAAAAGTTTTTTGTTCAATTTATGACTTATTTTCTTTAATTTTTTTCAAAAATTTTGTCGAATTATTGGGTATTTTTTGCATTTGAGGTAAAATAAATTTTTCTTTCCAATTAATTTGTTTTTTACTCGTGTCAATATTTATGGTAAAATAGATCATTTTGTCCGACGTATTACCATTAGTATAAGATAGGTCATTGAACTTATCATACAGATATTTACTACATGAAATTGTAAGATATTTTTAGTATAAAATGAAAAAACTTAGTCAGATCCTATGATATGTCAGATTTTAAACATATCAAACAACTGCTTTTTGGGTTTATTTTCAAACATTACATTTCAACTGCAGGTGTATGAATGGCCCAATAGGGCCTGCATCACTCACCTGGCACACCCTGATTTTGTTTTTTCCTTTTTCTTTTTAAATATATCCAGTCGGTAAAATGTAAACAAACTCACTTGCAATATCCATGTCAGATACAATTTTGAGTATATACCACCCAAGGACCTTCCACACTCAATATCCTCTCAATCGGCCATGTACTTTCAGAGAAGAAGATTTCGGCTAAAAATAGACTATATTTGCATATTACGTAATTATTGCACACAATTGTACAGAAAACGCGTTATATACATGTATGTTATATACGCGACATCTATTTTCTATTTTCTAAGTTTTAAATTTCAACAAAAACAAACAAACCCATAATAGTAACGGCAGCCATGTTGGATTTTCGACAGATATGTCGGATACAATTTTGAATCTATACAACCCAAGGACCTTCCACACTCAATATCTTTTCAATGTACTTTCAGAGAGGAAGATTTTCAAAGATTTTGGCTAAAGTATATATCTTATTGCATATTATGAATTATTGCACAAACGAAAAAATTGTAAAGAGAAACACGTTATATATGTTTTATACCCCGACATCTATATGTTTTACATTTCTACAAAATCGGTACATAAATAAACCCAGAGTGGCCATTTAAGATTTTTGCTGTTTATAGTAACAACAGCCATCTTGGATTTCCAACAGACATGTCGGATAAAATTTTAATCTATAGCAACTAAGGTTTCAGAACAGATGATTCAAGTTTACAGACGCACGCACGCAAGCTTTGCCATGTCATAAGCTCACCCTGCCAGGTGAGCTAAAAACGGCATACAGATATACACTTAACCTGAAGTATAAGGGTTTTTTAATTGTTTTTCATAATTTTTATTGTCTTAATTAAACAAGCGCACGATTTCAAGAACGGTAATGGGCTAAATAAAACCAAAGAACAAAAAAGTCATGAAATGGATTACTACGCAAAACATGAAGTCTTCGTTATACAAATGCTGTTCAGATGTGCTGTAAAAATTCTGACAGTGAAAATTGAACCTTTACGTTTATAGATATACGGAATTTACACTTTTACAACAACTTAAAAATCCAATCAATTTACAACACGTTTTTAACAACTCTTTAATAAAATATTACACGGTATTTATAAGGATTTTAGCAATATGAATTATTTCAATGACACAAAAACACTTGATTTGGAAAATAATTAGACCCAGTATTTCACGTTCGTCTCGAATTCTGTGTAACATTTTTGACCGAGACGAAAAACCCCATTACATCATCTTTAGATAGTAAGAAAAAGATGTTCTTTCATACATTTTGAAATCCATATAATCAAGGGTAGATAAATAACCAAAAACAAAAGAACAGATTTACTTTTTATAGATATTTATTTATTCAAACAACTTTTAAAAAACATTTCAAAACCAGATAAGAATAACTTGGATCAAATCACGACAACAGCAAATTTATTGTGATGTAATTATTAATCTATTTAATAGGGAAGAAATTTTTATATTGAAATATACAAGAACAAATATTGCAATTAAAATAATTTCATTTAAGTAAATAAATAAATTCTCTGAAGAATAATTATTAAATTATTTCTGTATATATGACCCATTTGGACTATTAAATAAGTTAACATACCAAAGCTCTTGAGTTGCAAAAAGTCGCACTGAATACTTTGTTCCGTCTTCTGATAATTAATGAGCACTTTCGTAAAGGTCTCCAAAACCTTTTATTTACTTTACATTATTTTCGGTTTTATTTCATTCAAGCGGAGTGTCTTAGTAAGAATTTTCTGTACCTCACTCTTAGAGCCTTGGCGTCATTCTTGTTTTATTTTCTATGGTGATAAGTTCTATGCCATCTGCTTCTTGTGCTGTAAACCTTTAATTTCACCATGGCGCCTCCTTAAACCGGATAAATGGTATCGTAGGTAAGTGTTCATTGCATGATGCAATTCTTTGAAGTATGACCAGAGTTTAAAACTAATGTTTGCATTAGCATTAGCAATCTTTTATTTCTTCAGAAAAATTGTTTAGGATTTTTTTTTCGTATCCAGTCCACTATAAATTCTTTAAATAGTCTGCACGTGTCCGTTTCATTTTAGACTTTCATATTTGAAAATTTATTCCACGACGTCGAAAAATTATTGTTACTTGTCCAAATTATTCTGTTGTCCTATATTTTCTTTACAGTACCTGTTTTAAGTGTCCTATATTATATTCCTAAGTAACAAGTCTTCAACACGCACAAGTAGATGCAATTCGTCAATAACTACAAAGTATACGTCTAGGTCTAAAAGAGGATTCCGAACGCACCAAAAATTTTTTATTTCATAAGGTTTTTTTTCACTTACCGATTTCATCTGATCGCTACCCCAGTAGAAATCTGATTTTGATGCATCAGCTCTGTCTTTCGTATCAATCGTGCAACAAATAAAACGAAATGTCGAGTTAACTGCGCTTAGATCTAGCGTTTTAGGTAACTTAATTTAACCTTTACCTTTGATTTGTTGGGAAGAAATTTTCCCTGTAGTTTGTCAAGAGGATTATTTATATTATGTTGGTTTCAGGAGCGTCAATAATTGCTAGTGTTTTTTGTCCACAGCTGGATATGGCTTTTTCGTCGGTGTTTAAAACCCCATGAGAAATCACTAAAATTTTATTATGGTAAACGTTTGTCCCGTCTGCAGCAAACTTAAGTTTGTCCACTCGATAAAACAAAAAGGCAATATATTTCCATATAGGTGAAATTCTGTTGTGGAGAAAATGATTTCTCTTTCGCTATTTATATAGTGTTTTAAAATGCTTATCAATATTGTATGGAAAATAGTTAGATTATAGTACAATAAATACAGCTAGATATGCGTTATCAGCTAATCTTGTCTGAAAGGCCATGTTCTGTTGGAAATTATATTTTATTATAAAATTATGCAAGGAGGTAGTTTTTACCTACGACCCGCCTTGCCTTAACAAAATGCTATTCTGATGTCGAGAAAGCGCCCGATTATCTCGATAAATTTCCTTTGATGGAAAGTCTAGGTCTCAAATTACTATCTTTAAAAGTTGCAACATTATTTAAGTGGTCAGAAAGTACAGTCGTTACATATTAATTTGTAAATCTTTTAAATATTCAAGACAAATCTCATTGTTTGAGACAAAATGGGTGTCCCAGTGTTTTTTTTTTCATTAACAAAATGCAACCTGGAAAATGAGTACAAAGCATTTGATGTATAAAATATGGGTTATTTAGGGTTAATATTCGTTTTAGTTACGAGACGATGTTGCTATTATCCATTGGTTTCAAGCGTATGCGTGAAGGTCAAAATGAAAGTGAAAGTAATGTCTATCGATGAAACTCCGTCTAAAAATCAAAATCGGAGAAAACATTTTGTCAGTCGAGATTAATGGAATTCCATGGGTAAGGTTTAAAGAAACAAAATGTTTTGTGATTAGGAATGGGTATTATCAAAAGTTTTGTTTCACGATATATTATGATACGCAGATGCTGTATCGCGATACGTATCATAATATATTATTTTAAAACTTAGGAAGGCAAAGAGCCAAGGACCTTTAAACTACATGTATGTTTCAATCGAATATTGTTATATGGCCATTCCTATTGTTAGATATATATGCAACAAATCTAAAGACAGTATCTCCTTAATACTTTGAGTAAAACAAAATAAACAACAATAATTTGTTTCTTATTTTAATCAGAAAATATAACAGAATAACAATTTAAACAAAGGCATGTATATTGAATCATTTTTGATGACTAGAAATTGTAAAAATTAACTGTTTAAACTGGAGTACAAATAGGAACAGCTTGAATTCTAAGTCCACATTACCTTTAACCTAGATTTTTTTTAAAAAGAAGATCAACGTATCTACATGTTTCGATTTGAGGCGGGATCTTTGTGCACTCAAAATATCACCTGCTGTAGAAAACACCCTCTCTGACGGAACACTGGTACCAGGGATTCAAAGATATACTTTAGCAAGAAAAGCTATACAAGGAAATCTATGTTCATGTCTTTTCAACCACTGAAGTGGATTAGCATCTAATGGAATAGATGGTGCTTGTTTATAATTACAAATCTGCATTTCAGAAAGCACATGTGATGTCTTTGGTGGCTCGTGGGCAGTTATAAAAACATCACCAAAAACTTCACCAATGACTGACTGACTTTCTAATTTAACTTTCTTAACGGGAGGGGCAGTACAACAATCCTGGTCAGCAATAGAACAAAAAGGTGGCTCAAACTCGTTCTGTTTTTCAGGCTGAATGTCCAAATCATGTGATTGAAGTGGTTGGGGATTATTTGTAACAGTGTCATCACTTGAATCAACTTTGACTTTTACAACATTTTTAAGATTTGCAGCTTCATTTGTTATTGCATCTTAAAACAATCTTCTGAAGAAAGATATTGGAGATGTTTGAATCGGTGATCGAAAGCAGTAAACAGGTTTAATTTACTTTCAACAGGTGTGTAACGGCCTTTTAAGTCCTTGTTTTTTAACAATTTCATTTTAGAAAGTACAGGACTATCGCCGTCATTTACTACTACAATGTGTTTCAAAAGGCGATATTGGAGAGGCATGATAACAGAAACAGTTGGCACTTGTTCTGAACATAACATGGTAGTGATATCCTTACGTGGCTTTTACAATTTAACAATATCCTCTGTAAGAGAAAAGTCATCATCAGTAAAGGATCTCATGTCAGTTTCTTTTTCTTTGCCAACCTCCTTGGATCGCAATGTTGCAAATACTGCCACCAGCAATTCAAGGAAACGTGTTAGCATATCATATGCACTATTCCACTTAGTAAAAACATCAATCATTAACTTGTGTTGAGGCAAAGACAGGGCCTTAGTCTTGTCTTGCAGAATAGCATTAGCAATGTTGCTGCGTTAAAGAAATGCTACAATACATCTGATTCTACAAAGAAGTTTGTCAACTCGTTTTACATCCAAGCACTTTTGAACAGCTAAATTCAAGGTGTGAGAATAACACCTCAAATGCAGGCCTCCAAAAATCTCTCCAGCTTTTGTCATGTTACTAGCATTATCAGACACAACTGGTGGATTTCCAAAAGTGGTGGGTAGCTGCCATTCCTTTACTGTTTCCATCAATGCATTAGCAACATGCTCCCCTGTAAAGTACACAAAAATAACAAACAAAATATGGAAATAAACTCAGTTACCGAAAAATAAGGTCAGAAATTAAACAATGAATTGATTATTTCATTGATTGAATAATGAGCGTTTTCCACCCCAGTCAAGATTATATCACTTCGAGTGATTGAACATATGAATTGTTGAGTTCCCAACATAAATGCAGCCAGGCTTAGCAGGTTTATGTCTTGCAACCTGTTTCCATAGACTAAGCTATAGACCGCATTCAGAGCAAAATCGACGCATGATATGCCATTCCAGGTTTGTTCCACGGCAACGTCCAGAAGCGGTAACTCTAGTCCCACGAATCGACTCGCTTGATTCTTTGGTTTCTAGTGACAAGCTTGTTCACTTTGGTAATTTACCATAGCGGTCCCTTATCAACAAATCCGAGCATGATAATTTACAAGTGCATGTGGATAATTTAGAGACTGCTATGTCACGATTCTCCCTTATAGAGGTCTGTGGATGTGCTGGTATAAGCGTCTAGCCGAGACCATAAATTCAGATAAGCAATCTGCGTCCAGATCGCGTACCCTATCACGGGTGCTGACGCTTAAATGTGTATGGATGCTTTCATTACCGAACCTATTGGCTTTAGAATAGGTTCCCAAAAATTTTTTGAAAAAAAAATTAAGTTGCTCCTTTTACAATGAAATGTTACTGGGGTTATCTTTACTATACTTTATTTCAGAGACTAATCAGGTTACTGTGCAATTAGATTACAGGGACCTGAGTCATGTTTACGTGTCTACGACACAGTCTATTGCAGTAGAACCCATTTTTCTGTGTGTCACGTTGTTCATTTAGCAGCAAACTTAAAAACTTAATAGTTGATTCTAGAGATATCATTCATAAACGAGTCTTAGTAGCCCATGTTCTTAATTGTGGAGGTCAGGAAAACAGTGTGTTTTGTTAATGTCTCAGATGATCGGGTAGTCATAGAGATAGGTGAAGTTGTTGGCTATGCCATTGATGTCGAAGGTGTGCCTACCCCCAGACTGATAAGGTCCCGATACCTTGCCCGATCATATCAGAGATCTATTGAACATCTAAATGAATGATCAAACTGACAGATTGTACACAACATTAGTTGAGTATCAGGATGTGTTTCCTAAAAGCGAATTTGATCTAGGCAATTTTACTGCTCTTTCCCATAAGATAAACACTATGGATGCCCCACCTGTTAAGGAACACCTCAGGCGTAGGAGCATTTACGTAAAGTGTTAGATGATGGAATAATTGAACCCTCTCATTCTGATTGGGCTTCTGTCCCTGTTCTTATTCGTGGCTTCTATCCCTGTTCTAATTCGTAAGCGTGATGGTGGTGTCCGCTGGTGCATAGATTACGGGAAGGTGGATGCAGTAACTGTAAAGGACGTTTTCCATTACTTCTAATGAGTGAGTGTTTACACACCTTGTCTGGTAATCAGTGGTTCTCTAAGCTAGATGCCAACTCCGTATACTAACAAATTAAGATTGATGAACATGACCACAAGAAAAACGCATTTCTTCCTAAATAACAGGTTGTATCAGTTTAGGTCAATACCATTGCTACTTATGCTCGTGCAATAAACTTGGTTGTGCGTGGGTTTCTTTGGAATACTGTTTTGGCTTTTTTGGATAACATGTAGGTTAAGGGTATTGGTTTTGACAGTCAACTGCAGAATCTAAGTAAGATTTTTGATAGATTACGTCTTAAACCCAAGAAACGTGTGTTGTTTCAGACTAAGTTAGTCGGTTTGATGTCAAGTGAGTGAGTGAGTGAATTTTCATTTAAAGCCACATAAGAATAATATATTGCAGCTATTCACGGCTAGAAATTGTTAAAAATTAAAATAAATAAAAATATAAAACAGATGTACATTAAGGGTGCATTCGTAACGTAGTTCTGCACACTCCGAACAACAGGAACAACTTTCGAATACAGCAACACACTGTTCGGCACAGGTTCAGTCTGTGCCGCGAAAATATTTGGTGCACTTGGAACAAATATGGCGGATGCTGTAGTTAACGCGTGGTATCGCTGTGTCTGTGGGACGTTATTTGCGTCCAATGAGGCTGCTGCCAAGCATAGCTGTTCGGCAAATGGTAAGTCATAATAATTAATTTAAAAAACTATATTTATCTTTGTTTGTTATGGGGAGATTCTGTGGAATTTAGCCAGGGATAGTTGATATGGCCCTTCACCTGCATGACCGAGAAAACACATCACACGGCCTCTGTTGTAAACAATACGACTTATTTATTAAAAAAAGAGGTAAGCATAAGGTTAAACAAGAAAGAAATAATATACACTCAATGTGTATAAATCTTATCATTTAGGCTAAGCTTAACATTAGTAAATACATGTTGCGTAATCTTTAATCAGAAGCTCGTCATAACGCCCCTGGAAGACAAGCCCAAATATATAACCATGAACTTTTCTATTATGCTACACACAAAAATTACATACAATAGTAAAATTTGAGAAGGCAATATTGTCGGTATACCCAAGTTCAATAACTCATGATTTATGCGAATGTCAGATTTTTGTCACAGTCAATTTTGGACCTAATGAACTTATGAAACACTTTTTCATATTTGTTGTTTTTCAGCTGCTTTAACAATGACACTGTACATCCCAGATAGTAACAGCAAGACCTGTTTTCAGTGTGACAGTTGCCAAAACTTTTTCCAAGACATGGACATCTTCCAAAGGCACAAGTGTTCAACTGTAAATCTTAACTTGCATGGCTCTTCCTCTAATGCAAGCAAGAATGATGCTGAAACTGTTATAGCAGAAAAAGGCACAAACTGAACTGTTGGTCAGACTTAATTACTCTTTGATTGCTTTTAGGAGTACATAGGTTTAATTAACACCGGGAAAATGAAAAAAAGTGTGTGCGAGGCAATCTGTGGCAAATTTAAAGAAACAGGTTGTGGTTTTAGCAGTGATCAAATTTGTGGAAGGTGGAAATCTTTGTTGAGGCCCTATAAGAACACTAAAGATAATAATAAAAAATTGGGTAGTAGCAGGAAGAAATTTCTTCGTGTGGCACTCCAGAACCACCAAAAAAAATCTACCAGATCAAATGTCAGTCAGTTGATTTCACTTTTCAAGTCATACCTGGATGACCAAAAGCAAAAAGAGCAGCAAGAAACAGAAAGACGAGAGCAGATGAGCGAATGGAGGCCATGCATGACCTTATAGCAGCAATTTCTGTTAACGGCAACCGCAACCAGTCTCACTCTCGTTCGTTTGGAAGAAAAGAGGATTCACGAAACTAGCTGTGTATGTTTGTTAAGCTGCACATTACATGTTAATTTTTTTAAAGTGCTCAAGTGCTTGTACAGCAGAGCATTTCATAAACATATACAATATTTATACACAAAGAGAAACAGTCAGTTCATAATCAGTATATGCATAAATAATTCTAGCTATATGGTTATATTTTTTTGGAAAAAAATTGTTAAAAGAAATTGATGAAGCATTTTTATAGCCAGGTTTTCGGTAACATCTGTTATGTTGCCATGCTGCTTTTTTTAAGCCCAAAGGTTTTTTCCGTCTATTGGCGAATCAGTGTCCAGACCATAATTTTGTTACCACAAACTTGTAAAAAATTATTATTGCAGACAGTAGGACATTAAAGATTTGTTGATGCAGTGATCTAGTGGCTCATTTTGCTTACTTTTTTAACCAAGGCATTGGTAATTAAGGTATTGATTTCTTGCTATTATTGCATAAATACACGTTTCCACTTTTGCATGATTTCAGAATGTAACATATGTATAGATAGCTGAGGAACACTGTGTTTGCCGACTGTGGTCACTTTATGGCGTGTAACACTTGTGCAGCAAACGTCGACAAATGTCCAACATGCAGAGAAGAAATCAAGCAAAAGATTAGAGTCTTTATATCTTAACTTTTGTATTGCATTGCATGCTTTGTAAAATATGCTACTAGTTTTTGCTACACATCCCTAGGAAAGGGGAATTCAGTTGTTAGTGTTGTTTTCTAGTTCCAGAAGTTGAAAATCATGTCTTATTTCTTCTAGTCATGACCTACACAGTCTGATCATGATTTCTCACTTCATATTTCATTTGTCGTATTGTAGTGATACTATCAAGTGTCACTTTATATTATCATGTATCATATTGTATTGACGTGATATCGTGATACTTATTAGCGTGACTTCAAATTGTCATGTGTCGTATTTATTATTGTGATATTGTATTGTCAAGTGTCACCCTTGTGGGCGACAGCTGACATTTACATTGGCACAGGACATCATATTTAAGTGGTAATTTTTTATATTTCTGCTAGTGATACAAACTATAAATGTCTCATTATATGTATGATATATATCTTTATTTGATTGTTTTCTAAGAATTACTTTTATTACCTTTTTTTGTTCATTGATGTTACTAGTACAAGTATGTTGAACACTATATAGAAGTGAACTTTTTGTTAGGTAAATACATGTATGGTCATTTGGAGCATGAACAAAAATCGGACAATATTTGGTGTTTCATGTGATACTCTTGTTTAATCTTATAATGATTGTGTAAAATTATATATAAACAATGATGTTATTATAGTATAAAGTAGTTGTCCTACGTTTCAAAAACATTTTGTTATAGCTGTTTCCAAATAGTGTTAATGATTTCACTTTACTAAAGACTTAGAATAAATATTTAAATGTTAAGCAAATAATGGTCATCTATTTGCCACAACTTTAATGTGTTTCAAAAAAGAACAAAAATGCAATCATTTTATCCAAGTTGCCACACCACGTACAGACAAGTATTACGGGATATTTAATGGTATACACTATTTTTGTATGGACAAATTTTAAGTTGGTATTAAAAAATATGTAACTTCATGGAACAACACATAAATAATAGTTGTCAATCATTTATACAGTGACGAATATTTTTCTGTTTCATAAAAGGGGTTAACTTGCCCTTTTCTGTATTAGTAAAATGTCTATAACTAAAACAGTTAGGATTGATATATTTTTACATTTGATTGCATAATTCGGTATTTTTGTTTTGTATGAATGTGACAGTCTACTGCAGAAAGCATAAATTATTTTTATAGTTTTATTTTTATTGACCTTATGCAGGGCCCTCGTAAATTGTGATATTTTTAAAAGTGAGTCCATTCACGTGTAATGTTTTGTTTTATGAGTTTTATTTGCAAAGCAGCAGCATTTTTATTTCATAAAACACAGTCGAATACCGTTACCTCGATTTTCAAGGGTCTTTAAAAAAAACATAGACGTTACCGACGTTCGACGTATTGAAAGTTGAATTTGAGATGTGAATTAAAAACGAACTCATCTGTACCCAACTGTAGTTTGTTTTGTTAACATTGTTTTATGCTGACGAAATAAAACTTAGCAAATACAAAAATACATTTGGATTTTATTTTCAACATACATTTATCAATTACGGTAATCCTACTCTAATACGCTTTCCGTAATGTTGTGCGGTGTATTGTAACCTCGACAGACAGGACGTTTTAATTGGGTCGACATCGGAAAAGAGACATTGTTATACAAGTTTGGAAGACAATAGAGATGACAGAATCGTCCAACATTACACAAAATCGTACGACGTCGCAGGTTGTGCATTAGAGTAGGACTACCTTAACTAATTTTGAAGTGTGATATCTTGAAAAAAAAACTACTTTTGAACCAAGACAGAAGACCTTTAATAAAAACGTTTTTTATCCAAACGAATCTTTTGAACTTTTAATTCCATACCACTCTACAAAGACCACCTGTATACAATGACCACTTTTTGAGATCCCTTCATGGAAACTTATTTACAGGTATCATAGTATAATACTATGACAGAAGCAAAAGAAATTTACATGCACATTTATTGCATTTTGTTTTCATATTTTAAACTGTATGTAAACATTCAGACAGTTCTGTTTTATGCCTAAATAAGATTTCTTGAGATGTGATCTCTTTTAAAAATACCTGCAGCATTTTGGTCTTGAAAAATGTTCACAACATCGGCGTGTTATTGCCATCGCATACAAGATTATCATCTTCCTTTATGCACAAGTTATGCAGAATACAAGTAATGATGGTTTCACAAGCTTTTGGCACAGAGTGAGTATCTATTATATGTAACCTTCTAAATAGAGATTTAAAGCTGCTTTAAGTTTTCCAAAGAAAAAATTAAAACGGTGTTAATCTAATAACTGATGTTCCTAATAAACAATGTTACATTTGGTTCAACGATAAAAGTTCGAATAAACACAGAAATTACAGTATTTACCCAGCGAGATGCAGCATTTCGGATCTAATATTAGAACATGGTTACGTCATCAAAACGCGGGTCATTTAAACACAACTTTCAAAATGTTGAAATACGGTAAATTAAACACAAAACTTCATTGATTTTGTCATTTGTGACTTATTAAGGGATAAATAACACCAGTTCAAATACATCTGGATATTAAAATAAGGACAATTAATGCAATCTGTCATGTTTCACTTTCGATTCTAGGCTATCCCTACATCCGTGAGCATGCTCCAAGCTCATAATTATCATCGTAGAACTCTGACCAACTGGTCAGAGGATTCCGTTTATTTACAGCTAAAAGAAATGAAATTTTAGAAAATGAATGTCATGGATCGTGGTTAGAAGATATTAACTTTTAAAAAAATATATTTTTAGAAAATCAAAAAAAATTCAGAAAATTGGTAAACTTAATGCAGCTTTAACTAGTGCAAAGGATCTTTCTATGACCATCTGTTACTGGAATGGTAATTATTGTACTTCCTTTGTTGTGGAGTCAAATGCCCGTTGTCACGGTAGGGAGTTAGGAGCCATTGTCTGAGAGGATACGCTGCATCGTCTAAAATCTGATGAACATAATTGCACTTAGTAAGACCTACATCTCAAAAGTCAGAGTTCTGTAATACTCGTGCATCATGAACACTACCCGGGTTTCCAACAAAAACATGGCTAAACAATCGGTTGTGTAAGCAAACACATTGCATTTGTAAAAGATGGAAATGTTTTCTATTAACGTAACTTTGTGGGTTATTTTTTGGAGCTTTTATTGGTATGTGTGTTCCGTCTATTGCACCACCTATTTCTGGTAAACCATTTCGTCGTATAAACTCCTGTTCTTCATCTCGCAATTCTTGTTGGTTAGGCCATTTTATAAGTCTGTCTTTAAGCTTCGTTATTCCTGCCATTACCTTATCTCTGCATGCAATCACTGTTGACTCGGACACACCAAATCGGTCTGCGATTCGTGATATATTGTCATTTCCGCCAACATACCAAAATGTAATAAGAAGCTGTTTTTTAATTTTAATAGGGTCCCGTCTGCCAATACCAGCTTGTTGAAGTTCTGGAAAGCCTTTAATTATATCCACTAAGGAATTAAACGTTGCAGGTTTTATGCGGAACATTTTTCGAAAATCTTCTGTGTAACTTGGAACTACTTCTTCTACATATCCTCGTATGCGAGACTTCTCACCTTCACTGAAAAATAAAGCAATAAATAAAAGGGAAATTATAACAGTATTTATACAGTGTTAACTTATTAGAAAACAACCAGTTATATTAAATAGATGAATGGAATATGTATCCTAAAATTTTGCTACATTTATGCCTTTTTCTTATTGCATTTGTAATTGGATTATAGACCAGAAATAGCCAATTATTGTTATATTAAACATTCTATTATATGTTTGTCAAAACATCTCGGAACAAAAACGGACAAGAGCCAGTAATTGAAATGCTTTGACAAAGTTATTGGCTAGATACATAAAAAGGACATATAGGTAGATCTTAAAATGAATTACTACACATAAACCAACTTCAACAAGGATATTCATGACAAAACAGGGACTAAATGCAATAAAAGCATATAAATATGCGGCGGGGTTTCGCCTAGTTACTGACACTAGTATAATTTAACATAGAATACAAAGTAGGTTATATAAAGATGCCAGCAAAAAGTATATAAATGAAGTTATCTTACAGAACTTGAAGAATTGATGCTGCTAAGAAGGCCGTTTGCCAACTTTATTTGGTTTTTGCTCATTTTCTTCATCTTCTCCTAAAATTCCGAAAGCATAAGCAACATAGTCCTCCATTTGGAAATTGGCACTTCCTGTTCCGAATCATTCCGAAGACCTATGCGGTAGAACATTTGGAACATTGTTCGAGACAGCTCTTACGAATACACCCTAAATAAGATTTTAAAATAATAAACTGAAGTTGTTAATAAAAGACTGGAAATATATTATAAAATGGGTCAAAGACTCAATGGGCCGGGTTGTTTTTTAAATTTCCATTGAATGGGTTTAGAGTGTGGAAGGAATTTTAAATAATTGCACAAAGCAAGGTGCATAAGTTTTTTTTTATTCTTCACAGAAAGTCCAACAATGACAATATAATAAAGAGTAATGAAACAAGTATATATATGTATTAGGGAAATCTCAATCATTTAAACATTTTCTAAAGCTACAGTTAATTGAATAAATGTGCACCGGAAACTTTACACTGGAATGGACTGGATGAGATGGACAGTACATAAGCTAGGCAACATGATGACAGCGCTAGCTTTCCACACTTTCCATCCAGTAGCTAATAAACCAATGACTTTCAGAACATAAACCTTATTTTAGTTTTCTTTCATATATGTATCATAATCCTATTTTTATAAAGATTTAAAATTTTAAACCTGTCACAGTAGGATTTTATGGCATAAAGGTTTCACTACATCCTTTGAAGCCAGTTAAGCTAAACATTTAACCAGAATGGAATTGTTTATGCAGCAGGAACTTTATGTCACTATGTCCTAGTGTTACAGGGGCTTAATATGTTTAAAGCAAAATTTTCAACAAAGTTTCATATTCCTGTGAAAGATCAATGTAACTTACCAGCTTATACCATACTGCAATCCAAATACATTTATGATCACTCCAATATGCCTCTAGAACACCAGTATGACAGTTTGTATTTGATGAGTATATATGGCCAATATGGGAATGGTAGTCGGTTGTTTCTTGATTTGGACGAGGTGGAATTTGTTCAATATTGAAGTCCCCAAGTATAAATAATGAGGTTGTGGTCCAAAAGAAGCATTTGAGTGTTTGTAAACTGCTATAATTGCTATGAAGTCAGGTGCACATCTTTGATTATCTTTTGATATATACGGTACTAAGTAACTAGGTTTCAAAGTCTGGAAAAATAGGGAAAAAATCCTGCAATATTTCCATTAATTTAGGTGCACATCTTCAAAATATATAGAAACATTCTGTGAACTTTCAAGGTTTTTGGTTAAAACTGTTAGAGGAGTTGAGTTCACAAAGTAGGAACCCCCCTTCAAAAACTTGATATAAAGTGACTAAGTTTCAGTCTGGAAAAATCGAAAAAAATCTTGAAATATTTCGATAAAGTCAGGTGCACATTTCAATATAATACAAACATTCTGTGAAGGTTCTAGGCTTTTAAATGAAAACTGTTAGAGGATTCACAAAGAAAGAACCCCTGTTCAAAAACTTGCTAAAAAGTGACAAAGTTTCAAAGTCTGGAAAAATGGGGGAAAAATATTAAAATATTTCCATTAAGTCAGGTGCACATCTTCAATATAAATACAAACATTCTGTGAAGTTTCAAGGCTTTTGGTTGAAAATTGAAAGAGGAGTTGAGTTTACAAAGTAGGAACCCCCGTTCAAAAACTTGTTTAAAAGTGACTAAGTTCAAAGTCTGAAAAAAAATCTAGAAATATATCTTCAATATACATAGAAACATTCTGTAAAGTTTCAAGATTTTTGGTTGAAAATTGTAGATGGAGTTGAGTTCACAAAGTTGGTACCCTATTTTCCCCGCCTGCCCGCCAAAACCGGATTTGCACTCCGTGCAACCCGGCCAAAAATTATACTTAATGAAAGAAATTGATTTCCCGTAGGAAGTTTAAAATTATATATCAATGGACATTTTTAAAAAGATCTTGCATCAATGATACTGATTAAAAAGTATCCCTTGTAGAGAGGCAAAGTCAACATAATCCAGCAACATGTGCTGAATAGATTGTTGACCCTGACAAGGGACACACTGAGGAGGTTGTTCTTCCTTCAAAATAAATGAATGCGCAAAACAACTATCATGGCCGATTTTATGGTCTGAAGACAACACTTTCACGTCTACTATACTGAGACAAAGGTGTAAATCCTACAAAAGACTGTACAGAATGTAACTGTTATGTTCCTGATTGTTCCATTGATTTGATCATTGGTATAATTGAGTATTTGGCTTAAAATCAGTATGAGGAATTAAACAAGAAGTCATTGGTTTGGATAATGCTGCTTTAGCAGCTGAATATGCTTTGGTTTGGATAATGCTGCTTTAGCAGCTGAATCAGCTTTAATGTTACCTTTAAAACCAACATGGCTAGGCAACAACAATAATAAATAATTTTATTGAAATCTGAAACAGCATACGTAATAAACGTATGCAGTTCCAGAATTTCACTTATTAGGGGTTAATCTAATTATATTAAAAAATTAGTATGAGGCGATTTTGAAATATGTTGTAAAGCAAGTAAAATTTAGCTTTAGCCTCAGCTGTAAATTTACAACTGTCATTTGGAAGACACATATTTATTGTTTCGTCTCCAATTATGGCAGCAGCAGCTACCCGAGCACTATCTTCTGATCCATCAGTATATATTAAAACCCAGTGCCGCAATTTCTGTCTAATTACAGCAGGAATCAATCGTGTATTTTTATCTTTGATCAGAGCGAATTCCTGCTGGAAAACGTCTTCACATGTTTCCTACTTTTTAAATTTTGTGAGATACAGATTGACTCCTTGCTTGTCAAGGAGGATCATCTGTTAATTTGTGTTTTTTATGAGCTTCAGATGTAGTATACATTCCTCCAATTTAGGTTTTAAACGGATGCCTAAAGGTGCAATAGCTTTGACCTTTTTTCTGTAGAGGTCTTGATAAAGATAGTGAAAAACACAATCAAATGATGGATTTGCATATAATTTTGTAGCATACTGCAGAAATAGTTTATTGCGCCGTAAATGCAATGGAGGCGCATTAGCCTAAACACAAAGTATCAATGGGAGACGTATTATAAGCTTCTAAACAAATACGTAAACCTTGGTGATAAATTGCGTAAAGGTCTTTTAAATATGATTTGCGAGCAGATCCATATATAATGGATCCATAATCAAGTTTTGATCTAATAAGCGATCTGCACAAATGAAGAAATGTAGGTTGAACACCACCCCAATTTGTATTGGATAACACTTTTATATCTAATGCCTTTAAGCTTTTGCTTAAGGCATTTTATATGGGGTATAAAAGATAATTTGGAATCAAATAGAATTCCTGAAAACTTAGCTTCTTTTACAACTTTAATTAGGCTGTCATGCGTTTGTTGCAAAAATGAATGCAACAAGTTTCTGTTTTAGAAAACTTAAAACCGTTTTTCTAATAACCATTTTTGAATTTGTTGAGGCAAAGATGAAGTTGCCTTTCAATAAGATGCACATGGGTCCTTCTACAGGAGAGGCCAAAGTCATCAACGAAGAAGAAACCATCGATATTATCATTTAAAACTTTTGCTAAGCTGTTTTCAAAAGAGTAACTAATAAAATACTACCTTGAGGGACCCCAATATGATGCTCGAAAACATGAGAGAAGGTGGACCCTAAACGAACTTTAAATTATCGATTTTCGATTAAGTTTTCAATAAAAGTAGGAGTATGGCCTCTCTGGTTTGCTGTCGAGATGGAACATGAGTACGTTAAAGCTGTTAAAGTTGTTAAGGAGTAGTCAGTTGACCAGAGTAGTAAATATGTGGAAAGATTTCTTGGCTTTGCTAATTATCATAGGACATCCATTAAAAAACTACGCTCATTTAGCCGCACCAATATATTTGGTGACGGGCAAATAGGATTTTGTTTGGGGACCTGAACAGTTAAAATCATTTGAGGACTTGAAACCTGCCCTTACTTCAGACCCCGTTTTGAAACTACAAGACAAAACTGGTCAGTTCATGCAAGATACTGACGTTTCTGAAAGGGCGATAGGTCCAGACCTTCTGCAGATTCAGGACTGGCGGTGTGTGCATGCACTACAGGTGGCCACATCTATGGTGGTGCGGAAGCGGTTCTTATATTTTTGGGGCAGCCCAAAGGTCGGGGCCTACCTCTGGCTTCTTAAGCCTCCGCTTCATTGGGAGTGGAGGACGACGCAGATGACCTGGAGAAGCCAGATACAATCGAGCTAGAGTAAGCTGATCCTGCTCCAACATTTTATATATATCAAGGGGTGGATGCCAAAAGGTCGTAAGTGCAGTTTTTTAATATTTAATTCTTTTTAGATTTAAAGGTTAAAGATATCTTAATCAGCTTCCCTTATAAATTTCAAGCTGGTATCTCTTTTAGAAAAACTTACTACATAATGACTATATGTCGTAATTAAAGCATGTATATTGTGATGCCAAGATGTTGCATTTTTATACTGGCAAAACTAAATTCAGTTGTAAAATGGAGTCCAATTTGTCGCAAGTTCACTTAAGATTAATCACGTCTCAAGTTATATATGTTGACTGTTGGGAACACATGGTGTAAATGATCTTATTCCGTCGTTGCAAAATCTATTTGTAAGATAAGAAACTATATATCTTATGTACTCTTAAGACCACAACCGATCGGTGATACTTTGAAAGTGAAACAATAGATTTGATTTTATTAGCAAAAATATAATAATTAATACATTACAAAAGTATTTGTGAACCGAAGATTAATATAGAAAAATGTTAAATTTTCAAGTATGATTTTAAATTAAACAAGAAAAAATACATTACAAAAGTTTTTGGCTAATAATCAAATCAATAGAAAGAAAAAATCTATGATCAACATATCCAAAGAAATATGAAAGAGAAGGAAAACCTTTAGATAAGAATTTTTCTAAAACACATCAAGAATATCACGTTGCAACTTTTGATTTACAAGCAGTTCTTCACACTACATGTTCAAATGTCAGCCAGGTATATTACTTACCGAAATTAAAACTGCTACAATTCCTCATTGTATTCATTAGGGAATGGAAAAGCAACATGTTTTGTGTGGAATGAGACAGAGGCAAAACGAGGGTCAAATGAAATTGGAACTTGTATAGTTTCATATATAAGATCTCTACCAATAACAGCTGATCCAATAGTTTAGAGCCTGGGCACACAGAAATGGAGTGTGACTCTATACATACGGCAATTGAATGGGCAAAAAAGACAAGCCAGTTTATCTTCCTAATCAGTTGGATACAATCATAAGAATGGCTAGCCGAAGAAAACTATACACAATTGTACCACTGAAATATTGTGGCAAAGAAAATGTTTCCAGCAAATTCTGTAGATGTAATCAGGGAAGAAGATACAGTGGATGCAGTTAAAGTGGATTTAATTTCGAATCGGGAACCAAACTGCAGTTTTTTAAAGCATGAGTATGATGAGGAAGAATTTCACTGTCTTCGGATGAAGGTAACAGGTAGATAGTCCGGTATTTTGCACAAGTTATGAAAGGGTTCAGTGCTATAAAGAAAAACATCCCATCTCTGAAAAGAAAAGTAACTTGGTGGCTCTCTGTAATAACGGCATAATTCCAGAGGAGTTTTCCGGCTTTTACAAACATTTAAAAAGCAGTAGCAGTGTAAACGACACGATACCTGAGCCAAATTTATAGGAGGAGCAGGATGACACCGATGAAGAAAAAGAATAAATTATATTGGAATTCTGTTTTAAGATAGACATGATACCCATTTCAGAATCTTCGGATATAATTCATATTATATAAAGAGAATCTATTACGAGTTTGAGGTCGAGATGGGGAAATTCCGATCTCGTGGTCTGATTTTTTTCATCTCAAACGAGGCTCTGACTAAGAGATCGGAGTTTCCCAAATTCGACTTCAGTCGAGTAATTGATAATTTTTCTTGGATATAATTTACGAAAAAATACCGGAATCCCTTCTATAACGTTGCAGGATTTTGCTAGCGGATGAAATACAAAACACGCAACAATAACAAATAACGTTTCACTCACAGCAGAATGAGAACCTACGCGGCGAAACAACGATTTTTCTCTTTATATATAAATATCGTTTAGTAAAAATGTATAAATATTCATCGTTTAGTAAAAATGATATCATTCATCATAAAAAAGTCTTTTTTGTCGTTTTCATATAATTTTTCCACAAAATTATGACCCTTGCCAATTTGAAAAAAATGTAGTCCCCGTTCAACTGAGATAGGCTACACGTGCGCATGCGGGGTGCGATATGGACGAAATATCGTACCACCCATATAGTGTGATAAATCTTGGACAAAATATCGTACCACCCATTTAGTGAGATAAATCTTGGACAAAATATCGAACCACCCATTTAGTGAGATAAATCATAAATGCAAGAAAAATATATACATGTATATATACAGTGTATATATGTTTCTTGTACAGACGCAGTAAGTTTTCTAAAATAAGATTTTGTTGTGTAAAAATAAATTTCATGACCAATAAAAATTCAGAAATAATGATATGCAAGAACAAATTTAGCGGGAAAAACTAGGAAATTTGAAATACCATTGTTTTACAGTATTGTCAACCATGATAGTTGTATTGAATTAATATGTTTTAAAATTATGAATTACACAACAGAATTAACATGAGACTTGTGCACTATAGATAATTTTTCATTTTATAGAATATTTTAATATGCATTTAATACAGATTTTATTGTGCAGATTTTAATGCATATTTGGCATTTTATAAAATTAAAAAAGTGTTTTCCCATTTTTGTTTAAAGCATTTTTGTGTTATATTCCATTTTAATTGATATATTTTTTATATTTAAACCATTTATATCAGCCACAGTTAATATCATTTATGCTTCTTTATCTAAAGTGACATGATGATAATTTTCCCCAGTCTATAAATCAACAATTAAGTTGAGTCATGAATTCTTAATAACACTTATGACTTATGTTCCTCAAAGTCTACATGGATTAAAGTCTAACAGAAAACATCCGTATTCCCTGATGGGATTATACTACTTCTAATCTCTGTTCTTTAATATTTTCTAACAATTAATTGTTTTATACCAAATTTTATCAAGTTTTCATCTGTCATTTAAAGAAATGTTGGTGCCGGTGTTCCATGAGCAGGTCCGGATGGGAACGGCTTTGGTGCGCCGTGTTTGCCAACACATTGTCACCGGAGCCATCAGACATTGTTGTTGTTGGTGAATTTTGTTTCCCAGTTAATGTTCCTCTTTGCTTCTAATAATCAAGGTTATTTTCCTTTTTTACTTCTTGATAATCCAGTTTGTTTTACTTTTTTCTTCTTGATAATCCAGTTGGCCTTCCTCTTTCCTTCTTGGTAGTTCTGCATCATGACGGTGTTTGATGTTTGTGGCACTTTTGGACTGTGGTGTCTTCATGACTTTACGTGGATATTTCTATTGATGTTTTGCTAGTAACCCAATCCATCCTCTTGGATCTTGTCTGTTGAACCCTGGAACCGCTCCTTCTACTTAGAAAATGTGAGACTCTGTGGGTGGAAAGTTAGTTTCTGTATATATATGTTCTTCTATTTTTGTTTACGGTTGTCTTGGGATTTTGATGTTGTATTTTTGATGGGCATGTTGTTTTTTCAAGTGATTTCTAAAGTGATTCCAGTTTGATTCAACGTGATTGATTCTTTTTATTTGACGTGATTTCGAACTCTGATTTCCTGTTTGAATTAATCATTGTACTCCTACACTTTATCTTTGTAAACAGGGGGTGGAGAATGTTGAAGTTTGATGGTGCTTCCCGTTATCGGCGGGATATGCATTAGCAGTATCTTGATTTGCCGCCACGAGAGAAGCAGAGTATTACGTCCTGAATGATGATTGTAGGAGCAGAGCACGTGATGAGTCTGCCGACGGTTTCGGGCAGTTCTGTGTCCTTCTGCGGCGCCTTGGAGAGGTAAGAAGTTTTAGAAATAGTACTGTTTTTAAGGTTTTAAGTCAGCGCGGTAGCACCTCGGCTCCCCCGAAAACACCTCATATATTTGTAAATATGTTGCTGTTTGTTTTTTAAGTGATTCCTGAAGTGATTCCAGTTTCATTTTACGTGATTGTTTCTTTTCTAGCATGATTTCCAACTGTGATTTACTGCCTGATGTAACCAGTATACTCCTTGACTTTCTCTTTGTGAACGGTGGGGAGAGTGGTGAAGTTTGATAGTGGTTCCTGTAATCTGCGGTATATGCACTAGCAGTATCTAAATTCCAGTCATGAGTGAAGCTGAGTGTGAGGTCCTGGCCTATTATTGGTTGAATAACGCATGTGACAAGTTTGTCTGATGCCTATCTTTATGTTCTGTGTCCTTCACCTGCTGTTTTCGAGAGATGGTAAGAACTCGCGTTTCTCACTAATTCTCTATATAAGTGTGCATTTAGGTCGCCAGCGTACTGTAATAAATCAAAAAAGAATCCAACAATTATTATTGTCATAAAATATCAAAATCATTTGCTTAGCTACAAAAAATCAATAATTGTGAGTGTGACGAAAAATGTGTCATTTTTTAGATGTCACCACGTAATATATGTTACGTACGTTACTGTCGCCAGGTGTATAGCTGCGTAGATATCTTCAGACCACATTTTAATAACAAGATGTAGCATGCACTGTAAGTTGTTTTTTAAATATTCACATCAGATTACACCATATAATAACCAAATACACAAACAACCTTTAAAAAATCAGTCGCTGACGCATTGTCGGTGAAATGGTTCATATAAAATACAAATACCAGTTAAATTTTGATGTGCCAGGTGTGCACATTTCGGAAATTTATTCCTCATAATTGATTGTTTTTGCTTCTTCAGTGCGGCAGATTGTTTAACGATTAACTGCCTAAAATATTTGGTGTTTTTACTGTTAAGCTAATTGTTTACTGTGAAAATGATGTCCGTTAATTAACCTATCTCTTTATTTGATAAATACTTGAAATCGTGACTTAAAAACGTATGGATAAGCTGGATACGAACGTGACCATACAGTACTTCAGATTTACGGCTTTTGTGTTTATTTTATTTCATTTAGAATTAATATGGTAGTTTTTGTTTTGTATGAAAATGTATTAATTCACATCGATTACACAACATGGTCTAAAACCTGCAAAAACACGCGTGCCGATACGTACGTGACTGATATGTACGTTACCAAAAGATACGAAACTACCAGTTAATTTGATTACTAGCTTTGCTTAAAGTTAAAATTAAAAACTTTTTTAAACCGCCACCTTTTTTTGGAGACAAAAGCACAAAAACAAACGACAATATTTCCATGTAAGTTCTGTAGTTTAAAGGTGAGTTTTACTCTTATAACTCAAATGAAACTAAGGGCGAATTTCTTGGCGACAAACCGGTTTCGGTTTCAAAGTGGTTTGACAAACCATTCATTTCTTACAACAAACTAGTTTTAAACTGGTTTTGGTTTTTCTATTTTATGCAGACAGTTTCAATCCGGTTAATCAAACCGAACAAACTACCCCCAGAGGTGGTTTGAATGGTTTGCCTTCGAATCAAAATATGCCCGTTCCCTTCCCCCAGAGACATATATTTAATATAAGTCTCTGCTTCCCCGGACTCTGCTCTTTATAAAGTGAACAAGTATATACACAGAAAAATACTCATACAGACTGGTTAATGAGTTAAAGAAAATATTTAACAAATGTAGAAATACACTGGTTAAACATAGTTCTTTGTACTCAATACAAAGCACCTGGAATAAAATGATCTAAAACTCTCTCTCTCTCTCTCTCTCTCACACACACACACACATACACACACATTGGGATAATGTTTTTAACATGATTGGGATTGTTTCTTTTTCATATCAAGTTCGAAAAATCTATTTCTTTTTAAATGATTCCAAATGAACACACACACACAGTACTATCAGATGATACAGGCATTTCAATGTTTATTTCTCTCTCTCTCTCTCTCTCTCTCTCTGGTTTTGTTGGCTCATTAGTTTTTACTTCATTTTGGAATTTTCTGTTTTTGAATCTTGTTTGGTAATTTCATTTTTATCTCATAATTATTCATTTTAAATATGTAAAATTACAGTTTATAGAGTTTAATTTTGAACCAGATTATGCAGACATTTCAATTTTTATTTTAGGGAATTTAAAGGTTCCAGTAGGACCAATATGTACATTAGTTCCTCAGACTTTTCACATCCACATACCAAAGGATGTTTTGAAATCTTGGCTTGTGGAAGATGAGGAAAAAATTGGTGTTGCTGATATCCCTGTCATCACAAAACCATACACTGAAGAAGTTTATAAATATATATCGGAAGACAGGCTGTAGAAAAAATCCATCCCTAGATTATCAACACGTTAGTTGATTGGGCGAATTTTGATGCAGTTATTTGCACCTGTCCTAAAGGTTTGCATGTACTTATATTTAAATGTTCATAGTAATTTTATTCAGACTGCATTGTATAAAATTTTTTTTGTAATGCAATATACATGTGTAACTAAACTATAGTGAAATAATGTTGGATATAAACACACTATAAGATATTTTGTCAGATGGCAATGCCAAATTTTTGTCAGTCATTTAATTTTATTTGTTAGTTTGTATACATAATAAGTTAACTTCTCATGCTACTTTTATATATATATATATTTGGTTAGTCAGGTTGACTTATACTCACACATTTATCTGCATGATCTTATTTTGTAGTTCAGAATGTTTCCATTATCACAGTTATTCCATGACAATTCCAATTGCATTTTATAATCTCTCTCTCTCTTAAACAGTTCCAAAAAATATGTATATGGTTACCCTGCTTTTTTGTAAGTGTGTGCACTTTTGATAGCAGAAGGTCTAGGTTTTAACCCTGGCTGATTCAAACTTGGGACTAAAAAGTGGTGTTCTATTAAAATAAACAAAGACCTGGAATGAATGGAATGTTTTGAATGGTTTGCCTCCTTTGGAGGATGTTATTGATTTGACTCAGGATGATGACGATGATCGCGTTGCTGCACAACCTGCTGCAGAACAACAGCAAGACAACGAACCTCGTAGGAGGGAGGGTAAGGGGCATCATTTCTTTTGTACCTTCCAACGGTTACGCAAATATGATGTTTGTCGTAAGAGTGAATCGTTAATGGAATGGATTTCAATGTTGCTTATTGGCGATGAATTCGGTGCTGGATTTTCGCCTAGTGCTCACTCACATATGGTTTGTTCTACCAAGGAGAAAATGACTTTTAGACAATTTCAGGAGAAGTTTCCGTTTGAGATCAATGATATTCAGAGATGTAAGAACATTAAACAAGCGTGTAGATATGTGAGCAAGGAAGATTATCGTTGTACTGGATTCAATTTCGATAAGGATTATTTATCCTTGGTCTGTTTGGCTTACCTTCAATCCTTGAAGGGAGATAAGTATTCTATTACTGCTTATCCCATGTGTCGTTTCAATAATGGTGATTTGAGGAGGTTCGAATCTTACTTTCAAGAGTTTGTTACTCAAAATAAACTTAATAGAGATGTTGAGACTTTTGACGGTGTGGAATTACGACGTTGGCAAAAACAGGCTCTACGCCTCTTACAACTTCAGAATGATCGACAAGTGTTGTGGATTTATGATCGTGTCGGAGATACTGGTAAATCATTTCTCGCTCGTTACTTGATGACTCTCAAGGGTGCTGTTATCTTTACTAATGGAGCTACGTCCGATTTGGCTTATGCTTACAAAGGACAGTCGATCATTTGTTTTGATCTCTGTCGTTCTGTCGAGGGTGAGATGAATTATAAGATTTTGGAACATTTCAAGAATGGAGTTTTGTTCTCCAAGAAGTATGAGAGTAATGTTAAAGTATTTGACTCTCCTAAAATTATTGTTTTCTCTAACTTTCCTCCTGCCAGGGATACTTTGTCTGCTGACAGATGGATGGTTTATTGTCTCACCCTCGGTAGAATGATTGCTGAACCTTGAACAAATACCTAACGCCTGTGTTTTGTTTCAAAACAGTTTATTTACATTATGTACATATTTAAATTGTGTTCACATTTTTTCAATAATTAACTAGAAACTGAAACAGTGTTTTGTTATTATTTACATTATATACAGGTTATTGTCTTATCAGTGCATATATCTTGTGAAACATTTTAATTTTGAAATAGATTGTCACTCTGTATCTTATGTTATGTCTTACCTGCCGAATTAGTCCCATGTCGGCGGCTGTCATCGATGTATAAGGTTCTATTGCACTTGCTAAGTAGTCGTTCTTCTGTGCATCTGGTTTTACTCCTACGAATAGCTTGGGTAACTTGTACTTGTTTAGATTTTGCGTGTCCGTACTGTGAGTGTATTGAACCGGATTCAGATCCGTTAACATCTTGACGTACTTGTCGAATGTTCCTCCGTATTTGGCGAACCATCCCATGTATCCTAGTTCGTCTAATCGAATTATGTTTCTACATCCTGTGTATTTTATCTTGTTCCATAGTCCTGTTCTTCCGGAATTTCGTCTTACGTTCGTTCTGTGCACTTTGTTTAAATCGTCCTCTATTCCTGTTCTGTCGTTCGTGTTTTGTTCTTCGTGGTATGTATCCCATCTGTAATATAACGGAAACCATCTTTTCTTTTCTATTTGTACCTGATTGTTTCCGCTACTTGTGTATTCTGTCCATGCCCAGTTATCTAAACGTATGGTAAGTCCTAAGGGTTTCATAAACATGTACACTTCGAATAACTTCTTCGTTATCGGATCTAATTCGTCCATATCTGGGAATATGTTGTTTGAGAAATCTAGACTCACTAATGGATATACGTCGTTCGTATGATTCGTTAGAATGTCCGGTAAGTTCATGTTCACTTGTTTTTTTATGGTTACTATCATGCCGTTGGGTCCTGTGTTTTTTCCGTGATTTAAAGCCGATCTTCTAGTTGTGAATCCTCGGGGTACTGCCCTTCGTCTCCATCTTCGTTTCCTGGATAACCAGAGTCTCTTTCCATATCTTCTTCTACGTTTTCTCCTAATGGCCTTTCGAATCCGTCGTATCCTCCGTCTCCTTGCGGCATTTCTGTATCTCCTTCCATAACGCCGATAGTTTTTCGAATACTTTTTGCCAAAAGATGCCATGCTTGTATGTCTGATAGATGTATCGTTTTCTGTCTCTTAGCATCATATCCGAAGTTTTCCGTTTTTCTTACTCTTTTGCATATCTCGCAGGTCTGTATTCCGATGTATATTACTTTCGTTTGTTTCCCGTTGCTCAGTCTGAATACCTGGAAGCGACTCATTTTAACTGATTGGATTCGCTTTTCGTTGCTCTCTTTATATACTGTTCGCTGGTATTTACCATTTCTATTTTTGGCTTGGTTTTCCAAATTCTATTTTTAGATACGGTTTTTCCAGTTCTATTTTTAGTAACGGTTTTTCCAGTTCTATTTTTAGTAACGGTTTTTCCAATTCTATTTTTAGAACTGCTCCTTCCATTATTTCTTCTGGAATCTTCTAGAACGTAAAGAGTTGTCTCCCTTGAATAAATTATTTGGTTGTTTTTATAAAACACCTTTTCTTAGTATTTATGATTTTCCATATATATGCTTTTTTTTTTCTATAGTCTTCCTCTTATTTTGGGATTGACTTTCCGTAACTGGTAAGTCTCCTTTAAGTTACTCTTAGTCGAGTGACTCTTCCCGTCTTCCGGCGCCCTATCTAGTATTACCTATAGGGCGCCGCTATAAGGCCTCCGGAAGACAGGAAGAATCCAGAGAAGGGTAAGTAGAAGGTACAAAAGGTTAAGGCCAAGGGAAAAGGTAAGTATACCATCACCCTATCTTTAAGTCCCGCCCCGGGGTCCGGGGCGGCCACACCGTTACTATCCAGCACCTGTTTACTATCCCGTTCTTCTTTTATAGGTCAACATGCCTAATACTACTAGAGATTGCGAAGAGTGTGGCCGTACCGTCACTTACAAGAATTATGGAAAATGTTTTGATACAGTAGATCATAATACTAAATCAAGTAATGATAGAAAAGAATGTAATTTTTTCTCAGAGTTGCAGGAGGCTTATGGCTACAGGCCTAATGTCAAGCCCTCTTTCCTTATGTCTTCAGCCACTAATAATGATGCTAACAGTTCAAACGAAAGTGCATGTGGAAGTACCTCTTCAACTGATATAGCAACAGAACCTGCAATGTCCCAAAAGCTCGCATTCTGGAAAACCTAAAAAGGTTAGTAAGGCTAAAAGAAGATCATCAGATGAGATAGTAGACCTCTTGAGAGACATTCATAGTGACATACAACAAGATCAGAAAGATATTTTAGAACATTTAAACAAGCAACATCAAGAGCGTATGCAGAATGAAGAAAAAAAACTGAATTTGATGTCGAAATTGATTGATAAGTTGAATTAAACAGCTCAGACTGTTCCAATAAGGAAAGTTGAAAAATGCAAACATGTTTGATGAAATAATTTTGCAGTTAATGGCAGAAAGTACTTGCCTTTTTTGTTAATGGGTAAATTAAAAGTTTAGAAATGATGTACCAATTCTACATAAATCAAAATTTAAAAATCCAAAACGAAGTCTAACAGCACAGAATTGGACAGTACATCAATAATGATGTCAACTTTGTGATGTCAATTCTCTTGACAAGTTTCCAGATGACTGATGGCAATTCTTTAAATATTTAGTGAGCAATTCTGCATGGTTAGACTTTTTATTGGAATTTTTTATATTGATTCAACAACAGGAATTGTCAATATTTGTATTATATAATTTTATAATGGTTCTGTTAATATTGAATATTAATATTGAAAATGTTTATATTGGACATGCCCATATTGAATTGTATGTTGACATTTGTACATTTACTTCTGGCAGGGATGGCCAATATTATTTAGTAAATGTTTTTTGTTTAATATGTTTGATACATATTTAAAAAAAACCTACTGATTGGGGTAACATATTAAATTTTAATGTTTTTTTCTCTTTATTGAAAAAATGGCTTTTTTTTAAGCATGACTTCGTATATTGTTTAAACATTCCAAATAAAATAACTCTTTTTTCAATTTTTGGAATTTATATTATACAACACTTTGTCAGTTTGACAGTTATATGATACATGTATATCATTTTGTTTGCCCTCTTTAAACTTTTACATTCCAAACTTCTGTAACTAGTAGACACATTGCAACCAAATTTGGAAGGAAGTGTCTTTGGAACAAATGCTTTGAAGTGTAGTCAGTTGACCTTTATCTTTATTCATGGTTGCAGTGATTTCACATGAAAAGCACTTTCTTCTTGTAAATGAAAATCTCGAGATGCTTTAAAGTTTTATATATATAGCATCTACAAGTGATATGCTATTGTTTATGTTCAAATGGTTAATCATAACTTTGATTCAACTTTCAGTTTTCAACATGATCACTAGCAGAAGTATATTGTTAATGGATTATCTCACTTATTAAATCACAACCATTAAAGTATCATCCCAGTCTCCACTTACTAATGCATTAAGTTTATGGTTGAAAACCTAATTTTAATGTTTTAATAGTTTGCTTAAAATGTAATAAAATTAATAAACATTTTTCCTCATTTTTAGTCATGATCTTGCATTTATAGGTATAAGTTGAGTCACATCAAAAGGTTTTTACTGTCAAACCACATCGAGGGGATAGAGTATCGACTCCCCCTCTCCTCCCTGTGACAGTATTATATGATTGGGGAGTGTTATGCTTGTCTGTGGCGTACTGACTTGGTGAGCTAACACCTTAAAGTTACCCAGAGTGTGTGCCAATACAAGGAAGGTCATAAAACACTCACACACATATACGTAACGGAATTGTCCTTGGAGATGAATAAAGTTGTTCTCGTCGCGAATAGCTGAAAAAAAAATCACTGATGTGACGTTGTTACACAGCATTAAAAACAACTGCCAACCTCGATATAGCAAAATAATCTCGACTGGGTTGTAAAACAATATTCAACCAACCTAATGCGAGAAAGTTTGTCAGTTATTTGTAGAAAATTGCTGGGTTTTCTCTTGTTTTCTGCAAACATTTCAGTTTCATAGAATTCGCATGTTTGGGGAAAATTGACCAAAATAATTTGTTGCATTTTTATTGGGAATTTAGCTGTTGCATAATTTCATTCCTTTTCAACTCTGCAGTTCTACTTTCACGTAAAATGTATTGAAAATCATTCACTTCATCTTCAATCTCATCTAAAGAATAAACATCATGCTGCAGCAAACACAATTCATGTAAAGTACAAATGCTAAGAACAAGTTTCACAATTTCTTCAATATCAAGCATGTCAACATATTTTAGGCGCCTAAAACGACCTTTGAGCGAGCCAAATGTGCGTTCAATTGCCATTCTTGTTGAGCTATGCAAGTTATTGTATTTTTTTTTTTTTTTTTGATCAGGATTCAGATTTCCATAGTCTTTGAATGGTGTTAGAAGCCAGGTCTGAAGTGGGCAGGCAGAGTCTCCCAGAAGGTGTGTATTACCCGGAAGCCATTCTTGTGCGTGTGAAAATAAAGGGGAATTTTTCAGTACTCTGGAATAGTGCACTGAACCAGGCCAACCACAATGCAAGTCTAAAATGTGCATATTTGCATCGCATACAGCTTGTAGTACAACTGAAGGAAAGCATTTACGGTTAATATAATTCTCTGGGTTTTGTTTAGGTGTTCTTATGGGAATATGGCTCCCATCAATTGCCCCTATTACGCCAGGAAAACCTTTAAGATTTTCAAATTCACGTAGAGTCTCGTGGATTTTCTGACCCGATGGCCATTTAATCACATCTGGCATAACATCTTTGCAAATAATACCCGAAATCTTCTTTATCAGACTAAAAATGGTAGCTTCACAAACACCAAATAGATCAGAAAAAGTTTGTAAAGTCATTTGTGTGGCTACGTACTTGATGTAGATCAAAAGTTCTTTCTCTGCCGATATTTCAACAGGGCAATTTCTATCCCCAATCAATAACCTGGGTGTTCATTGTTCAAGTTTAACGTCAAAAGTGCCCCTATCCATTCGAAAACGATCTCTAAAATCATCCACCATGTAAAGTGGCATAACGGTCTCTATGTAGTTCGTTATTCTTATCTTTTTCATTCGATTTCTCTTTGCAACAGTGGACAAAATATGAATATATGGCCTCCTTTTAGAAATTAAGAGATCTGTTGTCAAATGAAGATCATTCGACTCAAGAAAATTGTCCACAAAGAGCATAACGCCTGCCATGTTGAATTTTAAAACTACTCATTTCATGGAAAAATGCAAACCAAGAAAACCGGTTTCAAAGTAGTTTCAAACCGTCAAAACCAAACCGAAACCTGTTTGTCACCAAGAAATTCGCCCTAAGTCATTTTATACTATAGTTAGTTTGTGGATTATTTTCATTTTTTTTAGAACAAAAGAGATTTAACAACTCTGTTTTTTTGAATAGCCATAAAGCCTAATGGTCGTTATATGGTAGATAAAAGATGTTATTATATTCATGAACCATTAGTTATAAACAGTTCTTATTGTTTTTGTAAATAAATACATGCAAGTTCTTCATGTGTTTTATAGCTGTATTGAATGACTAAAATTAACCACAATTATAACTCTAATTAAAACTTATGATCTTCACATCCTTACTATGATACTTATCATTTTCTTACTGTTTATATATATCATATTTTGTTTGACCTTGTAATTTAGAAAAAAAGACATTATGTTGAGAAAACAATGTCAAAATTAATTTTAAATGACGGAACAGAAATAGAGAATCAAGGTGATATTATGAACGCTCAAAAAGATTTCTATCAAAATTTATATACATCTCAAAATTTACAGGGTGGCGATAAAGAAAAGACTTTTTTTGATAATGATAATATTTTCTTAACTCGGCTTGAAGAAACAGTTTCAGGGGCTCTTGGGGGAGAACTTAAAGATCATGAATGTTCTAATGCGTTACATCATATGATTTGGTTTGACGGATTTACTACTGAATTTTATGAATATTTTTGGACTGATATTCGAGAATATGTAAGTAAATCATTGAATTACGGATATAGACATGGGAAACTATCTATAACACAAAGACAAGGGGTTATCACATGCATTCCAAAAGAGGGAAAATCAAAATTTTATTTGAAAAATTGGCGCCCGATCTCGTTACTCAATGTTGATTATAAAATTGCATCAGCAGCTATTGCTAACAGAATAAAACCGATCTTAAACTTAATTATAAGTGAAACACAAACAGGATTTATTAAAAGTAGATTTATAGGGGAAACAACTCGTTTGGTATATGATATTATAGAAAAAACAGAAGAAGACAATATTCCTGCATTCTTTTACTTCTAGATTTTGAAAAAGCGTTTGATTCCATAGAGTGGTCATTTATTGAAAAATCGCTTAAATTCTTTGGCTTTTGCGACTCAATTATTAATTGGTTTTTCACTTTTTATTCTGATATAACAAGTTGTACTCAATATAATGGACACTGTTCTACTTTCTTTCCAATCCAAAGGGGGGTTAGACAAGGGGATCCATTATCACCCTACCTCTTTATTATTTCTGCAGAATTACTCAGCGCAGCGATCAAACAAGATCCAAAAATTAAAGGCGCTAAAATAAATGACTCTGAACATCTCGTAAGTCAATATGCCGATGATACTAGCCTTACACTTGATGATGACTCAGAATCCCTTAATGCAGTAATTAAAATAATAGACGATTTCGGCGACTGTTCTGGTCTAAGAGCAAATTTTGATCAAACAGAAGTTGTATGGATTGGGGCAAAAAGGGGATGTGGCGAGGAACTACAAACGTATAAGGATCTAAAATGGAATCACACCGGAACTTTTAAACTTTTGGGAATTAAGTATAATTTACAGTCCAAATTATTTTACATGGATAACTATAATGAAAAAATAGTATCCTTTAAAAATATTCTAAGCCTTTGGTCCTATCGAAATTTGTCGCTAATTGGAAAAGTAACAGTTGTGAAGACAATAGCATTGCCAATATTAATACAAACATTTATGACTTCCAGATCCTCCAAAAAATATAATTGATGATATACAAGCTACTGTTTTTAAATTCACTTGGAATGGAAAAGTTGACAAGATAAAACGAACTATTATGCACAATGATCATGCAGACGGGGGCCTTCGTGTCCCACATATCGAGTCTTTTTGTCATGCGCTTAAGATTACATGGATAAAAAAATTATTGATCCTCTTAATAACTCAGCATGGAAATGTTTATTATTAGATTCATTAGAAAAATTTGGAGGGGATAAAATTTTGTATTTACAAAAAGAAGGTATTGAAAAATGTGCTAAGCACTTCAACTCATTTTGGAAAGATGTATTGTTGAACTGGTCAAGATTGAATACATCCCTAGCCGCATCCCCAGCCGCATCCCCAACTGACATCATTTCTCAGACTCTCTGGTACAACCCATATATTACAATTGGCAATGAAATGATTTTCTTTAAGAAAATGGCAAATAATGGTATTTATTTCATCAATGACATTATTGATGAAAATGGGGATAGCTTAAGCTGTAAAGACTGCAACGAAAAATACAACACAGCAATTAATCCTTTTCATTACAAGAGTTTAATCCATGCGATACCAAAAACTTGGAAAAACACTTTGAAGGTTGACTTTCATAAAAAAGAAGTTAAACATGGTAATATCCAGTACCTAAAAACACATGAAAAAGTTACAAAATTTTGCTATAGCTTGTTTTTGAAAATAGTTGCAGAAAAACCCTTTAAAATTTAGAAAACCTTCAATAAGAAACTTGAAAGCGAAATGAATGAAAATCTTTAGAAACAAATATATAAATCGCCTTTCATAATTACTACTGATTCAAAATTGCAGTCTTTACAGTTCAAGATAAACCACAATATAATATTTACTAATGACAAACTTTTCAAGTGCAACATGTCTGATACACAATTATGCACTTTCTGTTTTGAAAAAAAAGAAACACTTTTGCACTTATTTTATGAATGCTGTTTTACTCGTTCAGTTTGGTATGGTCTTTTGGACGATCTACATAACAAATGTGACATACATATAGACAAAAGAGCAGGGGCCCGTTTTACTAAGCTTCGTAAGTTAAGATTTCATTCGTAAACGTAAGTTACGAATAAACCCCGTTTTACTAAACTTCGTAACTTAAGTTACGAAAAAAATTCCTTCGTAAGTTACGACAGCACAAGGGCTACTCTGACTTACGAAATCTTGTAGTTTCAAAATGGCTGCTTTCATGTTGATGATGAACGCTGATGAAAACGGACGCCAGTTAAGACGGGAACGTGTTTTCCGAGACCGGACACAAATGTTAGATACGTTAACGTCAGACGTTGGATTTGTGGAACGGTATAGATTCCCAAGAGAAGTTAATTTACGCATAGTTGTTAGCGTCGATGACATAATAAAGCCACAAACAGGGAGATCACATTCGATTCCTTCCCACATTCAGGTACATGTATACAACGTAACGTAAAGGCAGCTTGGGTTAAGGTCAAGGTTAAAAAAAATTCAAAACGTACACTAGCAATGGCGTACCAAACTAAGACATACCCAAGCTGGGTCAAAATATACCCAGTATTTTCACCTTCTTATAATTATGCGAATAAAAAGAAGGGTCCAAAGTTTATATTTTATAATTATGTGTATATATATGTTTCTTTTTCTTTCTCATTATGAATTTTATAAAATTGAAGACAAACTCACTGCATAAAATATGTAGATCTTATTGAAAAAAAAATCACACACACACACACACACACTCTTCAAGTGAATAGAAAAGACAACCTTAAGTAAATTAAAAAATCTTGCATGCTGAATTAAATCAAGGTCCCTGAGGGACTTGAAGGAGTACTGAAAAATTAGCTTAGCATACACTAATGTGGAACAAAACATAGACAAAAACCTGTATGACTTGTTTGATTGGGAATGTTTATCTAGTTGGTCATGATGAAACTACAACAAATAAAACAAATATTTAAAGTCCTCTACAAGTTCACTGTAAAAACTCTCTCACAATAAGATTTTCATGTGAATAGTATTTGAAATTTGAAGAAAGTTGGTGTGATGTGCAATCCAATGGTTTATTGAGGCCACAAAGCCATTAAGCCATCAATCTGTAAAGGATTTACACTAAATATGAATTTATTTAATATTATATGTATTTATCACAATTGAAGTAAAGAGATTGTATCTTGAGTACAAAAGTCACCTGAATAATGAACAAAATCAATAATGTTGTTATGAAGAAATGAATTGGTATACTTATATAATTCAAACATACCAATCTCTCTCTTTTCTCTATGTGTGTGTGTGTGTGTTTGTGCAACCAGTCTATTCCTTTCTAAATACTTTTTTTAGCATTAAGAATCTATATTGAAATAGAAATGTTATTAAATCATACGTTTTAGAAATTAGCAGTATCTGCATTTATTTGTATCAAACTTAATATAGTACTGTAGTTAAAAAAAAAGAGTCATCTACATGTATTTATGAAATACAATACAGATATCTTGCTCAGTTGAATTAAAATCTTTTAATCAAACTGATATGTAAATTGCAAATGTTTGCATTTCAAATAAACTTCAATACAAATATCTCCTATTTTTAGGTTTTGACATGTCTTCGATTCTTGGCTAAAGGTGATTATCTGTCAGAAGTTGCAGAAATCCATGGAATTTCCAAATCATCTGGCTGCTTGATTGTGCACCGTGTCATTAAAGCAATATGCGCAACATTTGACAATATTAAATTTCCAACAAGGACAGATGACATCAGAAAGATAAAAGCAGAATTTTACAAAATTGCAGGCTTTCCGAATGTAGTTGGTGCCATTGATGGTACACATATTCCTATTCAAGGGATGTCATCAGAGGATGAACCACTGTTCATTTGTAAAAAGGGGTTCCACTCAATTAATGTACAGGCTGTTGTGAATCCAGACTTAAGGTATGTAGGAAAAGATTAGAGAGCATTATATTTCTATATATTGCAAGAGTTAATTTGTGCAATATATTAATATACATGTATTTGCATCATTTTGTAATTGAATATTTGAATATATGATAACTTAATTTCTTGCTCCTCTAGCAAATTAAACAAAATTCCTTTTTACAATTCTTGCTTCACTTCACTTAGAGAAAATCACTTATGCATTAATTTGTATCTTAAACATGCAGTTTGATTTTTCTCTGCAGATTTACAAATGTGGTATGCAAGTTTCCTGGGTCCACCCATGATGCCTTTATTCTACAAAGCAGTTCACTGCCAGAATATGTGGCCAATCTGGAGGATGAAGGATGGCTCATAGGAGATTCTGGGTATCCTTTAAAAGAGTGGCTGATGACACCAGTGAACCAACCAAGGACAGCACAGGAACAGAGATACAACTCTTCCCACTGTAAAACAAGAAATGTGGTTGAAAGGGCATTTGGGGTACTAAAAGCTCGTTTTAGGTATTCGCTTTTTTCAATGATTGTTTTATAAAAAAATCCACAGTAGACATTCAAGTTATGAAAAAACTAAATACAAATTATGTTTTTTTTTTCAAAATTTTGTATCAGTTTAAAATGAGTAGTAGAAAGTTGAACCAGAAAAGTAGACACAGAAATATTAAAAATAAGAGAGAAAAAAAGACAAGAACAAACTTAATTATTTAAGATATATAGGACCACAGACAAAAACATTCACAAATTTCGGATGAGCACTGGGCATAATGGTAAAATGGTGTCCTAGTGGTGTCCTAAGTGTGATTTAAATAATTTCTGGAGCCCTAACTTTCCAACTTCTTTACAATTAGCAATTTTATAATACTGAACCATACTTAAGTCATTACAGTAAAAAATGTTGATAATAATACATTTGCTATCATAGCAATAATCAAGATCACTGTAGTATCACTGGTGATGTCATAAAATGTCTTGCATCAAATTCTGCTCATTGGCAAATTGAAGAGAAAATTCAATTGTTAGATTTTAAAATTGATTTTCTTAACAGGAGCATTAAAAGTTTAATGTTGATTACTTCATTTAAAAATGCAAATGCTTGCTAAAAATTGTTTTAAATGTTCATTTTGATTCTTTTTCATAGGTGCCTTCATAAGACAGGTGGGAGTCTGCCTTACAAGACTGGTAAATGCACAAAGATTATTGAATGTGCAATGAGACTGCATAACTTGGCTATAGACTTGAAAGTGCCACTGATGGAAGATGTTGAACCACAAGAAGTGGATGATAATCAAGATTTTGCTCCCACATTTGAAAACAACATGACTGCTGCAGCACTAAGGATGAGGATCATCCAGAGATTTTGAATGTTTGTTATTGTTAAACCTCCAATTATCTTATGAGATTATATTCAAATGTTAAATAACAAAAAAGAATAAATAAATTTCATTAAATTTAATAATTGGTGACACCGAAAGTGATTGAGCTTGTTCAACAGAACCGACAATTTTCTCTAAGGCATAAACACTTCTTTTTTGAAGTTCAATTGATTCCTTTAGTAAATCCAAGTTTTGCTGCCTGTACATCTTTACAGCAGCTTCCTTCTCTATCTCCAACTGTAGGTATCTCTCTTGTATACTGAATTCATCATTTCCTACAATGTATAATCCAATATTATTAGCTGCATGCTAAGGTACATTTTGGAAATAAATAATCAATAGATTTCCACAATTGTATTCAATTTCTTTAGGTAGACAAAATTTGCTGTCAAGTTTCACATAAGGTAATAAAAGTGTGCAGTCAGTTTTCAATATGCAAATCCAAATGACCAGAGCTATTTGTTTTTTTATCAATATTTATGGCAGATTATGACAGAATTGTTTATATACTGTTTGTAACATTTGGTGATTAAATCAAAAGCACTGATACAAATAAAGGAGCTACACCACATTTAGATGTTTTAATGTTCATATTCAAATTACAAATGATTTTCTTCATTTTCAAGAATTTTTGAAAGAAAAAATTGAAACCCAGTGCATTAAACAAACTTCAATGTTTCTTGTACAAAGCAGTTGATTTGAGAATTCAAAACTCTTCATTTAAAAGTTATTACCTCTTTTACTTCTCTTTCTTTGCCTGTGTTAATTTTCCCCTGTAAATATAAGTTTATTTTTTGGGTGAAAAAGAAGGTAAGCTATACTTCATTGTAGTTAAAATACTACAAAATGTGTGTGTATGTATATATATATATATATATAGATTATTATCATAACTGTACTTATTTGTAAATGAATGGTACTACTTTGTTACCACAATTGCTTTATTTTATGCGTATGAATTGAATGTGCTATTTGTAATTGTATTAACGTAATATGGTTATTTATATAAATATATTTTTTTAACCTTATATTTTCTCAGATACTTACTATTGTTGATGAGCGTTAGAAGCCTACCGCTTGTTTGGTTTTTTTTTTCTTTCTTTTTGTTTTTGTTTATTCTCTTTTTTCAACTTACACCGGGGGTAAATGACGAGGTTTTCAAGGGGGGTTATTAGGATGACCAATATTACAGTTAAAAGAAACCATCTTCCTTTCCTTACATTCACAGTAATAGTTTATTTTTACATCCTTTTTACAAAAATACTATTAATTCCTTATCATGATGCGTAATACAGGTCTAAAAATAGGTAGCTTAAATTGTAGAGGACTTTTTTCCGATAAAATAAAGAGACGAGATTTTTTTAATAGATGCAGAACAAAATATGACATAACTTTTCTTATTGATACACATTCAACGAAAGATATAGAAAGTTATTGGAAAAATGAATGGGGAGGGTGTGTCAGGTTTTGCTCTCATACCAGTAACAGTCGCGGAGTTGCAATTTTGTTTAATAATTCATTTCAATTCAAAGTAATTGATGAAATCAAAGATCCAAATGGAAACTTTCTAATTTTAAATGTAGAATTTCATAATAAGAGATTTACTCTTGCGGCAGTATATGGCCCTAACACAGATCAACCACAATTTTATCAACGAGTTATGGATAATATTAGTATTTTTAATAATACCGCAATAATTTTAGGTGGAGATTTAAATGTTGCACTTGATTACCAGGCAGACACCACTAATTATATCCATAAGAATAATCCAAAAGCTCAACAAAAAATACTCGAAATTATGAGCGAATTCGATCTTGTAGACATATGGAGAGAACTAAACCCTAATGTGAAAAGGTATACCTGGAGGGGTCCAAAAGAAAAATATCAAAAAATGGGTAGATTAGATTATTTTTTGATTTCCTTAGATGTTCAAGCTTTTTTGGTAAATGCTGATATAGACACTTGTTATAAGTCCGACCATTCACCTGTTACAATAGAACTTAAATTTTCAGAACATGAAAAAGGGAGGGGTATTTGGAAATTTAATAATGGTTTACTGTATGACCAAGAATATATAAATATTGCAAAAAAATCAATTAAAGAAACATGTAATCAGTATTTGATTAACCCGGTTAATAATCTAACAGAATATTCAATAAACGACCAACTACTATGGGAAATGATTAAATTAAATTTAAGAGGAAAAACAATTTCATATTCATCATATAAAAAGAAAATTAATATTGAAAAGGAATTTAAATTAGAAAATAAGCTTAAAAATCTTTACGAAAATGAAGCCATATCATCTCGAGACGAAATAGAAAAAGTAGAACATGAATTAAAAACTTTAAGGGAAGATAAAATAAGAGGATTAATAATGAGATCGAAAGCAAAATGGTTAATAGAGGGGGATAAAAGCAGTAAATATTTTTGCAATTTAGAAAAAAGACAATATCTGGAAAAAACAATACCAAAATTGATTCTTGATAATGGTACAGAATTGGATAGCCAGTCTGATATAATAAATGCCCAAAGAGATTTTTACAGAACTTTATATACATCCCAAAACCTTCAGAGCAATGATAAAAATCACATATTCTTTGATAAAAATAATGCCTTTTTAAATCAACTTGATGAAACACAGTCAGTGGCACTTGAAGGGGACCTATCAGATCTCGAATGTACAAATGCTTTGAATTTTATGAAAAACGGAAAATCGCCAGGAATGGATGGATTTACAATCGAATTTTACAAATTTTTTTGGAATGATATTAGAGAATTTGTTGTCAAATCATTAAATTATGGGTATAATAATGGTAAATTCTCTATTACACAAAGGCAGGGGGTGATCACATGTATTCCTAAGGAGGGAAAGTCAAAATTTTACTTAAAAAATTGGAGGCCGATTTCCTTACTGAATGTAGATTATAAAATTGCATCGGCAGCAATTGCTAGCCGGATTAAACCAGTTCTTAATACAATAATAAGTGAATCACAAACAGGCTTTATAAAAGGGAGGTTTATTGGGGAGACAAGTAGGTTGGTATATGACATTTTAGAAAAAACAGAAACAGAAAATATTCCAGGTATTTTGCTTCTTCTTGATTTTGAAAAAGCCTTTGATTCCATAGAATGGTCTTTTATTGAAAATTCACTTAAATTCTTTGGTTTTGGGAACTCAATCATCAAGTGGTTTCTTGCTTTTTATTCAGATATAACAAGCTGTACTCAATACAACGGTCACTGTTCTAGTTTCTTCCAGATTCAACGGGGTGTCAGACAAGGTGATCCACTTTCCCCTTATCTTTTCATCATATCCGCTGAGTTATTAAGTGCAGCAATTAAACAAGACCCTAAAATAAAAGGCATCACAATAAACGATTCTGAATATCTTATAGGACAGTATGCAGATGATACCAGCCTTATGCTGAACGATGACTCTGAATCTCTTAACTCTGCTATTAAAATAATTGAAGATTTTGGCGACTGTTCTGGTTTGAGAGCAAACTTTGAAAAAACCGAGGCTGTGTGGATTGGGGCCAGGAGGGGATGCACTGAGGAATTGCAAACTAAAAAGTGTTTAAAATGGAATCACAATGGATCTTTTAAACTTCTAGGGCTAAAATATAATTTACAAGCAGACTCGATATATATCGAGAATTACACTGAAAAAGTAACCTCTTTCAAAAACGTTCTCAAAAACTGGTCTTATAGAAATTTGTCCTTAATGGGAAAAGTCACAGTGGTGAAAACAATCGCATTACCAATATTGATTCAAACTTTCATGGCACTTCCAGATCCCCCTAAAAGAATAACAGATGAAATACAATCACACATTTTTTATTTCATCTGGAATGGCAAAGTAGATAAACTTAAACGAAATATTATGTATAACGACCTGGAACATGGCGGACTTCGGGTGCCTCATATACAATCTTTTTATCGAGCACTTAAAATGAAATGGATTAAAAAACTAATTGACCCTCTGAATAACTCATCTTGGAAATGTCTTTTGTTAGATACGCTTGAAAAAATTGGAGGAGATAAAATACTTTTCCTACAGGAAATTGGCATATCAAAATGTTGTGCAGGATTCAATTCTTTTTGGATAGATGTTTTTCAAAATTGGGCAAAATTAAACCAATCCCTCACTGCATCCCCGAATGACATTATTTCCCAACCTCTATGGTACAATCCCGAGATTAGAATTGATAAAAAAATGGTATTTTTCAAGAACATGGTCGATTGTGACATTTATTTTATTAATGATATTATTGACGAACATGGATTTTTCTTGAACTGCGGGGAGTGCAACGAAAAATACGGCTGTTCAATAAATCATGTGAGTTACGCGGGTCTAGTAAATGCTATACCAAAACACTGGAAAAATATCTTAAAAAATAATTTTTTTGATAAAGAAATTAAAAATGTTAATATACAATATTTAAAACGGAAAGACAAAGTTTCAAAAATATTTTACAACATGTTCTTAAAATCTGTTAAAAAGGACCCCATTAAAACACAAGATTTTTTTCATACACAACTTAACACTATAATCCACGAAAAAAAACTGGAAAAAGATATATAAATCGCCTTTTATTATTACCAGCGACTCAAAGTTGCAGTCTTTGCAGTTCAAGATCAATCATAATATAATTTTTACAAATGATCGATTATTTAAGTGTAAACTTTCAGAAACAGAACTGTGTACTTTTTGTTTTGAAACAAAAGAAACATTGATTCACTTATTTTATGAATGTAGTTACAGTCGATCGGTTTGGTTTGGTCTTTTAGATGACCTTTACAATATTTGTGGTTTATTTATTGACAAAAACATAACACATTTTATTCTTGGTTTGACAAATCATCCAAACCAACATATAATTAATCTCTGTTTTCTGATCATCAAAAATCACATATACTTATGTAAATTCAGAAAGACCAGGCCAAACTATAAAACTGCTTTACAATCAATCAAAGATTACAGAAAATTAGAACTGTTCTCTTTATATATGTTAAGTCCCAAAATAGCAAACAACATAAGACAATCATGGAATATTATTAATTTACTTTTAGATAGAAATGGATGAATTTATAATTTGTATATTTTTCTCTGTTAAAGTGTGTATTTATATTAATGAAATGATTATGTTTAATATATGGAAGATGGAATAAAAACTATTAATACCAAAAAAATAAAATACTACAAAATGGTTTTATATACACTGTATTTTAAAATAGAGCAACAATATTTTCATTTGTATCCAACTATAGAAATAATCACATCATAAACATCAAATTTAATTCATTCAGTTGATTTTTAAAAATTCTGAATGATTGTTTGCATGTTTGCATTAAAAAAGCTGTAAAGTACATATTCTTTTTAATCAATCTATAAATAAATGAATAAAAAATGAATTTGAACTTTATCTTTACATTAATCAAGGATTTACAGTGTCAATTTTACACATTAAACTTGAAACTAACACTATTTTTGATTTAACATGAGGCATTTCTCTTGTAATAGGAAGAATTAAAAAAAGTACAATTACAGCAACAATAGTGTTTTACTATACTTTGCTATACATGTATAACTCACACATAAATTAATTAATATTTATTAATACATGTATTTATTTCAGATGGAAGAAGACATATTAATGACAACTAACTTGCAATTGGATCCTCTTCATCCAGTGGTAACTCAAATGCTGATGATGTACCAGTAGTATTCATGCATCCACTCTCAACTGAATGAAAAAATATTATGATTATAAAATTTTATGTAATTTAATTCCTGTAAATTTTTTTATATTTTCTAGTACTTATATCTGTATTAAATCATTGTTAACTGTATATTTTAGTTTTTTTACTTCAATCTTTTCATAGGGCACATCTATTGAACCATCAAATCACAGCCTTTTTTGTTTTTTTTTGGTTCTTGGTTGAGTTGATTGATTGAATGGAGTTTTATGTCCAATGTAAGATTATTTCACTTATATCGAGATGCCACATGCATCGTGCAGTGAGTGTTCTTAAGCATACCATTCCCTCTGTTAAATGAAGCATTTATTTTCTAAGATCTCGTTAAAAATCTGATTACTCCACTAGATAACATTCTATAGGTCCTTCACTGATTGACTGGCAGTGATTTTAATTTAAGCCGTATTTGGAAAAGATATTTGGAAATCAATATTACTGAAATGATAATTTTAAATCTTTGTCATGTTATCAATATTATCTCATCATTGTTATTTAAGATGACATTCCATTTGAGTGAATTCAATCAATATAAAGCATGAGAGTCAGAAGCATCAATTTTACAGGAACTGTTATTACTTAAATGCCAAGTGCTTGGTGAAAGAACAGTCGGTAAACTTTTCAAGCCTTTTGTCTGACCTGGCCTGGATTCGAATACCGAATCCTACATAAAAAGTGAGCACTCTACCAACTTAGCTACCATAATATCATACTACATTGTATTTTTTTGCATGGACAAATCATATTATACCTTCTGAAGATGAAGAAGTCTCATATGAAATTCTTGCAGAGGACTGACTGATGACCGATGATGATTCTTGAACTAGAATGAAAACAAGCAAAACTCATATCTATTACGACCGACATAAAAATACTTATATGAATAAAGTAAAGAGTCAATTACCTCTGGTATTTATTGGCAGGTGGTCTTTATATAGATGACTAGGTAAATATGTTTACATAAAATTAATACAACCAATTAAAGGTAATTTCCTCTGGAAAAAATGACTAAAATTTCCCAATTTTACCACCTAAATTTAAAAAAGTACATTTGTAATACACTGTATAGACACTTTTTACACAAATTAAATCAAGTTGTCAAATACCCTTGGTGGGGAAAAATTCAGATTTTGTCACAATTCACCACTTTTGAAATAAGGATTGCATCTATCACAACTTATGCAAGCATGTAATGAGATACCTTTCTTTTTATTTCAGAATGTTAATTTTCCAAATTTATAAAAATAGTGCATAATTATTCCAATCTAAAATCTCCAAAAAAACTACTAGTTATTATAATGTTATGTTCAAGGTCACAATATTAGATATTTTGACATCTTTTTTTTTATTTATATTACAATTTGCACTATATGATGCATCAACTGGCATCTGGTTTTTTATGATTTATTTTATAATCACATACCATCAGCAGCTGTATCAACACCACCTGTGATGCCCTCTATTGCAACATCAGAAAGTGCCTGAAGAGCCTGCAAATTAAATTATCACACAACTAGATTTATTTGCATATGTATGAAATGCATTTCTCTATAATATATTAAGAAAGTTGATTTGATTGGTGTTTTACATCCAAGTCTGGCCTTTTTCAATTCTCTGCATATTGAGTCAGAACAGAGTTATCCCCCTTATATACTAAATCACATAAACAAAATGAAATATGAGAATGAATGAGAACAAAAAAAATTAATAAAATGTACAGTGGTCAACTTGCAAATTTAGATTAATATAAAATTGATGTGTGAAGTATCAGCATGATTATATTATATAGTGTATATAAACAGACAGGTAATTGTACGATGGCCGATAGCAGCCAGGCAAAACATGGTATTTTTACCATTTTTGTGTACCGCGTTACACTTTTATATGGTACATAAAAACGACCTTTTAACTGTTTTTGTGTACCGCGTTACACTATTTTCGTGGTACACAAAAACGACCTTTTTACCGTTTTTGTGTACCGCGTTACACTTTTATATGGTACACAAAAACGACCTTTTTGCTGTTTTTGTGTCCCATTTAGCCGACAGCAGCCGGGCAAAAACGAAGCATTTTTACCGTTTTTGTGTACCGCATTACACTTTTATATGGTACACAAAAACGACCTTTTTACCGTTTTTGTGTACCGCGTTACACTTTTATGTGGTACACAAAAACGAGCTTTTTACCGTTTTTATGTACCGTTACACTTTTATATGGTACACAAAAACGACCTTTTACTGTAACGATTATGAAGCTGTCAACAGCCTCTCTAATTGAAATAATTGTCTTCACCCGTGATAACCTAGGATAACCTTTCCTATGCTTTAAAAGAGTCTGGTGTATTTCATGTCATGATTTTTTTTTAATTGGCTAATGCTGTAGAATTTTGTATGCGGAGCGAGAAAGGAGAAAGATGTGAGTAAAATATTTTTCAATATTCTATTTATTTTCCATGGAAGAAGTCATTACATTGTAATGATTATTATAAAAATTTAACATAATAATTATTATAATAATAATAATTGCACAGTGGTGTGGCCGAATTCATTGAGATTAGTCCTAAGAGAGCAGAACATTACTGAAAAAATATAATTGAAATTACTTTTAGTTTAACGAATTGAGATGAAAATAACAACTACCATTTTAACATGCCTGATTAGCTATAGCGTGTTGGTTTCCTTAATGTACATGATTTTGAACTTTAGTTGAGTGTTATACCGACTGAGCCACCCATAACAATTATTTGTGACATAACATCTGAGATATGTTTGGTGCAACTAATATTAGAGATGAAATTTTTATCCGTATATAAATAAAATAACTAGATAATTAACCTATATTTAACAGAAAAAGCAACCTGTCTCTAGTAACCACGTATCTTGCCCAGTGGGTTATCTAGCACTTTTAGAAACATTGCCCTACACACAAGCTTTATTCTTTCATTCGGTGATTTTTTCCGCCTTTCTTATTTATAATCATTAATATAAGCGACTAGCTCTTCTATAGTTAGAAACCGTTCTATAAATATAACACAAGTACTAGCTTTCCAAAAAGCTTGGATAGCTACGGGTTGAAACATTTATAATGGGGAATTGTGTGGGAAGTTTTGCTTGTCAAAATATTTCAAACTCACACGAACCTTATATTAAAGTGCTATGTCATTCAATCAAAACAGTTGAGCTGCTGCACATTTCACATGTCAGTACCACGATATTCCTTTTTCAAAACAATCCTCATCTGAACTAGGTTCCTAGATTATTTTGCAGTTCAAAAAATAAAAAGGATCAGTTTTACTTGGATCACCTGTACTGGGGATGTATTAAAATGCACAGTACAAAATCCGGAATTAACACAAGATTGCAATGTATTTTCCCCGATATATATGAGGTCTATGCCACAAATATGTATTTTTCTTATTTCAGGTCTTTCATTACTTTAAAAGAAGATGCTGACAATGATTGTGGCATCCAGTTCCCTGTTCCACAGGACGGCAAAATCACTTTACAAGATATACGTATGTTAATTAATCTGCAACTGAATGCTTCAAATACATCATTATAACGGAGTTAAAAAATTCCTGTATTGAAAGTAATAGTGCTACATATCCACAAAAAGTGCTCATGAAGGGCATCGAGTGTAAACCATAATGATATGACGCTAATTTATTCCCCACTGTTAGTGTAAACAATATTTTATTTCAAATATGTAATACATTCTTAAATAGACTTTACAATACATCTACAAATTAAGGATTCAGAAGCAATGGCAAAAGCCCAATGTTGAAATAAACCCATTCATTTATCTTTGAAAAATGGCTAAAACTATTTATTAACAAATAATTTAAAAATACACAATTTATATATATATTAATTGACATATAAAATTGTAAATTTACATTTTTAAAAAAGAAATATAGTAGTAAATAAAAGAGTTGTCTCCCCTTAACTATACTATACTAATAGGACAAGACGGGGAAGTGCATGTAAAAAAAAGTAATACGATGGAGTACAATTTACTATCCACGGTAAGCCTTCCTCGTTTATGATTTCTGGGATTTTTTAACAAATGATGCTATCAGAATTTTTTTCTGATGGAAATTTTTAATAACGATATTGGAAGATTTTTTTCATTGTGAAGTAATGTGTATTTTTCCCAAAAATTTTACTAAGTGTTTTTTTCTCATCTCACATAACGTATCCAGCCACGCATGGCTTATGGGACACTATCATATGCAATGTTTAAATAAACATTTATGGATGAATAATAGGTTCACGTGCAACGAATATATAAACGCATGAAAACAGACCCAATCTTTGGCTTTTCTACACACCGTGACACAACCGAAAAAAAAGATTACTACGAGGATATTATAGAGTTTTCATAAATTTATTCTATATGCTATTCCCGAGTTGTCCGCTCTCTGATAATGGAGGTAGATATAGTCACTCAGCAAATGCGGATTTTTTAAAAATGATATTTGACTTAATCAATCATCGCTATTACCTAATACATATAATTTGTTATTGCAATATGTGAACATCAGCGATATATAAAATGATATACTATACTAATGGATTCTGATGTATACATGTATATCCACTCTGCAGATTTTTTTTGGCATCTCCGGATATTTTTAAGTATTGCTGCGGTTTCAAGTTTTGTAAAAATTAAATGGGTACCCTGTATTTCCTTTTAAACAGAGGATGCATTTCCATGTGCCACTGGACTTCGTTATTTTGATGATGACAGAAATAAATTGATCCACATATTATGTCGGGAAAACGTGTTTGTTGAACCAAATAGCGGTTGGAACAAACGAGGTCGTACTTATTTGATTGCGAAGAATGACCCAAGTAAGTTTCTTTTTTTTTTTTTCAAAAGTCTAGCTCTTTCTAATATTCAAATCTTCACTGGCTAAATATGAATTGCATTAGAAAAGTATCAAAGATTATTATAAAAAATGTATTATCACTTCAATCTAAAGTTAAAACTAGTTTACATATTTTTAATCTTAAAAAAATCAACCTTGTTACACTGTAAATGGATCAGATATATGGGGTTGTTTTGATCACACTTCAGTGAATATAAAAATATTTCTATAGATAGATTTTAAGGACAATGAACCTGACAAAAGCCAATGTAGATTTCATTGTAGATTGTCTGTCTGTCAGTCTGTCTGTCCATCCGTCCGTCTGTCTGTCCATCCATCCATCTATCTGTAATAACCTGTATCTACAACTATCGCTCATCTACTGAAGGTTGGTTGGTTGGTTGTAATGTTGTTTTACGTCGCATCAGAAAGTTTTCAGCTATTTGCGACGAGAACAGGTTTATTAATCTTAATCTAAGAATACTACAGACTGGCTAATGAAAATTTCACCAATTGTTAATTATTTCACTGGTTGATTGACTTAAATTGAATGGCGTTTGACGTCCAAAGTCAAGAATATTTCAATTACATCTGGAACGTCATCAGTTAAAATTGAAGTGGCGGTTCACTGAGGGCATTGTGCAGGAAGGATTCTTAAGCGTGTCAAGCCTATCGTGACACCAGTTTTTAAGGTTTCTTCCGAAGGACCTGATTATTTTACGGATTATACGCTTGATTGTAGATAGCACCTTCTGACATCGATTAAGATTGTTGGTTGGTTGTAATGTTGTTTTACGTCGCATCAGCAATTTTTTCAGCTATTCTCGAAGAGAGCAGTTTATTTATCTCTAAAGGATTAATCTAAGAACAATTCATGTATGTGTGAGATGTGCGAGTGTGTTTTTGGTCTGCCTTGTACTAGCGCGCACTCGGGGCGACTTTACCGTGCTGGCTCACAGAGTCAGTACGGCACAGACAAGCGTACCACTCCCCAGGTCACATTATCCTGGCACCAGATGAACCAGTCGATACTCTATCCTCTTAATGCCGAGCGCCAGGCGAGAAAGCAGTATCTAAAATTTTTAAGTCTTATGTATTACCCGGCCGGAGTTCGAACCCGCGACCTCCACTGAGCCACCGAGGCAGTCAACTACTCAAGGGATTTTCCCGAAACTTTACAGAAGTGATCGGTAATATGTGTTGTGTAGCATATTTTATGATGGTTGATGTGACTAGATTTTGCATTCTTATTTGTCGAGATATTAAAAATTTATCAGACGTCAGTTTTTTTAAAGCTTAAAGTTTGACAGTTGGTGTACAAGTTGAATATATTGGGAGACATTATATATTCAACTGGTTTCTTTCTTTGCATCCAACTGTTTGCCCGTATCTGTCCACTTATCTCGAAAATTTGTATATGCAGCCTCTGCGAAACTAAAAAAGGGATTTTCCTGAAACTTTACAGATATATATATGGTCAGTCATAATTCCTGTGTTGCATATTGTACGATGGTTGCCAGCAGTTCGTCATGTAACTATAGATTGTGCTTTCTGTTTGGTCAAGATTTAACAAAATGTTAAAAATCGGTGTTAAAAGTTAAAAGTTTGACAGCTGGTGTACAGGATAAATGTCTTTTGAAACATGATATATGCCACCGGCCTCTTTATATGCACCCATCTGTCCATTTGGCTGTCCGGCTGTCTGTCTATTTGGAGACATTGTATCAACAATTCTTCCAAGACTACTGATGGGATTATCCTGAAACTTTATTGGAATCATAATAGTAAGTGCTCTGTTGCATATTGTATGGTGATTCTATGTCTTCAGATGGTCATATAACCAGATTTTGTATACTCAAATAAAGAATTTGATAAAAAAAAATATATGAATAAAATTAAAAATCAGTTTAAAAGCTAAAACATTAAAAATTAGTGTACAAGTTGACCCTAAAGCATGGTATATTTGGTGTAGCCTACACTGAGCAATATTTTCATGTTTGTTACATTTACTTTGCGGCCAAATTTTCACTGACTGTTTACTGGCTGGGGACTTTTATTGCTTGCAATACTGACTGTAAGCTTGTTATGTTGGTATTGTGCTACATTTATTATCCTTATGGCATAAGTTAAAATAATGTGACCCCGAATCATTGTTTTATGAAGATATTTCTAGAACTCAATAAATCTAATTCTCGTGATAAACGTGTTTGTAAGAAATGTTCACTTATAATGTCCATAAATCTCTCTCTCTCTCTCTCTCACACACACACACACACACACACACACACACACACACACAGAGTAAACATTTTTCTTTCTGTTTAAGGTAAATTCAGAAGGCGCGCGTTTCAGTTCGAGAGTTATCGTCAAGAATTAGAAAGAAATCGAAACGACAGCAGTCCGAGGCGAAGAAGGTTGTTCGAGAGTTAATCGCAAAAATTTAACAGCGATGAAAAATGTGCAGTCAAGGTATGCATGCATGTAATAGAAACATCCAATGAGAATCAAACTTTTTTTGGCCATGTATAAGCTATTAACTACAAGGCTAAGATATCTGCAGTTCACATCAGATATCTTTTTTATACACAGCGCACTCCCGCTACATTTTTCCCGTTATTCAAATTTTTTAAATTTCCCGCATCCAAATTTTTCGTTGGATATCTCACCCACCCTGTGTGTAGATGATTTTGTATGACTTCGGATAATGTAATATATGAAAAAATCCCTTCCTCGCCGATTGTCCAGGTGAGGATTGAACCCAAGTGTCCTTGATGGAAGAGAAGCGTGTTAACACGAAGCTAGAAACAGTAAACCATACTCTTATGTCTACTATTTATCGACTAACTAACTTTCAGTCTATACCTCTCGTTATTTTAAGAACTCCTTGGAAATCTCAAACACCGACAGATTGAAATTTTTTTGTGCGCGAATATTACAGGAAGCACGCACATTTCTCACTAACCGGTCTCCATGGCAATCTCTGTCGCTTGAAAAATTTTGTTGCAGGGAGCCAATTTTTTTCATTTTAAGACTATTTCTTAAGGGTCATCATGACCCACAAAATAACACGAAGTAGCATATTTGTCATGTACAGTTTCCATCTAAATGAAGAAATCTTTACCGGGCTGAAGTTAGTTACTTATTGCTTTTTCCTTATTCCTTATTCGACAAAAATTTCTGAGATCGATTAAAAAATCTTTTGGCAAAAAAATTATGTCATTGAAATTAAAATTTTGTGAATTTCAACAAATATTTCTGTCACACACACACACACACACACACACACACACATGTGACGCCCTAAGGGTTATCGGTTTTTTTTTTTTTTTTTTTTTTTTTTTTTTTTACTTTAATTGTTCTGTAGCCAGTTTCGCTTCAGATACACGAGAAATATTTCAAAAGTGTGTATTTGTTGCTGGAAGCTTAAGCAATAATGTTATTTTTCAGCTACACGTTGGTCGAGGTGAATTTAAAAATGGCATATTCAAAAGAATAACCGCTAACACATCAGGAGGAGGAATAGTTGTGGTCGGACCTTTTCCAAAGGAAATTAATTGCGTGCAACAGATAAGAGATGAGGCCTTCGAAAAAATTTCAAAATATTCATCGTGACACACGTAAAAAGTATACATCTTCTGATCAAATGACACTAGTGTATCCAGACGGAACGAAAGTTGCGACTCTTCCGGATGGTTCAAGTGAATTTACGATCAAAGGATACAGAGATTACTTAGATCCAACTAAGAAATACGATCGTTTACGACTATATCTTGTTGACACAGGTTCAGTTTTTTTTTTTCTTTTTAAGCATGTGCTTGTTAGTAATTCGGGAGCTTTGCCTCTAGGCCTTGAAATTTACCGATGCAAGAACGGTGGGCCATATTCACCCCACTCGGCAAAGCCGCGTCCCTCTAGGGGGTTTTTGGGGTAACCCCCCCCTTCCCCCCCCGGAAATTTTTTAATTTTAGTCAAATTTACGACATTTCCTGCATTTTAATACACTTATTCCGACTTCTTGGCGACAAAAAAAAAAAAAAAAAAAAAAAAAAAAAACATTTGCAACTCATTTTAAAAGGGATATATACGAAACTAGAGATCTCTTTTGCTTGTAGCTTCTGCCAAAATGGTTGTGTGGCTAAACTTTGACTCTTAAACCTGCCGATAGTCACATTAAAAGTATAAAAATAGTTCTTTGACATGCAAGGAAGTTTTTATAACAGTGCAGTATAATAGGAAAGCTGAAAACTAGACCAGTACCTGTAAAATGGGATGGTTTTGTGCTATGAAATCTAGTTTAACAACACCACTGATTATTCAGACTGTTTCTGCGTTTTCACAAGCAAGATCCCTTGATTCAATTACACAAAACAAGACCATAAATGCCACACTCAGTTCCACAATACAGCAAAAAGTGACATCGGAGCGCTCTCTCTCTCTCTCTCTCTCAAAAAAAAAAAAAGAAAAAAAAAAAAAAAAAAAAAAACTTCCTTGCAAAAATGTACTTGATTAAATTTTTACCGAAGCAGTTGCCTCGGTTGCCTCATAGGTAAAAAAAAATTACAGATAGCACTAACTAAAATCTGCACTTTTAGTCTTCATTATTTACCACTTTTGTTTGTGAGGTGATCACCCGAACCATTGATTTATAGAAACAAATATTTTTCAATATTTTTTCATAACCAATAACAACTCTTTTATTCACAGAATTTTACTTGAATATTCGAAGCAAGGTAGTGGCATAATGCCAGTATGTGCTAACACGATAGGGTCAATTAAGACCAGACTAGTGAGACAAATGAGAAAACACATCTCAATGCAATTATTACTACGGTTGAAATTAACGATAGATACTGCTACTAATTTCATTTAAAAAAAAAATTAGTTAAAGTTTTTTTGATATCATGTTTTGGACTTCTACATAACATTGCAAATAAAATTAAGTACCCCAGAGGTGAAAATGTTTTAGTAAAAGTTTTTGCTTATAAGGGACATTTGATCTGACCATGACTAGTTTTTAATTAAAAATTTTAAAAATAATCATAAGTAAAATCTTGAAAATGGCGGTCATATTTGCAAGTTCTTGGGTGGGTCCATATCTATTTTATCGGTACACCTTCTGCTATATGTGTCGCAAATGTCATGCTTTTTATTTTAAAATGTCATGCTTTTATTTTAAAAAAGTGACCATTTCACCCATTTTTGGACAATATGTCTTTAAATTATGTTTTGTAGCTCAGATTAGAGAGGACGATATTGAAATTTTAAGTACTGCTGATTCTTCAGATACCAACTCCCTTCCGGAAATATTTGGAGAAATAGAATCGAGACCATTGTCTGATATAATTTATCAACATCAAGGTGAGGCAAATGGAATAGCAACAGAGACTGAACCAGCAGCAATAGACGACATATCAACAGAAGATGATAATACGAAAAATGCGTCTAGTGTATTCCTAAATGGTTTTACCCCAATCGATTTAACGCATGAAGACACAATGCCAGTTGAAATTAAAGTACGATTCACATATATTGGAAATGCTGTTCTAACAGGAAGGTTCGAACATACATTAAAAGTTGAGGTAGGTAAAGATAAGATTATCTCAGCCCGGAATTTCATCAACACGTCTATAAAACATAAAAAGTTTACTCGTTACTGTCATAATGGGACCAAGATAGTCATTTGTGAGTATGCATCAGAATCACCAAGGTCATAATTGGAGGACCCGAATTTAGAAGCTTTATCATCTAGCTTACGTTATAAGGAATAATGTAGTCCGAATTTCCTCTGACCTTAACACACTTTTATGCCTGACGGCTGTGTGTAGGGTCAGAACAATTTCTATATCAAAAAGCCGGGATTTTCCGATACCAACTGGCATATACTTTTTATTGAGAAAGGTGAAGTGTCTTGTAGGTCATGTGTGGCCGGATGTGAAAATGTTAATAAAAGTTTTGATATAATTTATGCATGTTATATACATATAAAATTTTTAATGTGACACTTAAATAAATATTTTATTATTATTATTATTATATTATTATTATTATAAAGAATTTAATTCCTGTCCACTTAGTTTTTAAGTGATATATTACCTGTCCGGAGCACATGGTCTCACGTCCATTTACTAGAAATTTGACTGATATATTTAAGCTACGTCTAAATTTACACGTTTTATTATTTTGACTTATGGACATATACTTGTGTGTGGATATAGCACTCAGTCAACATTGAGCAATCTTCCACTCAGATGAAAACCCCTTGCTGTACGTCAGATATTAGACCTCATTGGACAAGTATAGTACAAGGTTGAGTACGAAATCATAAAACATTTCACCCCTTGAAAAGTTAATGGCATGAATCAGACACGGTTCAGCGACATATATTTTCTTTTAAATTGAAAACTTGTTGTATTTATAGAAATTGGTTGAATTTGTAAAATCCAAGAGAATATGTCCGGAGGAAAGATTTCAACTGAAAAATGCCAGTGATGACACTATTCTTGATCCCCAAAATGAACTGTATTTATATCATGTAACTAATGACATCATGGAAGTTGAAATAATTCCTATAATTGAAACAACACATAGGTAATTATGTATTGAATTAACTCATTGTCATATATTTATAATACTAATAGTTTAAATTGTTTAGTGCTGTGTGATGATAGTTATTTAAGATTAATTGTCTGGGCGAGATAGCCTTAACCCCTGAAATGTGCCTAGGAGTAAGAATGATTACCATGATAAGGCCAAGCGCATTCATTCCTTGTTTTGATAATCTACGAGATTAAGGACCGGGGGTGTGGGGGGGAAATACAAACATCTTCGGCAATGATAATGCCGAAAACTTTCTCTAGATCTCATCTGGAGCGAGCACGGACGGGAGACACAAGTTTTGTTTCAGCTTGGAACTGGGTGTATATCAATGACGCCGCACATCACCATGTTCAACATATCAGTAATAATGGATAGTACTTTATTCACAATCCTATGCAACATAACAACTAAGAATTAACTCACTTTTAAAAGTGAAACTAAACTGGTGTGTGACAAACAAACCGTGTCTCTCGTCACTTCAGGATAAAAAATGTTATCTGGAAATTTTATCTTTATCAATTGTCTAAAATGGACATGATCATTGTTTTCTAAAACATCATATAAATAAACACTGAAATTATTATTTTAAATGAATGTCACGTCTCATTGTTTCAACTATTTGGCACTTTGGTTTGCAAGATTCAAGATGTGTATTTGGAACTTATTGCTAAGGTAAGCCTTCGATTTCATGTTGTAATGGAAGTTGCAGAAAATATGATGAAAAAAGCAAGGAGGGTCTTCACCGTGCCAACGCCTAATATGAAAACGAGACCTCGGATTTTGAAGGCTAACGACTTTCCTTTTTATAACGCGAGTAACAGTCGCTACCGTTTTCAAAGTCTTATGTTAGACCTAATCCGAGATCAAAACCATGGCCGTAAGGAGCATCTCTCTCTCTCTCTCTCTCTCTCTCTCTCTCTTTCTCTCTCTCTCTCTCGAGAATTTTGAACATTCATCAAGAATATTCCTTATTTAAAATGATATAAATATAATATTTATATTATGTTTTGATTTGAGATTCGCTCTGGCCGCCTGTTCCGTATCGTTTTTTACTTCCTCGCTGTAGTGATTCTTGTTAGAAATAAACTGCCCATGCAGAGGTACCCATTAATAGTTTTCGGTATTAACCGATGATATGAGTTTTTCAATGGCATTTGATCATTTACGGATAGAACGGTCCTAGAGTAGACGAATTATAATCTTTTCTTATATGTATTAGCAAAAGATAAAATAACTTTTTCATCATGTAATTGGTTTTCGTCGTCCGTGCGTTCATGTGTCCGTTTGTCCTCACCATTTTTAACCAAACGGCTTTCATACTTTTCCCGCGTTTACATGACATCATTTTCCACACTCCTGTGCAATCGTTGTCCATCAATTTTTCCGAATATTAAAATATCCCCAACGCCCGGGCCCAACGCTCAATCTCTACATTATGAGAATTAATTCTAAATGTAGTTGCTATTCGTCTCCCAAAGTTAAGTAATCTTGTTTCATTAACTTATCCCTGTACATTTTATATGTTCGAAGTTTATTGTCTTGAGTGTGCATATAGCGTTACCCATGCCCGTACGTCCATATGTCCGTACGTACGAGAATCCATTTTCTCTCCATAGCTATTGGAAGGAAAGTGATAACACCACAGATGCATTATGAGAAGACAATGTATTGCATACCAAATTTAAGTCATCAAGGTCAAAGTCGAGGTCACATAATCATAAAAAACTTTGAAAAATGCAGTTTTCATACTGACATTTCTGTCCGTATCTAATTGTACCTAATTTGTGTCACCAGAGTCAAGGTCAATGTCACGGACAGGGGCATACGTGTCGTATTGACACTTTACTCAATTTTTTTTTTACAATAAGATTTGTTCACACCTCTTTATATTAAGCAAGAAATTCATTTAAAACTTACATTTTTAGAGTAAGTTTTAAATTAAGAACTTTTTGTTTATCTAAATACATGTAATAAAGTAATCAAAAATTTCTATTGTATTACAATAAAAACACTTTTTTATTCCTGTTATGTTAACTGGTTGAATTCAGCTGCAAGTCAATTTTCTAATTTTGATATGTAACCATATATATATAGATATATCAAGTTCGCCCATTTTTTTCACAGATTTTAACATTCCAAGTCATTAAATGATTTATTGAAATAAGGATTTTCTAGTTTCCTTAGTTTATTTGGTATCAACCCCCAAGCCAACCCATTTGTAATAAATCTGGTTTTAACAGTATGGTAAAAGACGTGTTTAATTTTTGGATTATGATTATCAAAATATTTCCTTTACATCAATTTAAAAGCAAATAAACTAACTCATATTGTCATTGATTGTGATATTTTTTATGTATGTTAATCATGCTATAAACGATATAAAAATATTTTACCCTTATGAGCATTATTAAATGATTGCATACATGATGTACAAAATAACACAGATCTGTAACACCTTGATTCCATCACACACACACACACACACACACACACACACACACACACACCTATAGTAATAAATATTTTTCTTCTCAGTTTTTTCCATTAATTCAAACATTATATTATCAACTTTATTTCTCACATTATACATTAAAGGCTAAAATATGAAAAGTCAATTTTTTCATTAAAACGAAGTTTTTGGTCATTTTAGGGCCATGTTTCACAGGCACTTGTTTCACTGAATATAGACCTCTTATATATCAAATATATTTTGTTTATAAGAGGTTTATATTGAAACAAGTGCCTGTCCCATGTTTCACCATTTTGACCTTAAGAAAATCATTATGTCCTATTTTTGGAATTTTTGTTTTTTATTGCATTAATGCATCATTGTTCAGTGTGAAATAAACATCGACTGGTGAGGAGAGAAAAGGCTTAGTCATAATGATAAAATGGCACGTGCTACACTTAAACTGTTTGGTGATTTCTTTGTTTTGAAATAAAAAACCACCAATATTCAAATTCATTCTAGCTATATTATTACTACAAAACATTTCACACTTACTTTTAGTAAGGAAATGAATTCCAACAAGTGTTTAATCCAATACTTTGAATTAGTTGTTATCAAAACATATAAAATTAATGGTATCTCAAGGAAAAACGAGAGTTTTTAGCTCACCTGAGCCAAAGGCTCACATGAGCTATTGCCATCTATCCCCGTTCGTCGTCCGTCGTGCGTAAACTTTTTTTTAAATTTTAATCATTTTCTCCAAAACTACTGGGCCAGATTTGATGATATTTTGAGGTAATGATGTCTAGGTGAAGCCCTTTCAGATTTGCACAAATGAAGGAGTTATGTCCCCTTGGGGCTCCATAAAGGAGGAAATAGTGAAAATCTTTAAAAATCTTCTCCTCTGAGCCCACAAGAGATATAGCTTAGGTATTTCATGTATAACATTGTTAGGACACCTAGTTTCAATTTGCTCAAATCGTAGCCATCGGGCCCAAAATGGGGGAATGGCAGGGTACTTAGGGGAAATTTGCTGAAATACAAATATTTGTTAATATATCTGGAAAACTATAAACGTTTTGTATAGACATGTACATGAATTATTGGAAAATTGTAGGTATTGATATAACGATGGCATTGATGTATCGCTCAAGGTTATGGGTTCAAAGGTCAAGGTCACAGAAGCAAAAGAATATCAAAATGGTTGATTATCTGGAAAACTATACACTTTTTGTGTAGGCATGTATAGTGGAAAATTGTAGGTATTGATATAAGATCGCATTGATGTATCGTTCAGGGGCACAGGTTCAAGGGTCAAGGTCACGGAAACATTAGAATACCAAAATGGTTGATTATCTGGAAAACTATAAACATTTTGTATAGGCATGTATAATGGAAAAATCTAGGTATTGATATAACGATGGCATTGATGTATCGTTCAAGGTCATTGGATCAAAAGTCAAGGTCACGGAAGCATTAAATACCAAAATGGTTGATTATCAGGAAAACTGTGAACATTTTATATAGGCATGTATATTTGAAAATTGTAGGATTTTGATATAATGATCTTATTGATGTATCGTCCAAGGTCATGGGTTCATGTGAGTCCATGCATGATTGAATACTGAACACATATTTACATATTTTTTGCTGAATAATATTCACCTAGGACCTGGTTTTGATCGGACAACAGAAAATTATGCAGTCACACCTTTCTCCGCTGTAATCGAACTGGGGAAAAAGTCGGCTAAAATTAATAAGGAAAGAAAAAATGAGATTAACCGATGGCCGGGACTATCTATTAAACGTGAAACGAAACTTGGTCAGAAGCATGTATGGGCCAACGCAATTCAAGTTTGTTCACGGGATCGTCGTGGCTACCAAAAGAATGTCACTGTGACCTAGGAGCTGAAACATATATATATATATATATATATATAGTTTGTTCAATTCGTTAAATTTCGTCGAGAAATAGATTAATAGATTACGCGTTTTAGCGTTAAAATTCGTTTTTTACGAAATGAGCTGTTTTTAGATCACCTGATGAGCTATTGCGATGGTTCACCGTCCGTTCTTTTACATAAACTTTAAACATTTTAGTCTTCTCCTCAAAAACTACTGGGCCGAATTCTTTGTGTTTTCTGTATTAGAATGATTATTTTTGCATGAAATTTACTTTGTTTTGTCCTAAATTGGCTGTTTTTGATATTTAGATGTAGAATCCACTGTTTAATGTAATGTTTGCAGAAAATTAACTACGTTTTTGCATTTTGCATAACATTGACTATTTTTGATGATATTTTGATACATAATTCACTATTTGATGTGACATTGTTTTATAGAAAAGCATTTAAAAGAATAAGATTACCTCCCTTTATTTGTAAGAAATTTGTAAAAATAAATAATAAAAAAATTAATAAAAATGGAAGGAGTAGAAATTGCAGTAATACCAGGTGAGCGTTTCAGGCCCATTGGCTGCTTGTTTCTATTATCCGACAAAATGTTAAGTTTAATACATACTCTCTGTTTTCGTTTTACAGAGCTTATGCTAGGTTGAGTAGATTGAGCAGAAGAGGTAGGACGAGGTAAGTACAGCATGAATATTGTTTTGGTCGCGCCAAGATTGTATATCTGACAATATTTTTTGCAAAATGAAATTCCGTGTTCACATTTATCGGTAAAAAATAAT